>QEPC01015474.1:1080847-1085847 GCA_003113815.1 Sphenodon punctatus | reverse complement strand
GAATCCCACTGTTCTTTCGGGTGTTTGTGTGTCAAAGTTCATCTTTTGGGGGTAGAGAGACACACATAAAAAGACTGATATTCAGGTCTCCAATTTCTCCTTAATTGTTGCTTCCCAGGAAAAGCACTTAAGAGGGCAAAGGGTGTAGATGATGGAATGACAAGAAACTAAGTGGAATGATACGATGGAGAGCTTCTCTCTTTCTTGATGCACCTGTAATGCTGGGAAGTGGTGTTGGGGAGCTTATATGCTGAGGAATAGAGCTTGTTGCCCGAGGGGGTAGGGCTTGTCCTCTTTGGCAGCTTGAAATGTTGGGTGGTGTCACCTCATACTTCTGAGGTCAAAAGGTGGGATCTCCATGGCACCTCTTTTTACAAATTAGGCACTAGTGTCCTATTTTTTCCCTACACTGCAAAGATGACAACAAATTGCTTTAAGTTGACTGAAATTAGGAAGTAATGGAAGCTAGGCATATGCAGATTCACAGTGACAAATTTAGTCAGAGTACAAAATACATTCACTTGAGAGATTTAAAAGGAGAGAGTCTGGTTTTGTCTTATCGCAGCTGCCTGATAGCGAATTTTACAGAACTGGTTGTGAGGAACGTGAATTCTGCCTTCGCAATGTACAAGAACTTTTGGTACTTTCTAAATTAGCTTGTGTCTTTGCACCGAGTTAGCATGATTAGGATTTTCTCTAATGGGTTATAATAAGTCAGTGACTTTATTTTCGGCTAGAAAGATAGGCTTTAGAAGCAAATGGTATGACACAGTCAACTTTCCATCCATGCAGGAAGCAATTGACTTTGCAAATCCTGAAGGAGTGTAATACCACTTGCTGAGAACTGTTGCAGAAGTCTCAACATCTCACGTTTCTCTATGGAAAAATACAGAAATCAGTGGTATGCTGTAATTGGCAAATTCCTAGGGAAATGTTAGGTTCCTTTATGTACAATGTAGATGCCAATTAAGGGACTTAGAAGCTACCAATTAATTTCAGACTGACAGGCTGTGTGGAAGATGGCTGTTAAGAGTAAGTGTGCCATATTCTAAAGTTCTTATTCCTGAAACGATCTTGAAGTGCTTGTCAGTTATAAATGGAGCTATTTATAGAGACGTCTAATTCAAATGGATTTTAGGGGTGTGCAGTTTGTTTTGTTTAGTTATTAAAATGAATGGAGCTGCATTTGTTTTAGTAACTAAGGACACAAAAAAGAATGAATAAACAAATGACTTTTAAAAAGCAACAAAAAAATGAATGAATCACTGTGCATACACAGAATGGTCCAGCAGGTATTTTAGTTAAAAAATAATGAAAAAATGAAGAAAAAAATCACTGCCCATGTGCAAAATGGCCACCAGACCATTCTGCGCATGCATGCCCTTTTCCAAAATGACAGCAGCAGCGTCGGCACCATTTTGGAAAAGGGAAGCCAATCTGCACATGAGCAGTGGCTATTTTGCATATGCACCTTTTCCACCTGCCCTTTTCCAAAATGGCAGTGACATTGCCACTGCCATTTTGGAAAAGAGCACACATGTACAGAATGGCCTGGTGGCCATTTGCGCATGCACAGTGATTTTTAAAATTATTTTTTAATATTTTAAAATATGAAAATAATGAAAACACCAAAATGGATAGCTTTCTTTCAACAAAAATAAAACTAAATGAATGGGGTGCTTTTTGTGCACTGCCTAATAGATTTGTGTGCACACTTACCTTGTTGTAGGTGTTAAGATCTCTAAGACCATAAGACTATAAGAACAAAAGAGCTGCCATACTGGATCAGAACAGAGGTCCAGCTAGCCTAGTGCCCTCTCTTCAACAAGGAAGAACGCTGGATGATTCTGGGAAAGTGTACAACACCAGGGAATAGCCCCTGCTGTTTAATCCCTGTTTCTAGCAGATAGGGCGCTCTCCCAATCGTGTTTTGGAGAAGACAGCTCCAAAGCTGGTTTGGGAGAAATCTGGGTTTGGGAGAAGCCGTCTTCTCTGTGATTAAATTTAATCACTGGCTGGGGGCTTTAGAGGGGGAAGGGGGGAGGGGGTTTGTCAGTGCTGCCTGGAGGAGGCAGTTTTCACCGGCTTTCCCCCGCCTCCCCCCCCATCCCCTGCTTGCAAACCAGGGAACGCGGCGGTTCCCAGGGACGCAAGTGAGGGGGCAGGAATCCTCGGCCGGTTTGATGCGGGAAAGATCCGGCATCAAACCGGGCCAAACATTTAAATGATCACAAAGAAAGGCGGCTGATTAAAGGATCAGCTGCCTTTTTTGTATAGTTTAAAAGCGCCCTTAGACATTGCATTCTCCAACAAACTTGGCTAATAGCCATTGATTATCCATGAACTTATCTAATCCTTTAAAAACCCAGTTATATAATTGGCCTGCAGAACATCCTATGGTAATGAGTAGGGATGTGCGAATGCGGTTCGGATGTTTGGAGTTCGGACCGAACTCGGTCTGTTCAGATGACAGAACCGAACATACGAACCGAACTCGAAAATGACCGAACAGTTTGGTCATGTTCGGGGTGGGAAAAACGTGACTGGAAGGCCCATTTGGGCAGGAAAAACGTGACTGGAAGGGGGAGGCAGTTGAGGAGCAGACTTCCTGGCACCAGGGGTGGAGACCAGGGATGGTCTCAGGGCCAAATGATACCGATACTGGAAAAAAATCTTCGAATTTGGTATCTATGAGTACCGATAGTGCTATTTCAAATGTTTGGCAATATTCGGGCGAACCAAACTCCGCTCAACCAAACCCGAACTCGGTTTTCGAACCGAATGGCCGAACATCCAAACTGCATTCTGTTCGCACATCCCTAGTAATGAGTTCCACAAATTAATTGTGCTTTGTGTGAAACAGTACATCCTTTTGTTGTTTTGAAATTAGTGACATTTCCAATGTGACATATTGTAGTGGGGCATTAGTAATATTCCTGAAGGATTACTGCTCCAGTACTTGAGGAAATAGCTTGCTGTTACCACTACATCCTAATCCAAGATTAGTTCCTAATCCTGGGTTAAGTTATTTGGGAAAGCACCTAAGCACTGGGAATCTGGCCTCTGCCTTCCCTACAGCCAGCTCTTTGCCACCAACAGTTCCACACAATCTCTTCAACATAAATAAGGTTAAATTCCACCTGAAGATCCTGAAGTCCAGCAGGAGCTTGCAGCCTTTCAAACCCTTCCTGGGTCTTGGGGTTGAGGACTGTGCCCACAACCATCTTAGGCTGCATTCCCATCTGCGGCAGTGGTGATGACAGAGGGAGGGGCGAGGGAAGACGTGGCAGTGTGGAGGAGCCAGTTGATCGGAAAAGAACCAGTGCGAATGGGGATCTGCCGCAGCTTCTCTTGCGGATGTCGGCAGGATTTTGGGTGAGAATTTTGCACAGAATTTTGTGTATGTCACCGGCTCTTTTCCTGTCAACTGGCTCCTCCTCACTGCTGCATCTTCCCTCGCCCCTCCCTCTGCCACCACCACAGTGGGAAAACAGTCTGAGTCCTGCTTCTCTTCTGGAGAGCCTGCTGCCACACAGTCCTTAGTCTCCAGTAACTCCCCTCAGACTAAAGGTTTCCTTGGTTTAATAATACTCTTCTTGCTAGGGCCTTTCCCAAGTGTTTCCCATTAGCACTCTCCTTTTCCAGGCCAATACCTGCAGAACCTTTAGTGCTGAGTCAGTGTGATCCTTAAGCAGCTGTATCACCTCTGCCATTTTTGCTGGTGCTACAGCTCCCTGCTACAGGTATCCCCTACTATGTTATAATACATAGTATTATGAGTAAGTTAAATAACAGCTCTACAGTTACATTTCCACACTATTGATGATTTAATAAACATCTATCATGCCCCTTCCCTTCAATTGTCTGTCTTCTAAGCTGAAGAACCAAATCTTTTTAGTCTGTATTCCTGTGGAAGCCATTCCATACCCTTGATCACTAAATGTCCTTCTCTTCACCTCTTCTGGTTTTACTATAATATCTTTGAGGTGGGGCATTCAGAACTGCACACAGTATTTTGGGTGAAAGCAAGCTAGCCAGCCGCCAAGTGACCTCAAGGCATTAATTAAACATACAAGTTCCCTAGACATGAAAGTAATGCAATGTGTGAAAGTGCCCATAGGCACACTGTGAGTAGTCCCAGTAATATTGGGTGTTTTTACACACACATTTCTCCTGCATGTTCGCTGTTACATCCTGAACTTTCTGTGTGTCTAAATGACTCACCCAGATCTTAAAAATCTGGCTCTCTGAACTTCTGCATAGAACTTCTCCCAGAACTTGTGTGTGTGAAAAGTTCTCCTGGTAAACTGCTTTGCTTCAGGCAGCTGTGGTCATTTGGTTTCCATGGCAGCCCCTCATGTCTACAGCTGCGGCTGCTTTAGGCTGACTTAGGGCAGTGTTTGTGTGAAGAATGCATCCAGGAACTGCCTCCGGTCAGCGTGTGTGGTGTGTGTGAGTGTGAAGAATGCATCTGGAACTTACTTGTGGACTTGTAAACTCAGGAGATTGAAAAATCTGGAACTTTAAGGTGTGTGTAAAAATGCCCATTGTTGGAAACACTCATGGTGCACATGTGTATGAACATACATGAAAATCTTCTGTGGTATCAACAGGCCAGTTTCTGCAGTTCTGTCTGAACACCAGGTTTGCAGAGAAACTTGTATAACAGCTGTTTCACTCCAAACCTCAAAACACTAGGCATGGGCGAACAGATCGCGGTTCGTGTTCGGCCGTTCGGTTCGGCCGCGATCGGTTCGTGTGTTCGCGTTCGGCCGTTCGGTTCGGCCGTGTTCGGTTCGTGTGTTCATGTTCGGCCGTTCGGACGTGCCTCGCGTTCGCGTTCGCCCGTTCGGTTCGGCCGTTTGTGTTCGGCCGTTCGTGTTCGGTTGTTCGGGCAGGTCGTACGTTCGTGTTCGGCCGTTCGGTTCGTTTGCCATCGGGTTGTACGTTCGTGTTCGGGCGTTCGGTGTTCGGGTGGTTCGCGCGTTCGCGTTCGGCCG
>QEPC01015474.1:1020618-1056726 GCA_003113815.1 Sphenodon punctatus | reverse complement strand
CTGTGGGAACTCCTTGCTGCTGGGTTGTGTCAGTGTTTTCCTGTGCTTGGGGTTTATACGTTATTCATTTTAAGCTTGATGTGCTGCTGGGTTGTGCCACTGTTTCGTCACTGTTCCCTGTGCTTGGGGTTTATATGTTATTCATTTTAAGCTTGAAGTGCATTTTAAACTACTGTGATTTCTTCCATCTTCTGATGTTCAGCCTGGGAACTCCTTGCTGCTGGGTTGTGCCCTGGCTCCGCCTACCGTTGCCCTGGCTCCGCCTACCGTTGCCCTGGCTCTGCTCGCCGGCCAGACGGTCTTACTGCCCCTCCGAACTAAAAAGCCACCAGCCGCCCCTGCACTGGGTGAAATAATTCTATGCTCAATATTAAGTACAGGTGAATTTTTCTTATGCCAACATTTTCAAGTCTAGCTAAAAATAAGTGAACTCCTGTAGTCATCTGAAGAGTCATCCTTCACATATATTTATAGCTGAGTATCTCTAAAGCAGTTGAATGAACAAAGCCTTCATGTACATTTCTCCTACCTCTGTATTTCCATGCTGTGGTTTTTCTTCAGTAGGAAAAGGCTACCAGATGATCCAAGAAGTTCAAAGCATTTTACAGTCCTTGATTTAATATAGTTTCCCAACAGCACTTGGCAAGCATTAATCTAGCTATTACTCAAGGTCACACACCAGTGGGGACAGGCCTGGTATTTAGGAATTCCAATTCCATGGGTGTCAGCATCCAAGGTCTTTTGTCATGGTTATAGAATAAGCATAGTCAGCTTGCACTACAGAGCGAGAGTAAGGCTTGTATGCTTTTGATTACAAAAGCATACATTTTTTAACTTATATTTTTGACTGGCTATGCTACATGCCTGAGGAAGGGCCCTGTGTGGCCAAAAGCTTGCTTATTTCCACCAACAGCAGTTGGTCCAATAAAAGATATAATTCGAACCACTTTGGTTCCCTTTTTTATTACAAGTGAAAGACATCACTCATTTTGCCTTGTGTCAAAGTGCAAAAATATTTAGATTTCGTGGACCCTTTTCAAACAGGCATTCTAACACTGATAAAATGGGTTTTAAATTTTATTATACATGTTTCAGGGCTGCAGGTGTGCTTTATGGGTGCCCTGCAACATGTATAATAAAATGTAACACCCATTTTATCAGTGTTCGAGTGCCTGTGTGAAAAGGGCCATAGTGTCATGGAGATCTGACCTCTGGGTATAACTCTACAGCTCTCAATCATTTGTTTCTGTTCTCAGTATGAAATTATTGCTGCAGTGAAGGGTTTTAAAAATGATTTGGGGAAAGCTTTTCTGTTTTGGCTAAAAGTATTTGGAGGACATATGACAGTGGGCTTTATTAGAGGCATAATCAAGAAAAATGTTTAGATTCTATAATTGTGCATGCATGCCATAGTCTTATTTTTTCCTATACTGGCGTTTTTTTTTTTAAAAAACAACAACAACCTCCCAGCACTCCAATCTTTTTACAATGTGAATACAATATCAGTGAGCTAAAATAACAGCAGCATGTGCACAATTTTTGTCGCACTTTTTAATAGGAAATAAATTTTTCAAGAGGAAAATAGTACATTCTCCCTTTAGGGCTGAGAGAAACTAGCTCCTTAGAGATTCTGGAAAAAGAAAGGAAGGAGAAAAAAAATCTCAGGCATCATGATGCACTGACAAAATTTTGGATTTTCTGACTACCCTGAAAGTGATGGTTGTTTGTTTAGAGTGAGGAGGATGGAGACAGCTGTAGTTAAGATCCACTTGAACCTACCATTTTTTTTTTATCTGTTGACTCCTGCTAGTGAGATTAGGAATTAATATTGGAATGATTTTTCGACGGTGAGCAAAGCTGCCCTGCGTGACGGCCATTAAATACCAGGAACAGAGTTCCTCCTTCTTGCAGGCAATAAACAATCTCCTTATTTCCAGGGTGACGGATCCCTGTCAATGTTAGTGAAACAGAGTCTTTCCATTTTCTCCACAGGTGAAAAAAAAAAACCTGCACGATTAAGAGTTAGCAAGCATATTCTTTGAAGTGCGAGTCCCATCATGCGAGCTATGTCCTGATAGATTCTTTCCCATCCAGTTTAGCCACACTTCTCGTTCTCAGGTTTCCCTTTATCTCACTGATAGTACCAGCCCCCTCGCTAGGAGCAGGAACAGCCTGTTTATAAGTCACTGCTGCTTAATGAATGGTCTGGTAAGCCTAAAAAGTATCCAATCTTCTGCAGTCTGAGCTCATCTTCTCTGGAAAGATAAGAAGCCTTCCTCAGCTTTGATTTCACACTCCCTTCTGAGCCTCAGGACTCCCAGGTTGTATTATTGCTATGAAAACTGCATGCTAGAATGTACTTGGTTCAACAATGCAGTGCACATAATCTATACTGACATCTAAATCACATCTAGGCTATGATTTTCACATGTAAGCAAAGCTCAGAATTCATCAAGAGCAAGGCTGATCTTTTGTTCACAAGAAACATTAACCTGTTGGTAAAGGTCTCTACGCAGGCTAACTCCCCCAGCATTCATACAAACAGATTATGGTAGTTTGTAGTAACATTTTCTGGTTGCTACCTGAAGTTGGGAGAGTACATGGTAATTTATCCAGGGGCTTTAAACTTACAAAGGGGATTACTTTTTGCATGGATATTGCATGGAAGGCACTGGGTTGTGGGCATTTATTACCCTAAGATTCTCCAGGAATTAGCTCCCATCTGAGACCAATACAGTGCTTCTTTAAAGAAAAGTAAAGTTGGCAAGTAGGGACAAAAATTAAAGAAAAGTAGGAATTGTCCTTTTCTCAGGCAAAATATTAGAAAATCCCAACTGGGAATTAAAATAACTTTAAAAAGAATAAAGAAAAAACAAAACAAAACAAAACAAAAGAAAAGAGAAATTAAAACAAAAATGGCTTGGAAATAGTGAAAAATGAGAAAATGAAATAAAAGAAATAAAATTAAAATAAAGTAAAAGAGAAAAGTAAAAGCTTAAAAATATCTTTTAAAAATGGAAAAGAAAAGACTTAAGAAAAGACTTAGGAAAAAGTCATTAAAAATAACAAATTAAAGCAAAGGAAAAAAACTAAGTCCCTTCAGGCCTTTGCCTTTCAGCAAGTCTCCATAGCAAGCAAGATCTTCCCTTCTTGTCAACAATGGGTGTTTTCAGACGTTACGAGATCACGCTCAACCACAATGAACCACGCTCAATCCTGCGGCAGGGCCAAAGAGCCCTGAACGTCCGTTAGGCGGCCGCCAGATGTTCATCATGCTCAATACCGACATGGGATCAATTTCAACCACGCTTCCCGGGCTCTCTGGTGCAAAATCTCGGGAAGCGTGGTCAAAGAGATCCCCACTGGGAACCAACAAAAAGTAACGTCTGGACGCCAATCCCCGGTGGAACCAAAGGAAATGATCCCCAGCCATGGGCAATGCACGCAGCATCACTGCCAGGCAACCAGCAACAACACAACCACCGGAGGGAGATTTAAAGGGAAATCTGCGCCAGGGAAGCGTGGCGGAATGGAACGAGGAGGGAGGCGGAAGAGAGCAGTGGGTGAGAGAGCGATGGTGGAGGAGAAGGATGAGGTGGAGGAGGGGAGCCGGGGTCGTGCTGACCATGGAGGAGGCACAGGGACAACACCCGCAGCAGCAGGCGGGACACGATGCCCCCGGGGACATCAGCTGGAATGGGGCCGGAGGAGGCACCCAGGAAATGGGTAAGGGGAAACAAGGGCAGGGGAGCGGGGGCACAGGGCAAGCCCGAGCTCCCGCCAGGGAGGAGGGGGCACCATGTGAGGGGCCAGGGCACGCACCAAACCCTAACCCCCTACCCTCTGCTTCCTGCAGACACGGAAGAGCGCCCGGGTGGATGAGCCCCCGGAGGACACCGGACCAGCCCGGGCGGAGGCGGAGGAGGATGAACCACAGTCAAGAAGAGGGAGGAAGTCGTACCACAGAGGGGGCCAGTGGGGTCTCCAGGAGACCCGGGACTTCATTAGGATATGGGGGACCCTGGAGTACCAGCTGGAGCTCGCGCTCAACCAGCACAATGAGTATGTCTACCAGGACATAGTGCGGGACATGGAGGTGGCGGGGCATCAGCGCACAGCAGCACAGTGCCGCTCAAAGGCCAAGGAGCGGAAGAGGGGTTACAAGGCCATCTGGGACAACAATAGGCAGTCCAGACACGGAGCCTGGACCGCCCCATTCTACAATGCCCTGGACCGCATCCTGCATATGAAGGGGTCCATAGTTGCCCCATGGCTCGTCAGGAGAGCTGTGGTCCAGGGCAGGGAATGGGCTGAGGTACCCCCTCCCTTCACTGCCCCACTGGTAGACAAGAGCTCCAGAGCCCCGGACCCCCAGGAGGAAAGCCCAGGGTCCCTGGCACCTGAAGCCCCCCCCCAGACAGCAGCCTGGAGAGCACCCACCCCCAGGCTGGGCAGGCGGAGTCAGAGGCTGGCACCCTCATCACCCTCAGCCAGTGGTCCATGGGGGAGCACCCCCACTCTCACACTGAGGGGCCGGCCTTGGAAGGATCCAAGACCGACTTTGAGGGTAAACGGGTAACCTGGAGGGGGAGGGACTGGGCCCATCAGGACAAGGGCCAAGGGGGGGATGGATGGGCCAGGTCCAGCACCAGACCAAGTCCCAGTCCCCCAATACCAAGGCAGGAGGGGGTCCAGTCCCAGGTTGGCCAACTGCACACCCAAACACCCACAACCCCCCCTACTCACCCACAGACCACAGGACACCCCGGGACCAGACCTCAGCGAGCGAGCGAGCAGGCAGCCGCTGAGGAGACCCACCAGCAGGTGCAGGAACCAGGTGAGGCTGGCGGCCCGGTAGGGAGGGCAATCTGGGGTGCAGAGAGGGGGTCCCCAGACAGTCAGAGGGGTGAGAGGGACTGGGGTCCAGGGGTGGGGAGGGACCCGGTGAGATGCCCGGGGGGCCCGCGGGACTCCTACCCCATTGTCACCAGGGGTCAGGGTCAAGATTGGACTAACCCTCCCGTACCCTCAAGGCAACCCCGGCAGCCAGCATCCCCAGGGCCCGTGGCCCCATCGCAGTGCATGAGGGAGCACTGGGCATGGGTCCACAGGAGAAGGGAGGACCAGGTGGAGGAGATCGTCTGGACCTCGGAGGAACAGGGGGAGAGGATGATAATGGCCGTGGACCGGATGGAGGCGGCCATCAAGCGGTCCCTGGAGTGGGCAGAGGTGAGGGGCCAGAGGCTCCAGGCCGAGGTGCACCTGGAGCAGAGGTGGGAGCACCGGGAGCACAGCAGGCAGGTGGAGGCACTTGGGAGGCTGGAGCAGGCCATCACAGGTATGGTGCGGGAGCACTCAGCGAAGATGGATAGGTCCCATGATCACCAGGGCGGAGGTCTCCACAGTGTAGTCTAGGCGCCCAGCGAGACCCATGGCTGTTTTCCATACCGTGGCCTCGGCTTCCCGATTAGCTGTTATGTGAGTGCTATTGTGCTTGGCAGCTGTGTCGGGTCCGCACCCCATGCCTCGCTCTGTTGTGCTACAATGTTGCAGTCCATGGCTGCTTTTCCTGCCCTTGGGACCCCTTGGAGGCCCTCCCGGCCCTGGAGGGTTTGTGTGCCCCCCTGTCCGTGGTGTTATTCTCCCTGTCTTGCAAGGCCATGGCTGGTTGTCCATCCACTGGGCTCCCGCTCCCCGGCCCCCATGGGCCCCCCCATATCTGGACCTTCCGTGAGACCATGTCTCTTTGTGACCTGTGGCATACCCCAGCCATGCAGCTGCTTCTGGGCAGCCTGGCCAGCTGTGCAGGTGCCTTTGAGAGCTTGAGCTCCGGACTTCACTACTTCAGCTATGAGGCGAGTGCTCGTGACTGCCGACTGCATACGGAGACCCTGGGGCTGGTTCGCTTCCCTGATGGATGCATCCTGGACAAGCGGTGTTCCCATGTGCCCTGGTCCGGGGCAGAGACCGTGTCTGCGCTGGGTGTGTGCGGCTGGGTGCCTACATGGTGTGCCTTGCTGAGGGTGGCCCTGCCTTGGCCATGTCCTACTTTGCCTGTGTTCATGGGGCGCGTAGGTACCAGCGCACCCGTGTGGTGGTGTACCACCAGCTTCTGGAGTTGGGACATCTTCCTTGGCCCCCTTCCACTGCCTGCTGTGTCTCAGAGCCTTCCATGGTGGAGATGTAGGCCCTGTTGGGGGTGAGGTCCCGTTTGGATGTCCAGCTGGGTCTCTCCATGCATGATCCCTTCGAGGCCTACTACCTGATCGCCCACCACATGTCTGTGCTGGGGTACCACCAGGGCTTGATCCATTGGCCCCACCTGGTTCACTGGGTGGAGCACCCAGTCCCTGGGCCCGTGGTGGTCCCCAGCGGCTGCCTGTGAGTCCCGGTGTTCCTCCTGGCCCCCTGGTGTCCTGCCCCCATGTGGGCTCCCGCCCCTGTCCGGGGGGGGTGTCCCCGCTGGCTGCTGCCTCCCTGATGTCTCTGCTGTGATGTGGTGAGACCTGCTTCACGGGGTGCTGCTGCCCCTGCCTCTGGCCCCTCTGGGCCCCACCCCCTGGTCTGCCTGCACACCCAGGATTCCCCTCCATGGTTGTCCTCCCTGGTGCCTGGGTGCAGCACTCTGCATGGCCTCACTGACCCGCCTGTTTCCAGTGGACTGTCCTCACCCGCCAGTGCTGCCACCTGTTGCCCGCCCCCCCTTGGGTGCTTGTGTGACCTGGGGGTTCCGGGATCCCCAGACTGGCCCTCAGTGCTTCCTCTAGGGGTGGGTGTGTGTCCTTGGACCTGCAGCGCTGCACCGGCTGTCCTGGCTGCCCTCTATCGGCCCCTCTGCAGGTGTGGGTTCTCCGTGTGCCTCCTGGACTGTTCCTGCACAGCTCACTGTGCATTGCGGGCCTCCACTGTGCCTTGGTCCTGAGATCCTGTCCCCCCCCTTTCCGAGACTGCTTGTGTTGCTGTGGGGGCGCCCATGCTGACTGTGCTGCTGTGGGGGTTGCTGATGCCTGTGTCCTGCCCTGCCCCTTTGCGGTCCCCCCCCTTCCATGTCCCACCCCCTTACTCCCGTTGTGCCTTGTGTGTTGTCCGGGTGCCCGTGCCCCCCTTCCCTTCCTTTCCCTTTGTGTGTGTGTGTGTGTGTGTGTGTGTGTGTGTGTGTGCACGTGCGCGCCCGGGCGTGTGCTCGTGCTGTGTGTTCTGCTGTGCCTCCGCTGGCTGTGTGCCTGCTGTGTGTGGTACCTGTCCGGCTCTTCTCCCTCTCCCCTCCTCCCTTCCTGTTTCCCTTGTGTGAACATTCCCTTTTGTGTTTTTTGGCTTCGTTTGCGCTCAGGTGGCCATGTCTGTGTCCCGCCCCTGCCTGGTGGGTTCTGGGTGTTTTGACCATGGCTGGGAATTTGCATCATGTCTGCTGCGCTGCCCCGGGCCATAATCTGGCAGCCCGATTCCCGGCTGTGGTCCCGGTCCCGTCACATCTGTTCAGGGTTTTTATTCACCCCGGGTGGTGGTTGTTTTGTTCACCCCCACCGGAATCCACTGTTGTGAACTGGCCGCCCGTAGTGTCTGAAAACACCCAATATCTTGCCAGTTTTATGGGGTTTCTGAAAGTCTTGCAAGATGGCTGCCATATGTTCCTCCAATCAATGACAAACAGGTCAGGGGTCCTCCAATGCTTCTTGCCAAGTGATGACGCTAAAGAAAAATGTTTTTGGCTTCTATGTCTCCACTCTTCTTGATTATTTTGACTTCACCCCAACTTACTTCTATGAACCAAGACCATGGTAACCTTTTACCGGTCTTGATCTTTGTTACACTTTAATAGAGTCTTTCAGTTTCACTGGAGCTCTATGAAACTCAATGGAGTCTATTAGCCTCACTGAAGTTTTATTAAATTCTATTAATTCTACATAATTTCATGTATGGATTATTTTTAGGAAGTTGTTGAAAAACAGAGGTTAGATCTGCCTTGGTTCTACCTAATTTAGAAAGGAAGTTTTAGAATAACATTTATTTTATATGATTTTGAGTCATTAAGACACAGTTCAAAAGAACAATTACTTATTTATTTGAAGGGGGTATTTAGGTATAATTTGAAGCCAAACTTTAAGTTGACATAAACTTTAGTTTACTAATTAAATACATCACTCTCAATGTCTTTAGTCTCCCTTATTTAGCTTTAAAAAATTAAACCTATTTCAGCATTAAGATATGGTTGAAATGATAAAACACCTTTTCTGCAGTGTGGCGGTGTTTCTTTATTATCAATATTACTGCTTAATTATAAGTTGAAACATGTTATGAGTAATGTAACTGTTTTGACCTACCTTACAAAAAGACCTTGGGTCCCAAACAAACATGTTATCAGTGGGTATTTTTAGACGTTACATGATCATGGTCAACCACGGATAAACACCTGTGGTGGCAGATGGTCGCGTAACGTCTGGTTGCTCGCCACCAGATGTTCACCATGGTGAACCACCGGCAGTGAGCAAAATAACCATGCTTTCGAGGATGGTCCAGGCACCATCTCTGAAAGCGTGGTTAATTGAACCATGGCCCGGAATTGGCGGCCGGTAACATCTGTTACTGCCACTGATTCCGGGTTGTGGCCCAGACCCTGGTACGGAATCAGGTGCAGTGGCCGGATTTCCTGATGCGCCCACCCATCTCCCAGAGGGCAGGTGGCCCGGGGAGAGTGGGGGGGGGGCTGTGCGGCCGCACGTTACGCTGCGAAGCCCTGCCCCATCCCTCGATTCCCCGCTGGAATCAGCTGGCTCGTCTGTTGATGGGCTGTTTTGATTCTGGTGGGGAATCAAAAGGTGATTCTGTGACGGGACCAATAGGTGCCCCGTCATGTCTGAAATCACCCAGAGTCTCTTCAAATTCCTTTGTGCAAATTATTCTGAAAGTCAGACTAAAAAGCAAACTGCTTTCTAGGCCAAATTAAATCCCTATAGTCCTTGTCTCCCCAGTAAAACCAGACCCCCAACTTAAAGACTGCTATTGCTTATTTTGAATCTCCCACCTAATATCAATGGAAACCAATTACAGTTAAAATGTAGACAAAGTTACATTATTACCCAAAAGTTAACAGAAGTTAAAATACAATGTCAATGGGTGGTAAACACATCAAAAGCCCACGCTGAAGAGAGAGATGAAGAAACTAACATAAGCAAGTGAATTTCCATTTATAATCAAATGGAAAGTAAGTTATTAAACAGCAAGTACATATTTATATTTATATTTAAACAGGTGAACAGAGTCATTTTAGAAAACCAGTGTTTATGCTGTGACATACCGCTAGGGGACCCCCTTGTGATATTATAATTAGAATTAACTTCTAATCAGCATTTTCCAACAACTATATTGTTAACGGCATTCTGAACCTCCTAATATCATCAAAACAACCTAGCTGGAGCAAGGTGTTTCACGTAACCATAACAAGATATGTCAGTGTTTACTGCCAGTTGTACAGCATGCCATAAGTCACAAGAAAAGAAAAGAACAGCAAAGAAAAAGAACAGCTTTCAGCAAACACAGCAAACAATATGTCTAAAAGATGTCACCTGTTTTAAAGGCTATGGCTTCTTTTGCCATAACATTGCCCACTTAACAAAACACCCACTACTTGGGGTCAAAGAACCCACATATATATGTTAAAAGTAAATAGTTTAAAAGCATTGATATAATTTTAACATAGGAACCAAGTTTTCCAGGAGTACAGCCAACAAATAGATATGAAAGAACGTTTAATAAACATCTTTCAGCATAGAACCAAAAACTGACCATTTAAAACTGGCCTGTCTTAGCAATTCAAAGGCTGAAATGGGCCTACTTTTCAGGATTTTTCAGGCCTAAATTTCCTAGCTCCACAGTCTTGTCAGGATTGGGACCATTGCAGAGCCAGACAGGATCAGGACCACCACAGAGTCAGGCAACAGACCAAAGGGGCAACCAGAATGCAGTGTCAGAATATGGGGCAGACAGAGCCAAAATGTCACACCAAACTAAATGACTAAGATGAGATTGTCTAGAGGTCAGTGCCAGGAGGTCATTCTGAGGAAACTGGGGTAAAGTGAGGAGGGCTAGGAATGAAGGGCAGGTTGGTCAAGGGCTGAGGGCTAGGAACAGAGTGCAGGCTGGTCAAGGGCTGAGACATGTGGGCTTGAAGGAGGACACTAGCAGGTTGAAAAGCAGGGAGCAAACAGGGAGGCAGGGCAGACACAGATGCTCACATGCATGTACACACACACCTTGAGAATTATTCTATGAAGCTTCCTCTTCCTGCTGGAAAGTCTTTTATGGGTGTTTTCAGATGTTACGTGATCCCAATTCACCACAGTGGATTCCCAGCAGTGGCGAGCTGAACAACCACCCCCCGTGGTCCAGGGAGGCCCTGAACAGATGACAGGACCAGGCCCATGCCCATGGCAGGGAATCGGGCTGACAGACCACGGCCTGGGGCAGTGCAACAGATGTGACACCGATTCCTGGCCGTGGTCAAAACACCCAGAAGGCACCAGGGAGGGGAGGGAGGCAGACATGGCTGGCTGAGGGCAAAGGAAGCCAAAAGCACCACAAAGGAACGCCCACACAAGGGAAATGGGAAGGGAGGGGAAGGAGGGAGAAGAGCCGCTGAGGCATTACACACAGCAGGCACAGAGACAACGAGGTCACAGTGGAACACACAGCACAAACACACGCCTGGGCCCAGACACAGCCATATGGATAAGGAAGGGAAAGGGGGACACAGCGGGACAGACAACACACATGGCACAATGGGCACAGGGGGAAGGGAGGGGGGGCTGGGGACAGGAAGCAGGGGGGGAACCAGGCCCAGGGGCAGGGCCAGACATGGGGAACGGTATCCAGAACCCCCACAACAGCACAGCCTGCACGGGTACCCCCACAGCTACACAGCCAGTCCCAGAATGGGGGGACCCTGCATAGGCAGAGCACAGGCACAGGGGGAGGCCACATGGAACAGGGAGTGACACGGGAATAGTTGAGGAGGCAGACAGGCACCCCAAGCACTGCTGAGGGTGCGATGGAGGGGAGCCGGAGCTGTACAACCGGTCCAAACACACACACATACACCCGGGAGGACACCAGGAGGTGCGTCCGGGGGCCCCAGAACCTCGCAGTCACAGAGTCACTCCGGGGGGGGGGGGGGCACAGGCACAGGAGGGATCGCAGGCAGATGAGGAAAGTCAGCAGCACCCTGGGGTGCTGGGTGCCAGCTCGGAGATCAGGACATGGCCACTGAAGAAGGCAGCCATGGAGGGGAATATCGGTTGCAGAGGCAGATGGGGGGTCCCGTGGAGGGGGCCCATAGCCACAGGCAAGGGCAGTGGAACCCCGGGAAGCAGGCAGCGCAGCAGCAAGGTTGGGACATCATGGAGGGAGTGGGCAGTGACCCACGGCAGCAGGGCAGAAGCGAGAGCTCACAGCGGGGCCAGAAACCAGGGCCCAGAAGGCAGGGGGCCAGGAAGGGGCGCGGGGCTGGATGGCCAACCAGGTGCATGAAGTGGGGCCACTGAAACATGCCCCAATGGTATCCCAGTGCTGCCATGTGGTGGGCGACCAGGTAGTATGCCTTGAAGGGATCCTGCATGGCAAGCCCCATCTGGACATCAGAATGGGACCCACACCAGCCAGTGCCACCAGCTCCACCCCGGTGGGCTCCGACAAGCCATAGTCAGCAGCTGGGGGCCACAGAAGGTGACTTAGCTGCAACAGCTGGTGATAGACCACCTCATGTAACCTCTGGTACCCACGGGACCTGTGAACACAGCCAAAGAAGGACACGGCCAGGGCAGGGCCCCCCTCCATCAGCCAGGCTGAACACAGAGAGGGCAGACATGGTCTCCACTGCTGACCACCCCACATGCGCGCACCTCATCTCTGGGATGTGGACATCGGGAAAGGGACACAGGCCCAGCATCTGCTTGTGCAGCTGGAAATCATGGGTGCTTGCCTCATAGCCAAAGTAGCGCAGCCCAGAGCTCAGACTCACATAGGTAACTGTCAGGCTGTCTGGGCAGCTCAGAAGCATGGCCAGGGAATACCACAGGTCACACAGGGCCATGGTCTTGTGGAAGGTCCAGCTATGGGGAACTCTGGGTGTGGAGGGGCCCGCAGGCACTGGGGAAGCCCTGCCAGCCATGGTCCAGCACGCGCTTGATACTAAATGGAAGGTGAGAGGAGCCCCACAATCCATGGAGGGATGGGAGGGGAAGCAGGGGAGCTCCAAGGCCAAGCGATAAGGCCACAGGCTGCAACAGTGCCTGGCTAATGAGTGAGGCGTGGGTTGTGGACCCAGAACAGCTGCTGGAACTGAGCACACATACAGGACAGCCTACACACAGCTCTGGGCCATGAGGACAATAGGCAGCCAAAACATAGAGAGGTGGGAGGTGATGACAGCAGGAATGCAGCTGCAAGCCGCACATGCCCGGACGCAGGTAGGACCATGTGCCAGGCCCCGTGCAGGGACCGCAGGTGTGCACAATGGGGCACCCACTGCCGCCCCACCCTTGTCGCCCTGTGGGAGCTGGCCCAGCCAGCTGGGTGGGGCAGAGGGGACCCAGGGACCCCTGGCCAGTAGGCAGGTCACGGAAAGGGGGTGTGGCAACACGTGTCCCAGCCTATAATGGGTGCAGCTCCAACCCACTCGGGGGCACCGTTCACCATGGAGCTAGGCCAGTTGGGCACCTGTGGAATGCATCTAGCTGCCTGCGCTGAGTGGTACCACTCACACACAGATCTCCTGTGCATCCAGACTACAGAGGTGCACCTGGCCACCTGACTGCGGGTGAGCATGACCTGGAGCACTGCTAGAGCCCGGAGAGCCCACCACGGTCACAGGCGCTCCCTGGCCTGACTCAGGGCCCAGCAGGTGTCCGGAATGGCCAGGCAGGCCCTCATCCATGCCCAGAAGCGGGCTTCAGTGCTCTGTGAGGCAGCCAGCCAGCTCCAGTGGCGGAGGGAGACCATGGGCCTCGCTGCCCAGCTCGCTATGCCCATTGCCCGGTGGCTATGAGTCACACAACAGGTACAGGGGTGGTGGGCCAGGGCGCTGGCTTAGTGGGATGAGACCGCCTGGAGAGCACACTTTTGGATGGACAGGCTCACCCTACTGAGACTCGCGGAGCTGTTAACACCCTGGTTGGAGCAGCACACCCCCATGCGGACCCCCATTCCCATGGTCCAGCGGATGGCCATCGGGGTCTGGGCACTAGCAACGCCCAACTCCTGCCAGTCTGTCTCGCAGCATTTCGGTGTCAGGGTGAGCACCATTGCCGGGATCCTGTGAGACATCTGCGAGGTGGTGGAGGGCATGCTCCTGGATTGAGTGATCCAGCTGGTGGACCAGGAGGCCGTGATGGCTGGCTTTGCAACTGGAGGGTTCCCCAACTGCATGGGCACCATGGATGGCACCCACATTGAGATCCTTCATCCCTCAGATGGTAAGGACTCGGAATATGTCAACAGACATGAGTACCACTCCCTACAGCTGCAGGTGGTCGTGGACCACTGGGGGTGGTTCATAGACATTTTCATGGGCCACTCTGGGTGCAATCATGATGCCTGTATCATGACCATCTCCCTCTTCTATGCCTGGATGTACCACGAGGACTTTGCAGACATGGGTATGACCCAGATTGAGGGGGTGCTGATGCCCCTCTGCATTATGGGGGACCCGGCCTACCCACTCACCCGGTGGCTGATGAAGGCATACCCAGTTGCCAAGAACCCTGTGGAGGTGCTGTACAATACCCGCCTGTGTGCAAGCAGGACCGTGGTCGAGAGGGCCTTCGGGGCCCTCTAGCAGTGCTGGAGGAGCCTCACAGGTCGCCTGGACTACACAGTGGAGACCTGGGCCCTGGTGATTGGAGCCTGCTGTGTGCTGCACAACGTGTGCAAGATTGATGGGGCTACCATCGACTACCCCATGCCCTGGCGCCCTCCCAGCCCCGTTCCCCTCTACGTGAATGCAGAGAACCCACGAGAGTACCGGTACGCAAAGTGGATCCGTGCAGCCCTGGCCAGGCATAACAGCCTGGAGACTGAGGCGTGAGGGCACACACACCAGTCTCCACCACCCTGGGGCCCCCGCCAGCACCCTGGGTGCACCCCTCAATGCCCACCGGCCCCCAGCCCTGGGCCCATGAACAGAACTATGGAGGCAACTGTGGTGCCCGTACATTTATTGAGACCACCACCCACCTCCGGGTGCTGTGTCCCCCACAGGCCACCCTCCTCCTTTCCCCTTCCCCCCATCCCCCACGTCTGCTGGGCCTCCTCCTCGGCTGCCCTGTGGGTGCCGTGGAGCTCTGGGAGCTCCCCTCCCCCCCGCTGTCTGTGTCCCCAACAGTGGTCTGGGAGGTCTCGGTGTACTGAGGGGCAGGCGGTGGTGGGAGGGCGGGTGGACCTGGGGCCGGAGGGGTTCCCCTGGGTGGCTGTTCCTCCGGAGGCCTAAAGGGACTGGGAGGCAGATGCATGGGACCCAGCAGGCGTGCCGGTGGCTGGGGTGGTGGCGGAGGCGGTGGGGGCACTGAGGGGCCCGGCCCCAGGGCAGGCAGGTTGCCCGGCAGGGCATCTGCCATCATGTATGCACTCATGGTCCCCATGTGCAGGAGTAGCGAGGTACCGATGTCATGGGAGCGGTCCATCTTGGCTGAATGCTCCCTCACCATCCTGTCGATGGCCGGTTCCAGTCACCCAAATGCCTCCACCTGCCTGCTGTGCTCCCGGCACTCCTGCCTCTGTTCCAGGTGCACCTCTGCCTACAGCCTCCGGTCCCTTGCCTCTGCTTGTTGCACGGCCCTTTCCATGGCCGCCTCCATCCAATCGATAGCTGTGATCAACTGCTCGCCCTGCTCGGTAGTTGAGAGGACTATGTCCTCCACCTGCTCCTCCCTCTGGTGCTGTACCCATGCCTGGTGCTCCCTCATCCATTGCGCCGGGGGCACGGGGCTGGCTTGTTATGACCCATCAGGTTGGCCTGTTGGGTACACATTAAGGGTGGTTAGGTGCCCAAGCCGCCCGCCCCTATCCCATGGCATAGCTGGAGGGTCATGGCCCCCCTCAGGTTGGCGGCCGGTGCCCTCCCCCAGCATTCCCCTGCACCCAGGCCTCCCCTCCCCTGCACCACATGACCTGGGTCCCCCGCCCAGCCTCCCCCGGTGCTCTCTCCCCCACGGCTTGCTGGTGTGCCTCACCTGGGACCTCTGGATGCTCCCAGGGCTGCTCTCCACCATCCTTCTCACCCACCTGTCGCAGGTGCTGGGGCATACCGTGCCCTGTGGGGATATGGGAGGGGTTAGCTGGTGGTGGGCTGGACGTGTTCCCCCGGAGGCCCCCCGGAAGCCCCCTGGTCCCTCTTCCCATGGTCTGGGGTGCCTGGGGTTTCTGGGGGCATCCCTTTGCCCGGAGTGCCCCACTCCCCCCCTTGGACCATCCCCCCTGGACCGTCTCCCCTCCCACCTGCTTGCTTACCCTCGATGTCGGTCTCAGAGTCCTCCAAGGCCGGTCCCTCCATGTTGCTGTGGTCCCCCTCTGTCCACTGGCTGAGGGTGACCAGTATGCCGGGCTCAGATTCTCCCAGTCCGGACAGGGGCTGGGGGCTCTGGGGGCTGGTGCGAGAGGGGGGCCTGTTGGTCCCCAAGGTCCTGGGGTGCTCCTCTTGGGGGTCAGGGCCCCTGTAGCTGGTGCCTTCTAGGGGGGCTGTGAGGGGAGGGGGTACCTCAGCCCATTCCCTTCCCTGGACCATGGCACTCCCCACAAGGCGCAGGGCAACAATGGAGCCCTTCATGTGAAGGATGTGGTCCAGGATGTCATAGTAGGGGGTGGTCCGGGTTCCGTGGCCGGACCATCTGTTGTTGTCCTGATGGCCTTGTACCCCCTTTTGAGCTCCTTCATGTTCGATCGGCACTGGGCCACGGTCCTGTGGTGCCCCGCCACCTCCATGTCCCACAAGATCTCCAGGTAGACGTGCTCGTTCCTCTGGTTGACCGCTAGCTTCATCTGGTGCCCCAGGGTCCCCCAGATGCTTATGAAGTCCTGAGTTTTGCTGTGCCCCTATTGCTCCCTTCGGTGGTATGGCCATCTTCTGCATGGGCCCTCCCAGTCCTCCTCCTCCTCCTTCACCTGGCCAGCGGCTGCCGCTGCTGGGGGCTCAGACTCCTGGGCCTGTTTCCTTGTCTGTGAGTCATAAAGAGGGGGGCAGGTTGGTTTCCTGGTTGCCTCAGCCCCACGGCCCTTTCCCCTGTCACCCCCCCGATGGCCCGCCCACCTTCCTTGGTGCCCCTGTGCCCTTTCACCCTTCAGTCCCCTTACCCATTTCCAGGGTGCCTCTTCCCCCGGGCCTGTTGTCATCTCTGGGGCGACCTATCCCAGCTGCTGTTGCTGCTGCTGCTGCTGCTGCTCTCCCTCCACCACCTCCATTTGCAGCACAACCACATCCTCCGCCTGCGCCTTCTCCACCTCCTCCTCCCTTGCTCTCTCACCCTCCCCTCTCCTCTCCCTTCCACCTCGCTCCATCCCGCCATGTCCCCCTGCTGCTGTGTGCCCTTTAAATCTCCCTCCCCGGCCTGTGTTGTTGCTCGTTGCCTGGCAGCGACGCTGCATGCTTTGTTCCCGGCTGGGAATCACTTTGCTTGATTCTGGCCGGTGGTTGCCGTTCAGACATTACTTTTTGTTGTTTCTCAGTGGGAATTGCTTTGACCATGCTTTTGGAGATGGTCCAGGCCGGAACTCCGGAAGGGTGGTTAATTTTTTCCCCTACTGGGGATTGTCTGTGGTGAACATCTGGCGGTCGCCGAACAGACGTTCAGGGCCCTTTGGCCCCGCCGCAGGGTTGAGTGTGGTTCACTGTGATCTCTTAACATCTGAAAATACCTATGTCAGGAAGTAGGCATTCAGGTGAGTGGGAAGCAGCGTGAGGGCAACTGAGGAGAAATCTTCCAGCTGACAGGCCAAGCCAGATATCAGAGTAATGCTGTGGTGCTGGGCATATCCACAAATATTGGTTCAAGACAGACCCATGGGTCTTGATGCTGGGTTTGTGGCAATAGGTCCTCCAGCCAATCCCCGTGTTCTCTTGTGGTGAACTTTTTTTTTTTGTCCAGCATTTACCAGTAGAAGTTCTAGAAAAGCACATTATGGGCTGCACCAAACCCCTCCTTTAACTGTGATATATGTTTGTGCTTGACTTCTGGAAATTTACTCAGAGATTAATGTGTGTGGCCACACATCATTTGAATTTATTTAACTGGAGGGGTACTTACCATAAAGCTCATGATTCTTGTGAACAAGCCCTTTGATACTTATATGACCACCCATTACATTAGTACACAAGTCCCTAATCATCAGTAAGGTATTTAGTCTCACAACACCCTTGTTGGCTAGTGAGAATTAACCTTGAAACAGAGAGAGACAAAGAATACTGCTCAGAGTCATACAAGTTTGGACAAGTTTCTGGAAGATAGGTCCATTAGCCGCTATTAGCCAGACAGGATCAGGGAACATGATGGGAGCTAGGGGAAAACAACAGGGAACGGTCCCCATTGTGACCTGTTGGGTGCTTCTCCCAAGCCACCGTGATTGGCCACTGTTGGAGACAGGATGCTGGGCTGGATGGACCATTGGTCTGACCCAGTATGGCACTTTTTATGTTCGTATGTTCTTAATGCATAAATCTAATTAAGCGTTACTGCAGAAAACATGCTCTCAGGAGAGACATCTTGCTGTGTGTGGGTGGTACATGTAATAAGGCAATATTAAATATGCACAGATATAAATTATAAGTAATAAGAAGCCAAATGATAATTGACAATAAAGGCAATGAGTGTTTCCAACCTTTCCTTCAGCTATTGTATTTCATTATGTTTATTAAGAAACAGTTCTAAATTATCAAATACCAGGTGCAGGCTGATAGTTGACCATCTGATGACTGATATGCCTTGCTTGTCTTTGTTGTCTGGTGTCACAGAATTGTAGTTAAGTCTGAAAATGGAGCCACACAGACAAAAAGTTTGGAAAAGACTGCATCATAATCAAGTGAATGATCACATATTATTAAATAGCGGTAGATCCCGGAAGGGGAGAGCAGCTTTGGGACAGTGTTTGGGTGTTGTTTCTGCGCTGCTGGACTGCTGCTGGATCACTGTGGAGGCTGTTGTCTGCTTTTGTAAGCCCCAAGGTGATTCCCCTGATCTGCCTGTTTGGTGGTGTATAGAGAGAGGACTTTAAGCAGCTGGGAGCACTAATGAGGCTGGACTACGCCCCTCCCCCATCGAGACACCAGATAACAAGGGGACTTGCAGTAGCGCCAGAGGTGTGCGCCGCTAGGTGTCACGCTGAAGGGTGACGCGCACAAGGGCAGGCCCCTTGTGTGCGCCCCTTGAGAGTTCTTTGGGAGCCTGAGCCGCAATATCTGTGGACTATTTGAGGCCATGTGAGTTGGCCTGCTGAGATGTGTTGTATTATGTGGGTCTGAGGGTTATGGTTTGTTAAGTTTCTGAGGTATCCCCCATGGGGGGTGTTGCTCAGTTTGTCCTAAACAGGGGAGGGTATGCATTATTTGTTGGGGTAAAGCTGTGCTAAGTTGTACCTCATAAAAGGAAAGGTATTGTTCCCACAAGTCCCTCCTGTGTAAAGTGACAGCTGAGGGGAGGAGGAAAGCTGGCAGAGACCCAGCGCTGTGAAGGAACTGGGAGACAGTGTTTGGGAGTGATGACATCTAGGGTGTCTGCCTGCTTGCTCGCTCCCCCCCCCGACCGGTGTGAGGATGCGGGGCATGTTGCCTGGCCCCCGAGACCATCCTCCATCCCTCCTCCACTCCATAAGGGGGGGGGCAGGGCCACAAGTTCCTCCCCGCATAGAGTGACACGCGGGGAGGAGAAAAGACGGCAGCGATCCAGCGCTACCGCTGGACTGCAAGCCAAAGGGCGCAGCTCTTATGGAGGCCCTTACAGAGACCTGAGGAGTCTAAGCTGGACATGCTGTCGGATAGGGACTACTGGATGTAGGGCCTCTTGTTCTGAATGAAGGCAGGTGGGGGGGATGAGCCTGTTTTAATTTATTACTGTCTCTGATTGTTAGAGCTCTGTGTGTGGAACTTTATATGGGATTTTAAGCATATCAGGGTGAGAGGTATTATTATCTGTGTTGTAAGGGGCGGGTAGGATGGGATGTGTTTATGATGAAGGGAAGGGGTAAGGGGAATAGGGTCACACCCTTTGGTGAAAGGGGGGTGATGCTGGGGGAGGGGGGTGGTGTTCCCCCGTGAGGGTGGGGGCNGGATTGTCTGTGGTGAACATCTGGCGGTCGCCGAACAGACGTTCAGGGCCCTTTGGCCCCGCCGCAGGGTTGAGTGTGGTTCACTGTGATCTCTTAACATCTGAAAATACCTATGTCAGGAAGTAGGCATTCAGGTGAGTGGGAAGCAGCGTGAGGGCAACTGAGGAGAAATCTTCCAGCTGACAGGCCAAGCCAGATATCAGAGTAATGCTGTGGTGCTGGGCATATCCACAAATATTGGTTCAAGACAGACCCATGGGTCTTGATGCTGGGTTTGTGGCAATAGGTCCTCCAGCCAATCCCCGTGTTCTCTTGTGGTGAACTTTTTTTTTTTGTCCAGCATTTACCAGTAGAAGTTCTAGAAAAGCACATTATGGGCTGCACCAAACCCCTCCTTTAACTGTGATATATGTTTGTGCTTGACTTCTGGAAATTTACTCAGAGATTAATGTGTGTGGCCACACATCATTTGAATTTATTTAACTGGAGGGGTACTTACCATAAAGCTCATGATTCTTGTGAACAAGCCCTTTGATACTTATATGACCACCCATTACATTAGTACACAAGTCCCTAATCATCAGTAAGGTATTTAGTCTCACAACACCCTTGTTGGCTAGTGAGAATTAACCTTGAAACAGAGAGAGACAAAGAATACTGCTCAGAGTCATACAAGTTTGGACAAGTTTCTGGAAGATAGGTCCATTAGCCGCTATTAGCCAGACAGGATCAGGGAACATGATGGGAGCTAGGGGAAAACAACAGGGAACGGTCCCCATTGTGACCTGTTGGGTGCTTCTCCCAAGCCACCGTGATTGGCCACTGTTGGAGACAGGATGCTGGGCTGGATGGACCATTGGTCTGACCCAGTATGGCACTTTTTATGTTCGTATGTTCTTAATGCATAAATCTAATTAAGCGTTACTGCAGAAAACATGCTCTCAGGAGAGACATCTTGCTGTGTGTGGGTGGTACATGTAATAAGGCAATATTAAATATGCACAGATATAAATTATAAGTAATAAGAAGCCAAATGATAATTGACAATAAAGGCAATGAGTGTTTCCAACCTTTCCTTCAGCTATTGTATTTCATTATGTTTATTAAGAAACAGTTCTAAATTATCAAATACCAGGTGCAGGCTGATAGTTGACCATCTGATGACTGATATGCCTTGCTTGTCTTTGTTGTCTGGTGTCACAGAATTGTAGTTAAGTCTGAAAATGGAGCCACACAGACAAAAAGTTTGGAAAAGACTGCATCATAATCAAGTGAATGATCACATATTATTAAATAGCGGTAGATCCCGGAAGGGGAGAGCAGCTTTGGGACAGTGTTTGGGTGTTGTTTCTGCGCTGCTGGACTGCTGCTGGATCACTGTGGAGGCTGTTGTCTGCTTTTGTAAGCCCCAAGGTGATTCCCCTGATCTGCCTGTTTGGTGGTGTATAGAGAGAGGACTTTAAGCAGCTGGGAGCACTAATGAGGCTGGACTACGCCCCTCCCCCATCGAGACACCAGATAACAAGGGGACTTGCAGTAGCGCCAGAGGTGTGCGCCGCTAGGTGTCACGCTGAAGGGTGACGCGCACAAGGGCAGGCCCCTTGTGTGCGCCCCTTGAGAGTTCTTTGGGAGCCTGAGCCGCAATATCTGTGGACTATTTGAGGCCATGTGAGTTGGCCTGCTGAGATGTGTTGTATTATGTGGGTCTGAGGGTTATGGTTTGTTAAGTTTCTGAGGTATCCCCCATGGGGGGTGTTGCTCAGTTTGTCCTAAACAGGGGAGGGTATGCATTATTTGTTGGGGTAAAGCTGTGCTAAGTTGTACCTCATAAAAGGAAAGGTATTGTTCCCACAAGTCCCTCCTGTGTAAAGTGACAGCTGAGGGGAGGAGGAAAGCTGGCAGAGACCCAGCGCTGTGAAGGAACTGGGAGACAGTGTTTGGGAGTGATGACATCTAGGGTGTCTGCCTGCTTGCTCGCTCCCCCCCCCGACCGGTGTGAGGATGCGGGGCATGTTGCCTGGCCCCCGAGACCATCCTCCATCCCTCCTCCACTCCATAAGGGGGGGGGCAGGGCCACAAGTTCCTCCCCGCATAGAGTGACACGCGGGGAGGAGAAAAGACGGCAGCGATCCAGCGCTACCGCTGGACTGCAAGCCAAAGGGCGCAGCTCTTATGGAGGCCCTTACAGAGACCTGAGGAGTCTAAGCTGGACATGCTGTCGGATAGGGACTACTGGATGTAGGGCCTCTTGTTCTGAATGAAGGCAGGTGGGGGGGATGAGCCTGTTTTAATTTATTACTGTCTCTGATTGTTAGAGCTCTGTGTGTGGAACTTTATATGGGATTTTAAGCATATCAGGGTGAGAGGTATTATTATCTGTGTTGTAAGGGGCGGGTAGGATGGGATGTGTTTATGATGAAGGGAAGGGGTAAGGGGAATAGGGTCACACCCTTTGGTGAAAGGGGGGTGATGCTGGGGGAGGGGGGTGGTGTTCCCCCGTGAGGGTGGGGGCATATGTGGGAGGGAGGACTCCCGGTGAGAGAGGGAGATCCATAACAGGGTGGAAAGGGAGATAGGGTAAGGGGGGAGAATGGGGGTGGGGGGAGGAAAGAATGGAAGCAGTCCTTGCTGCTTGGTGAGACGAGGGGGGGGCATGGTCTGAGGGATAGGGTGGTGGGACCCTCTGTGAGAGAAAGGGTTCTGGGGAGGGGGGAGAATGGGGTGGGTGGGCTCTCCCTTGCATTCCTGATGGGAAGGCTGGGGAGAGCTGGGGGGGTCAGCCGAGAGGGGGCAGTCATGGCTATTGGGGCCAGGGGAGATATGATTTCGGGGGAGGATGATAGAACTGGTAAAGTGGGATAGGTACCTAGTGCACATCCCGCTTGCCCCTCCCTCAGCGGATGAGCAAGTGGATCATGGTCAGGGGGCTGAATCAGGGCCTATCTTTATTTATTTATTTATTTATTTAATCAATTTATATCCCGCCCCTCCTGAAAACAGCTCGGGGCAGCTAACAATTTCAAAAATATAAAAATACAATTACAAAAATATTTTTAAAACACTCCTAAAATCACAACAATTAAACATGGCTAGGGTGACACTAAAACAATTGATACAATAAATAAGGGTGGAGGGAGATAAAAAAACCTAACCCACCCTTCCCCCCTCCCCAAAGGCCTGGGCGAACAGTCAGGTCTTGCAAATTCACCGGAATTTTAAAAGGCTTGGGGCTAGGCGAGCTGCCTCCGGGAGGGAATTCCAAAGGCACGGCAGGGCCACCGAGAATGCCCTCTCCATTGTAGACCCCCACTTAACACTGGGACCTCGAGGAAGGCACCCCCAGCAAACAGAAGGAGCCGCTCTGGGGTGCGGAGGCTGACACGGTCCCTGAGGTATGAGGAGCCCAGACCATGAAGGGCCTTATAGATTAACACCAATACCTTGAACCTGGCTTGGCACGCTATTGGCAGCCAGTGCAGAGTCCGGAGCACAGGTGTTATGTGCTCCCGATGGCTCGTACCCTACAGGAGCCGGGCTGCCGCATTCTGCACTAGCTGCAGCCTCCAAACCAGGAACAAGGGCAGTCCCACATAGAGCGCATTGCAGTAGTCCAGTTTCGAGGTGACGAAGGCATGGATGAAAGAGGCCAGGTCCAGCTAGAGATGTACGGACGCAGCCTCTGCACCAGATATAACTGGCGGAAAGCGGCCTTCACTACTACCTCCACCTGTCGATCCAGGTGGAAATCTGCATCCAATATCACCCCCAGACTCCAAACCTGCTGAGCTATAGGAGGGCAAACCCCCTCAATCAGAGGGGCTGACACCTCCCTCACTCTCCCCACCAACATTACCTCCATCTTATCGGGGTTGAGATTCAGTCTGCTCTGCTACATCCATTCTGCCACAGCCTCCAGACACTGGGATAGCAATGAGACAGCAGGGTCTGGGTCAGCTGAAAAAGAGAGGTACAGCTGAGTATCATCAGCATATTGGTGACATCACACCCCGAACCCTCTCACAACCTCCCCCAAGGGCTGCATATATACATTAAATAACAATGGAGACAGAATGGAACCCTGTGGAATGCCACAGGACAAAGCACGGGGGCAAGATGTTTCAGCTCCCAACACTACCCGCTGGCTTCTCCCCGAGAGGAATGAGCGGAACCATTCAAGAACAGTCCAGTCCAGACCCCCCAGGTCATGCAGTCGTCTCAACAGCAGCCCATGGTCCACAGTGTCAAAAGCGGCCGAGAGATCTAGCAGGATGAGAAATGTCGAACATCCTGCATCCATCTCCCGGTGGAGATTGTCGACCAAGGTCATCAACGCTGTCTCGGTGCCATAGTCGGGGTGGAACCCCGATTGAAAAGGGTCCATGAAACCAATGCTAACTAGATGCACCTGGATCTGGATCGCCACTGCCCGCTCAATAACCTTCCCTAAAAAGGGAAGGTTAGGGACAGGTCAGTATGATGGTTTCTTCAGCAGGGGGCACACCACAGCCTCCTTGAGGCTAGGCGACAGCCTCGCTTGCTGCAGATATGCATTAACCATCCTCGCCAGCACCATCCCCAACATCTCCCTGGAGGCTTTCACCAACCAGGACGGGCACGGATCAAGTTCACAACGGGTGGCTCTCACAGACCCCAAGACATCTACCGCTGACATCACTTTCTGAAACTCCCCCCACAAAGTTGGACCAGACAGGGCCTCCATCATCTCACACTCTCCACCTACTGCCCCTAATCCAGTGTCAAAGTCACTCTGAATCTGAGCGATCTTGTCTGCAAAGCAGGTGACAAACTCCTCACAGCAGGCTGGGACAAGTTCCCAACCAGGCGGAGGGAGGCCGGACTGACCAGCCCCTGCACCACCCTAAACAGCTCCGCCGGGCGTAACTTCACAGATGCTATGAGGACAGCAAGGAACTCCTTCCTTGCTGTCCTCACAGCCTCAACATAAGACCGCAAATGGGCCCCATGGAGAAGTCGGTCGGAGTCAGATCGAGTCCGACGCCAGCATCGCTCCAGTCTCCTGCCTACTCACTTCATACACCGCAGCCCCTCAGTGAACCAAGGGACCCTGCGGTTATGAGACAGAGGCAGAGGGCGTCTTGGAGCCACCCTGTCAATTCCCCTCCCCCCCCAGCAAGATGTTCCAATGCTGGACCAACTCATCGACAGAGTGACCTTCCAGGTCCAAGGTTAACTCCCTCAGGACCTCTTGGAACCACTGAGGTTCCATCAGCCTCCGAGGACGGACCATCCTAACTGGTCCATTCCCCTTCTGGAGGGGGGGTGCTGAGAGACTTGGCTGGTATTGTTCCAGCCGGGTATTCCGTGCAGCACCAGTCGCAGTTGGAGGGATGGCAGGGCGGTGTAGCTATGATTTTTAAAGAGGGGTGGTCTGTGAGGAGGTATCCAGTGCGGACCGTGGTAGGTATTGAGGCTCTCCATCTTGTGTTCGATTTAGCAGGGGACAGTTGGGGAGTGCTGCTGGTATACCGTGCACCTACCACTACGGTAGTCTTCCTGCATGCTCTGGCAGAGGCAGTGTCGGAGATGGTGCTGCAGTCCTCCAGGACGATAATGTTGGGGGACCTCAACATACATGCTGATGCTGTGCTCTGAGGGGGGGGGGAAACGAACATGAGTTCATGGCTGACATGGCAATCGTGGGCCGTAAAAGTTATCAGTCAGCTCCTCTATGCCTTGCCAATCTGGGGGCTGTCCTTTTTGGACCAATTTGAAGGTATCCAAAATGGATTTCTGCGGTCCATTCTGGGAGCCACTCGGGGGTTACCTCAGGTTATTTTGAGAACTGAGGCTTTGTGCCTTCCGCGTCGAGCCTATGCCCTTCAGTAATTGGTAATCTTTTGGGCCAAAATGGTTCTATTTCCTTCCGGTAAGAGCTCTCTCCTTTCCATGGCGGTCAATGCAGGGTTGGGGGCTTTATGGCAGCAGGCGGTAATAAGAGAGGTGCATCGCCTGGGGTTCTCTCCTGAGTGCCTGGAACCGGTAGGCTTTGTGGTGACAAAGAGTCTGGTTAAAAGTAGGATAAGGGACCAGACGGTGCAACTGGAGGGCACGCTCCTTGCTGAGCAGAGGGTGGACCGGGTTTACGCCCCTTATAGGCTCGTGGAGTCCGGTGACTATTATCTGTTTACCTGGGCAGATGCTGGGAAACGGGGGGCCTTCTTTAAATTGAGGGTAAATTCATTTCCCTCGGCGTTGGTCGAAGGCTGGTATAAGGGGACTCCTAGGGCTCAGAGTGTGTGCCCGTTGTGCCAGCTAGGGGAGGTGGACTCGGTCGATCACATTCTCCTTAGATGCCCCTTCTTTGTGGGCCCCAGAACTCGATATCTTGGAGGATGTGTGGGTGGTATGGAAATGGCTGACCAGATTATCCAGAGTCTACTTAGCCCGGTGGATTCGGAGTTGACTGGGGCAGTGGCTAGCTGTGCGCAGGCCATTCTACGAATTTGCCAGGCACATAAACTTTAAATGGATGGTTGTGCGGAACCCTGGTGGGGCTGGGCAAAGATTATAAACTAGCTGTAAAACAGGCGCCGAGTACTATCAGGTGCCTGGATCAAGCCAAACTGTTGTAAGGGCCATCACCCTGAGGAATGGATGGGTGTTCAGGTTTATGTATCGCTCATCCATTTATATCGATATGATTACTAAATTTTGACAGAAGTTATGGGCCAATAGGAAGTTGTGGGCTATTTTAGGGTATATTCTAACTAAAGCTACTAGTTGTATCTACTAGCTGGACGAAGGGTGGGACATTTTAGTGGGTCGGGGTGGGGAGTACTTGGGGGGTCTGCAGGCGGGCTTTCATATGTAATAATATTGTGTAAAGGATGTTATTGTTGTACATTGATGTTTATTTGTATTTGTATTGTATTTTGTTAAGGCCTTTGGCTAAACAATAAAACTTATTAGCTTTGGGATTCTTCCATAATTCCCCCCTTTTGAGGCTTTTGAGGAAGCGAAAAGGCCTGAACCACTAAAGGGTTTTAAACGGGCATGCTTAACAGCTCATTTGGAGCGGGTGCACAATACAGTGTTTTCTAGTGTCTGAGACTTCTGGGGACCCCCCTTTGTGGGTGTGTCTAGGACACGGATGGCTGGGATAACATACCCTATATAGCAGCTGCCCTCCCCAGTTGACGGGCAACCATTTGTGGGCTGTGCGACCACAAATGTAATAGGTCCCCACCCAGGTGCGCATCCTGACCTTAGAGAAATCATAGGGAGCTGAAAAGCATAGATGTGTTACATGTGCATGATAAGGTGTAGTCACAGGTGCTATTCCCCATGAAGTGGGGGCCCTTGCTGGTGTAGCAAAGTAAGCCCTTCTGAATGACAGACACTAACAGAGGGGGAATCAGCAATACTGTCAGAAAGTTCAGTGAGACCCTTCTTTTTAGCCACCCTGGGCTTCACCCCCCACCCTCATGGGTCATCCCCTGACCAACGTGAAGGGGGACAGGCCATGTTTTCGATTGGGATTTGAAAGGGTGGCCAAGAGGACGAGAGACAAGGTCTCAGGCTAGGGCAAAACGGTTTCATGCACAACCTTTGAAAATCTGATTTTGAGGTTAGATTTTTTGCGTTCCACCTGACCACTACTTTGTGGAAGGTAGGGCATGTGGAAATAAAGGCTAATACCCAAAGTTTTACACACAGTCTTGGTGAGTTGCGTGGTAAAATGAGATCCCATGTCACAGTCAATGGAGAGGGGTATCTTAAACCTTGGGATAAGGTTTTTCAGGAGATGTTTGGCAACAGTGGTGGCATTCGTCCTTCGACAGGAGAAGGCCTCAGTCCAGCCAGAGTAGAGACAAATGACCACCAGCATGTGCTTGTAGCCTTGTGATGGAGGCAAATCAGCAAAGTCAATCTGTAGGTGAAGAAAAAAGGACCCTCAGCCCATGGTTTTGAAGACCTGCAGACTGGGGTGGCCTTAACAATGTTGAACAGTTGACAAGTGGGGCAGGAATGGGTGAGTTGGCGAGCTTCCATGGTGACAAAGGGAGCAACCCAATGAGTGGAAATCTAGGTGGCAATCCCCCCTTTTGTTTGTGTGTGAATGAAGGTGAGCCACACGAACAAGATGCTTGAGGAGAGCCCGAGGGGCCACCAGTTGGCTGTCAGGGTGACGAAGGATGTCATTGGCATTGGAAATGCAGCCAGCCTCAGTCCAAACGAGACGTTTACCCACAGCAGTGGAGTCTTGGAGGGAGCAAAGTTCAGAGTCATCGGGTGTGGGAGGGAGCGGTTCTGAAAAAGATACTGCCATAACGAGGTTCGCAGGAGGCCCACGCCTGGCTGCTTGTTGGGCAGCATTATCAGCCAGGTGATTTCCCCATGCCTCAGGAGTGGAGGCACCTGTATGGGCCCGAACATGAACAACAGCCAAAGCAGATGGAAGAAAAAGGGCATTCAGCAATTCAGCAATGAAAGGAGCATGGGAGATAGGGCTACCTGAGGAGGTGAGGAAGCCCCTTTCCCTTCAAATAGAACCCAAAGGAATGGCAAACCCCAAATGCATAGCGAGAATCAGTGTAAATGTTTGCAGAGCAGTTTGCAGCCAAAGTGCAGGCTCGGGTAAGAGCAACAAGTGTAGCAGGCTGGGCACCGTGTAAAGAAGGCAAAGAGTATGCTTTAAGAACCTGAAACTGTGTACAAACAGTATAGCCAACAGAAAGTTTTAAGTTAGGCAGGCAAACACAAGAGCCATGTACAAAGAGGGTCAGGGCAGAGGAGGTAGGTTCAGTTCGTAACGAGAGAGGGGGGCATGGGAAGGGAACTGCGTTTTTCTGATTAAGTAAAGAGTAAACAGCATGTGGCACTGCCACAGTGAGGGAGTGTTTCAAAATGAGCCATTTCACCAAATGGCGCCAAAGGAGTGACAGACACCAAACACATAGAAGGAGTCAGTGAAAATGTTAGCAGATTGTTTATGAGCCAGTGTACAAGCCCAGGTAAGGGCAACCAGCTCTGCAGGTTGAGCACTGTGCAGTTAAGGCAAAGAAAAAGCCTCCAGGACTTGAAACTGATTGCAAACAGCATAAACAACAAAGAGCTTGTTGTTTTTACACTGGCAGGAGCCATCCACAAACAAATTAAGAGCAGTATTTGGCTGAGGGCAATCAGAAAGGTCCGGACGGGGCCGGCAGGTTTGTGAAAGGACAGTAAGACAGTCATGTGAAAGGTAATTCGCCTCCCATCAAGTGGGGTTTGTAGCGGAGAGTCAGGGTTTAAAGGAAGCACCCTAAGAAGGGTGACATTATTACCAAAGAGTCTGCAAGGATTTGGGTAAGGACCCCAAGGACAAATCCTGTCTCTTATACACATCTAGATGTGTATAAGAGACAGGAGATAGGGTCAGTAAATGCAAACAGGTACTGAGAATCAGGGTACAGGGGAACAAAGAAAAAACCTTGAGAAAGGTTAATAATAGTAAATACTTAGCAAAACTGGAATACTGGCAATAGTAGTAACATCAGGGTGGAGTTTTTCTGGCTTATTGACAGGCAAAATGGAACTATTACCAGGAGACTGAGTAGAAACCAATATACCCCAGAGAGGAGAAAACAGAAATAACAGGTAGGATCACAGGAGTAACCTGTGTTGAAAGATGATACTGAGACACTGAAGGGAAGGACTTGCCAGTTTTAACCTGGATGACCACTGGATCCACACCTCGCAGCAATCCAACATCACCAGGGTTGGTTGCCCACAATGCAGAAGGGAATTGGTCGAGGAGGGCCTGCTGGCCAGGCAAGCACGCCTGTCCAGTCTCCTTAGTAGCGAGGGCCATCACAAGAGATGGGATTAAGAGGTCGAGTACAGTGACAAATACTCCATCAGGTGTACAGGAGAGGTTTGCATTTAATTTACAGAGCAAGTTTTTACCCAAGCGATTTACAAGGGTGTTCTGACTGAGTAAAAGGAATGCCTCTTAGTGAGCGGCCTGACAGTTACAGTGACCGGGTCAGTGAGAGGCTAGGAGCTGGGAACACCTTCAACTCCTATTGTGGGTATAACAGTAGCAAACACAAGTAAATGGGGAACTGCATTACTACGTAGCATAAAACACATGGCCCCAGTATCAACTAGAAAGGGAACAGGGGTACCCCCAACAGAAACCTGAACATGGGGGCCTGACTGGTTAACAGACAACAAAAAGCAGACAAACAAGACAAAAAAACCCAAACAAACAAGATGAGCTCATGTTTTTGGGGTCCCGGGACCAAGTCAGTTGGTTTTTAGGTGCAAGATAGCGTTCACGGGGCCGGGGCCATTTTTGATGGCGGCGGCAGGAAGGTTTCAAATGACTGGGAAGGCTTCATATCTGCAGTTTGTAGGAGAGTGGCATGTAAATTTGAGAGTCAGTAGTTCCTGTTGTAGTTGGTGGTCCTGGATTACCGGGTTCACGGTGGGAACACTGGTCCGGGTTTCTGTCTGTAGATCTATGAGAGTGGTACTACTGTTCCAGGAATTTTGCATGGCCACGGGCAGCACGGGTTTCAAATTTACTGCTGAGGAGGGTGTCTGAGTCCTGGGTTACGTCTGTAGGTTAAATGTTGAACTTGTAGGAGACAGAGTTTGACTATCACTTTCTTTTGTTTTGTCTCTGGCTTTTTTCCTCTGTAACTGGTCCCAAATTTGGCTGTAAAAGACTTGAATCTTGTTAAAAGTTTTTGTTTTTCAATTCAAATGGGCCGCCTGTAGTTTAGTGAGGAGGCGAGCCTTGTAATCATCGGGTGTTGTCTTTTGGTGGAGAACTAAGGATATACGGTGCCAGTTCTGTTAGGGAGGGACTAGTTTCGAAATGACTTCAAGGAGTCTATTTGAAAATTTAACTAACGCTGCGCGTTGGGCATCGGTGTCAAACCCAGGGTCTTGGACTGTTCAGTCATAATTATTATTGTCAGAACGGCTTTGAGATATTAGAGTTCCCCTCTGTTCAAGTTAAGAGACCAGAGAGGAACAATTTAACTTGAGGAGGTTGGAATTTTGACTATATAAAGGAGGAGAAAGAAAACAGACAGAGAAAATAGATATTTCAAAGCGCTTTTTGATGGCAGGACTATAAGCCTCTGCGTCCCATAGGTACCAAACATCCATTTGTCGGGGGTGTTTTCCCTCCAGGCTATTTCAAAAAATGTTTTAAAACTGAGAAGGAAAAAGACCCCTCCAAAGGGAATTACAAATCCAGATTGTCAAAGGTATACAAATTCCATTTAGTTACCCACTTAACCACCGGGGCTCATCCCTGGGGGGGCAACTTGGAGGCAGCTGAACCCATTTTAATTTTAGTTTGCAAGTTTGTTTTATAAAACTAATTTACTAAAACCACAGATAACAAAGTTATACAGGCGACAGACAGACAGACAGAGGAGGCAAAGGAATACCGGCAGGGAGCGATGAACCGTCTGTTAATTAACAAGTAATCAACAGTTCATGGTGTTCGCACTACCCCACATACCTGGAACGGGTGAGGGAAACAGACACACATTTTACAAAATACAAACTGACAAGACCTTACAAATGAACACAAAAGGATCCTCTAAAGTCCCAGAAGTCCCAGTATTTGACTGGAAACAACAGATCTATAGAGACTTAGGTTGGAAGGAATTAGGTATTTACAAACACTCTCATACATTCACACAGGGGGAAGGAGGTCCATTTCCTCACAGAGTACCAGAAAGGTAACTGACTGTAGGATCTGGCTCATACAGGAAAAGGAAAGGGTTTATACAGTCATACCTGTGGGGTACATGAGGTTCCACCAAGCCCCCTTGCAATAGAAACTAACCATATAGGATGGCCTCTGGGCGGCTGAACTTGGCTTAAGTCTCAGACCTGGACCACAGTTATTAACATTCATACACTCACTCACTCAATATGACAATGTTAATTCAAGAGACACCAGACAAGACATAAGCGCCAATAGACAGAGTTTAAATAAATTTCTGATCCTTAGTCTAAGGATGGGTAATTCAGACAAGGCGGAGTCAGTGTTTTAAAATCTAGTTCCGTCAAACAGGGCACCTGTTTCAGTCCCTAATTGACCACCAGGTTATTAGGGAAATTACTAGAACGGGGTTCCGTTGTTAGCTGAGATCCACCGTGAGTGAGGCGTCTACCAGAACAGCACAGCGCTTACCGCAGGAGTCCTTTGGATTCCTATGTTCATCTCATCCAACTTCTGACACCAGAATTGTTGTGGATTTTCAGGCTGAAATGAGAGGAGGCTGCAGCAGGAACGTTCCATCAGGTTTATTCAGATACACAGCTGTGGGACACACTGGTATTACTACCAATGGACCCTGACTTATAGCAGAGAGATTTCTTATATACCCAGTAGTAAACAAGCAACCACGCGAGGTTGGGATCTAATCATACATGTGCACACATAACCATATCTGACAAAAATATTTCTTGTTACTAGTAGTCGGGTGGTTGACGTAAGTAAGCCCAGTTCCTCTAAACTAGGGAGGAGGGGGCACAAGGGTGTAGCAGGACATCTGGAAATGTAGCTAACCACAAAACCCACACACACATGTGTCAGCATTAGATATAGATAAGGGCCAGCACAAAGATGTCAACAGGAAACCTCCTGGAAAGCTTTGCAGCATTATTTTCTTAATAGGTTATTTGAGCAAAAGGCAAGCTGCATTGCATAGTAATGGAATCTTAGCCCTAAAGCATTCTCAAGGATTTGTAGGCCAAAATACTATATAGCTTTGGGATTCTTCCATATGGTCAATGCAAGCTTAAGCAGCAAATGAGAAAGCTAATCAGCTGGCATCAGCTATAACAAATTTTTTTAAATCTGGAGGGGGACATCTTTGACACCGGCCCTGAGGGTATTTGAGGCTAAAACCATTGCCCAACTTGTATATGGGGCATCAGTTTGGGCTATAGATAAGACCTTGGATTTTGAACCAGTCAAGTCCAAATTCCTTAGGAAGTTGCTTGCTGTGCCTTGCCATGTGACTAATAATGTCTTAAGAACGGAATGTGGGGTACCTACAGTGGCTGCCAGACTGATAATTGGAATTATTTCTTACTGGCTTAAATGCCTCTTTCAGATGCCCCCTGCTCTGGTACAACTAGCCTTCTCAGAGAAGGGTGTTAACTTATGGAGAACCAAAGTGGAGTGGAAGGTTCGCAGGTTGGGATTTTCTGTGGAGGCTATCCTCCCTTTGGGATATAAGGCAGCTAGGGGCCTGCTGAGACAAAATATATTGGATGTTGAGTGCCAATCAGATATAGCTGGGATTAGATCAGAGTACTACTTATGATTGGCAAATCATTTTCCTGACCTATGCCTTATCTGGAGAATCTGAATTATAGGGATGAAAGGAGAGCATTGGCATGTGCCAAGTTTAATGCCCTACCTTTTGGCTCTACTGACAGGGTGTTTCAAGGTGGTGCCATTGGAGCAGCGTATATGTATTTGCAATAGTAATGAAATTGACTCAGTAATGCATATCTTACTGGAATGCAAATTGTATGAGAGTGCATGGAAGCAATGGATATATCCTCTAATCTGTACCTTTTTAGGAAGAACAATGAGTCTTGTCTATCTTTGTTACTGGATGATAAGCTTCCAAATACATTTATAGTGGTGGACAAATTCCTTAAGATCAGTATTAATAAAAGGCAGCTTTGTGATCAGAGACTGCCACAGATGTCTTGATAATCCTGTGCAGAAAGCTCTGAGGCCTGGAATAGAGGGATTTATGTATTGGTGCTTTTATGGATGCGTATTTCACCGTATATATATTGGAGTAGGGTTCTAGTTGGATTCTGAGTTCCATGTTATGTGATTGCAGTTCAGGGGTCAAGGACTGCCCACCCACACCTCGAGATGGGCTGGGCATTTATATATTGGGTTTTGAGTGCTGCAGGGGTCAAGAGTTGCCAGCGCAAGCCCTGAGAACGGCAAGGCGTTTGCACTCCTGATTTTGTGTCCTGTGATGGCTCCTTGGTCTCAGAAATGGCAAGCAAAATTTAGATTTTGACTCTCCTCAGGAAATAACTGTACTCTTCTAGGTGCCTGTCCATGGGCGAAATTTTTTTGGCGGCTCCAGTTTAGGGATAATGGTTTTTTATGTTTGTATTTTAAACCCAGTGATTTAATGATTTATGTAATGTTTTGTATTGTCTTATGTACAATAGATGTATGTGTTTTAATTTCAAAATGGCTATGGTGTAAGTTAATGCCTAAATAAACTTATACTATACTTATTAAATAGCAATTCCTGGGGTCCTGACCCACAGATTAGAAACCTTGGTTGTAGTGCAGAATAATGTCTCCAAGAATTCACTATCTATGTCCTGTTGTATGAGTCAGATGGAATAAATGACCCAGTCACGATTAAATTCCATGTAGCAATGAGCTCTCTAAAACCAGAACCTGGACAGTGATCAGGTACTATGATAGTTCTGTCAGCATTCATCTTCAAACGGTGGCTGCTTAGCCTTTGCCAGAAAACGAAGCTTGGTGTTTTCTCATCTCAACTGATTTGAAGTAGGTCAGGATGAAAACTTAAGCTCTCTTTGGAATTGTAATCAACTCGTCTTTTATTGTCCATAGACACTGTTTTGTTTTTTTTAAAACAAAATCCTGTAATCTGTTTCAAATCTTCAGTGGATATTGCCTTGGCTGTTAGTTTCTGTGGGAGGAAACTCTTTTAGAAAATTTAAATGTCACAAAAGGAACACAAAAAACCCCATTGAGTAATATACAATATAGTAAGCTACATAAATCAGCTTAGTCTTGTAGAACATATGGATGGTAGATAGGATTCACTGGAACATGAACATTTCATTTTAAAAAACACTTAAGTACTGTACAAAGCCATTTATCCGTGGCTGAAATCAACAGAGCTTGTAAGCATATGTCGGTTCCAGCTGGACCAAATCTCTCTTCTCCCCAAAGAAATGGAGGGGGGAGGGGGAAACCCTAAGGTTCCCTTACCTAAATGTATCAAACAAAAATAGCTCTTATAAATATGCTTGCCATCCTACCTTCATAAATTTAGTTTAGAACTTTATTCCAGAATAAGCACGAATTAAAAACATTCAACTACATTTTAATAATAATAATTAAACAGTCCAACCAGATTTGTTTGCTTGTTTTCATAGAGCATTAGGAAGTCTGACTGTTACAGCATTACTGCAATGCATTTGCAAATCCAGTTCAAGAATTCTATTGGGCTGAGATACAAGACCAGCTCAGGTGAACTGAACTTGTCGCAGGAATAATAATAATAATAATAATACATAATTTTAATAATGTATTAGCAAAGCCATAACATAACGACAGTAGGATAAACAGAATGAAAACAGAACAAAGCAACCAGGCAAGTACACACAATATATCACAATACAATAAAGTTAAGCTGAGATCAGGGGGTCTTTAAGTCCCTTGACCCATACATTAAGTCCTATCTAACCCTTTAAGCAGTAATACATTATACAGGAAGAGGGTGACCCCTTTTGCTATCCCCTCCTCTTGTCCACTCAAAAGCCTTAACCAAGGGGGCGTGGCATTAGGGAAGCCATCAATGCGGGGGGCTGGCACCTAGCCCGGAGAACCTGGGTCCTTACACAGGTAAGGAGAGTGTGTTCCAGGGAGCCCATAGGTTGCACAGATCTCTCAGAGCAGTCACAAAAACAGAGGGCTGCAACCCCATAAACCGGCCTTCCGTGGTGCCCGTGGGGAAGATATTCATCCGGGCCATCGTGAGGCACCTCCTAACCTGTGGGGATAAACTAAAATGGGAGGTAGGGAGCAGGGAGGTGAGCCAGTTCATACAGATCCATGAAGCTTTCCAAGGACCTCTTGCCCCATGCCTCTGCTATTTCCTCCTGCCTACTAATGTCCAATATCCTCTGCCTCACCAGCTTTTTGCACTAGCATATCCAAGACAGGCAAGGCTCTCCAGCAAAAGGCCAATCTTTGTCTCTAACCTGGTCCACCCATGGATCGTGGGTGCCAGCTCTTAGTACCAGGGATGCTAGGGGAGCAACTAGGCCATAAAACAATTTAAGCCAGTAGCCTAACGAGAGTAACCATACCTGGGTACCCATGGGCAGAGCACCACACTCAAGTCGGACAGCACAGCAGGGGGCATGGGTGGGAAGTGCTAGGATGGCTCTCAAAAACTTGGTCTGTATCAATTCTAATGTTACGAGTTTTCCCAGTGCCCAAAACTGAGCCCCGAACAATAGCTGGGACAGACACTTAGTTTGGTATACCTTGAGGGCAGGGAGCATGAGACTCCCCTCCCCCCCCCAATCTAAAGAACTGGCATATGCCTTTGCCTACCATCTGGGCTGATATTATGTCAGAGGAGGTTTCATTTCCTCCATTTTTAATAGTATATGTTGAATACCAGTAGATGTGATCTGAGAGCTATTATCAATATAAACTTCTTAGCAGGGGTGGCTGGTGGGTTTTGATGTTGGAAGGGCACTGGGGCAGTAAGGCTGGTGGACCCAGGGGCGGAGCCAGGGGGACGGTAGGCCAGTGGCATGGCATAACCCTGCAGCAAGGAGTTCCCAGGGTTAACATCGGATGGAAGAAAACACAGTCTACATGCACATCAAGCTTAAGATAAATAATTTGTAAACCCCAAACACAGGGAAACACCCAAAACACTGGCATAACACCCAAAACACTGACATAAACCAGCAGCAAGGAGTTCCCAGGGTTAACATCGGATGGAAGAAAACACAGTCTACATGCACATCAAGCTTAAAATAAATAAT
>QEPC01015474.1:1002020-1018950 GCA_003113815.1 Sphenodon punctatus | reverse complement strand
GGCCGATCGTGCCACGGCCCGGGATCCCGCCGGGGATCCCGGGCCGTGGCACGCGGCCAGACGTTACTTTTCCTTGGCCACGGCCCGGGGTCCGTTTGACCACGCTTCCCGGGACCTTCCCCCGGCTAGCCCGGGAAGCATGGTTCAAACGAACCCCATGTGGGTATTGACCGTGGCCAACATCTGGCGCGCCGTGAACAGACGTACGGGACACGGTGACCACAGGTGGGTATTCACCGTGGTTCACCGTGTTAACGTCACGTCTGAAATCACCCTGGGACAAGAAGTCAAAGCAGGAGGGAATCAGTTCTGGGGTGCTGAAGTGTTTGAGGATTAACAAAGCCAGGCCTGCAGTTCCTGGAGAAGAGGGATTGATATGAAGTTTTAAATAAGTACTTTTAAAAAGGAGACACCCGTAATGACTGGGAGCCATTTTTGGACTATGTAACCATGCACTCTTATTATGTCTCTCCTCTGATAATCTCTCCCAGCTATTCTTATCCTCATGTTGTACATCTTACCTGGAAATAGATTGTAACATTGCTGGAGCAGGGACCATGGGTCAGATCTGTAGCTGCTGTAAATGTGTAGCTTCCTTTGTATTTTGTGGAATTTGCATCAATTTACCTCAGTTGAGGAGTTGAGACCATGTCTAGCTATGTGTTTCTAGAACTGTGTTCATACAAACAGGTCTCTGGAACGGTCACCTTCAGGACAATTACTCTGGAACAACTATCCCACTTTGCAAGTGCTCAGACAAGCATGGAGTAAGGAGGCCACCCAGCGTGTTATGGGAATAATGTCTCTGGTCCAGGTTGAATATACTGGTTTCCTGTTAATCTACTTGTTTACACACAGAGTTGCTCTGTAGTAAAAAAAAATGCCACTTCATTTTACCTCCTGTTTCTTTAAGGCATTATAACCTCACCTTTAATCACACAACTCCATTACTGTTATGAAGAAAACAGAGTTTATTTATATTTATTTATTTATTATATTTCTACCCTGCATCCTCCTGCACAATGGTGGCTCCGAGTGGCAACATATAAAAAAAATACAATAAAATATATAAACCAAATATTATATTTGCTAAAAAGGATAAAAAGGCTATATGCTAAAGGCAATAAATAAATATACCCTCCCTACCCCCCCTTCCTTAAAGGCCTGGCGGAACAACCAGGTCTTTCATGATCTTCAGAAAGAGGGGAGGTCCAGGGATAAACAGGCCTCCATCGGGAGGGAGTTCTACAGCCTAGGTGCAACCACCAAGAATGCCCTCCCCACCGTTGCCACCTGGAATACCCGGGGGACCTTGAGTTGGGCCCCCCCCCGGCTGACTGCAGGGGCTGCAAAATGACCCGGGGCCTGAGGCAGTCTCGTAGATAAACAGGTCCCAAGCCATTTAGGACTTTAAAGGTCATTACCAACACTTTGAATTGGGTCTGGTAGACTATAGGCAGCCAGTGCAGAGAACATATAACAGGTGTAATGTGCTCACGGCGACCCGTCCCCGTTAGGAGATGAGCCGCCGTATTCTGCACCAGTTGCAGCCTCTGAACTGTCTTCAAAGGTAGCACCATGTAGAGTACATTACAGTTGTCCAGTCGAGAGGTAATAAAAGCATGGATGATGGTTGCCAGGTCCGAGTTGGAGACATACAGCCAAAGCCGTCGCACCAGATGTAATTGGCGAAATGCTCCCCTCGCCACAGCCTCCACCTGACAATCCAGGCAGAGCTGTGGGTCAAGGAGCACCCCCAAACTACAGATCAGGGCGGCCAGAGGGGGGCAGACCCCACCAGTAACAGGAGCCACCACCACCCCAGCCCTACCAACCAGCGCCACCTCCATCTTATTGGGATTCAGCCTGAGTCAATTTGCACTCATCCAGTCCCCCACAGCCGCCAAACACTGGGTAAGCACCAAGACTGCTGGGCCTAGATCCTCAGAAAACGAGAGGTAGAGTTGTGTATCATCGGCGTACTGATGACATCATACGCTGAACCGCCTCATGACCTCCCCCAAGGGGGGACCTGCCCAACCCAGTTCTCCCTCCTCCCCCACACATTAGAGGAGGAGCTCATCCACACACACCCCTCCCATCCATCCCCCCCTCCATTCATACCCAGCAATTTTCCCTCTAAAACCAGTCAGACCCCCCCCCCCAGCCCTCACCTAAAGGCCACACCCAAGGGTCCTTTGGCGTGGCTTCTAGCTAAGTGTCGGTCCATCTTTCCTTCAATCCCCTCCCACCAGAAGCCGTAATCATTAAAGGAAGTAAATAGCAAGCTCCCAGCACTAGTGGTTAGTCCTCCACCCGGCAGCAGGCACTGGAACCATCCTCCAAACTTAATGTCCCAATCCAGGGAGCGTGTATAACGTCTGGCCACCATCGCCACTCTGGCCCATGAACAGCACGCCAACGGGCTACTGCCATTTGGCAGCACCCTTCAGCCGCCACCCCCTGGGCAGCAGCCCCTTTTATGATGGTTACCTTGGGGAGGGGGGGACAGAAGAAGAGTCACAGGTGGGGGGAATTCCAGCACCTCAGCCACCAGGAAACCAACAACACCCCATCTCCCTTTCCAGGCCAGTGAAAGTGATTTGACAAATTATTACTGTGAGATAAGCGACTGTCTGAACCTCAAAGCACCTTCTACCACAGCAGGGTTCGGGGTATTTGGGAGACAGCATAACAACAGTTTAAAAGTATTCTTCTTTCACTCATGCTTGGGCAACCATAGGGTTAGCAAAAGCAGGCTCTGAGATTATTTGTTCTGAAATGTTCAGAAGGGAGGGGCGGGGGGAGGTTTCAGTCTCAGCTGCTGATGGCAGATGAACAGTCAAGCCCGTGCAAAAAGGCTAATTGAGCTGCTCCAGGCAACAGGGGAGCTTTTCTGATCTATTTTATTGTGTAGTACATTATTACCTAGTGTGCCTCAATCACCAGAGAAAGGGCTAGAAACAGTGCTGATTCTAGGAAAGGATGCTTTTGTTTCATGGAGGCTAACAGCAAAGACCTCCGCATTTAGAGCTGCAAGCCAGTTCGGAATGCATAAGCATATTCCCTGTAATGGGAACACATCAAGATTCTGCTGATTTCTCAGTAAAATTTAATTTTTTCATGAGCAACACACTTTTTCATTATTTGGGCTGGAGATTTATCTTTGTTTCCCCCCCTCTGACTTTGCCAGGGATTATCTCAGTTGTTGCTTTTGACCCTCACAAGAGACGTGTTCAAAATTGGTACATATTAATCTGTCCATACGGAGATTATAGCTATTTCCCCTCCTTCTCATCGTGACCTTATACACACTCAGGGAGAAAAAGTGAACTACCCTATCGGGAATAGTTCCACTGAATTCATTAGTGGAACCTGAATCCGAATTGGATCCATAAGTGCTAATAGCAGTGGTGTAGTGGTAATCTTAAAAGTGCAGGAGCTCTTCATGAGAGCCCACCAAGACTGCTGAGAGGGGCCACAGTAAAAGTGCTGGAGCTCCATTCCCACGTGTTCCTGCTCCACTACACCACTGGTTAATAGCCCAATACACCCATGTGCACAAATTAAACATTCTTTGGGTCCTGCTGGCTGGAAGAAGCTGTATTTTAAAAGACTGAGAGGCTCACAATCTCCCATTCATGACCCCATGCATTACTGCTTTGGCAGCAGTTTATATTCATGTATTCTCAAACTGTCTTAATTCCCTTCAAACCCCCCCACTATTTTATTAGAAAAGTCAGCCCCATCTAGAACATGTAAATTATAGCACTGCACAATTGTTCTCCTAAGGTCCATGCTACAAGTTCCTGATCATCGTCACATCCCTGTCTTATCTACAGTCTTGGGTCATTTACATTTACTATGAAGGATCACACAACTATTGTACTAGCCTCTTGGGAATTACCCTTGGCGTTAGTGTGGGAATGGGGAAAGAAGGCAAAAGGAGTTTTCTAATCTCCTCCATCTACTCTGTTGGGGGGTGAGGTGTTCTTATAATAAAATAATAATAATAATAGTTTATTAAGCTCAAGCTTTCGCCATGGCCAACAAATAAAAGAACCTCATTAACATATCAGAAAAATGTCAGCAGATACAACATCTCTCACATTTCAATGGGCACATCCAATAACACATCCCCCCTATACCCTCAAATGAATATAACCATTTGATTTGTTGCACAAATATTGACAAATAAAGAAATATTAAAAAATAAAATATAATCTAAAATATAATATAATATACTTTACTTGCATTCCTATTTTACTGTATAATTACATAGACCCAGACTCATTAGTAACTCATTCTTCTCGGGGATTATAGCACCCACACTCAACCCCCAACGGTAAACTCTGGTAATGCTCATAAAGCTCAGGAGTACAAAATATATCATATACCCCATTTAGAGCTGTTACTTACTTATTTTTGTTGCAGGCCTATGGACCCATCCAGTTGCCCTAATTAACCATTTAACAAGACTCCCTTCCTGGGTCATGGTACAAAGGCAGTCTCCATTTATACCTAGTGAGGGGAGTTCCCCTTAGTTCTTTCACAACTCCTTTAATCTAATTTTTGCCGCAAGATGCACAAAAGTAGCTGCAGCAATCAAATCCTCTGCCTTAACCAAATTCAACATACATTTTATCTTGTACTCCACATCCCAATATTCTTTCCCCTGCAACAGAGGCATAATCTAAGCCTCCCTTAGATTTTTATACAAGGCACACTCAGAGGATATGATCTATCGTTTCCTTTTCCCCNCAGCCCCCCCCAGCCCTCACCTAAAGGCCACACCCAAGGGTCCTTTGGCGTGGCTTCTAGCTAAGTGTCGGTCCATCTTTCCTTCAATCCCCTCCCACCAGAAGCCGTAATCATTAAAGGAAGTAAATAGCAAGCTCCCAGCACTAGTGGTTAGTCCTCCACCCGGCAGCAGGCACTGGAACCATCCTCCAAACTTAATGTCCCAATCCAGGGAGCGTGTATAACGTCTGGCCACCATCGCCACTCTGGCCCATGAACAGCACGCCAACGGGCTACTGCCATTTGGCAGCACCCTTCAGCCGCCACCCCCTGGGCAGCAGCCCCTTTTATGATGGTTACCTTGGGGAGGGGGGGACAGAAGAAGAGTCACAGGTGGGGGGAATTCCAGCACCTCAGCCACCAGGAAACCAACAACACCCCATCTCCCTTTCCAGGCAAGTGAAAGTGATTTGACAAATTATTACTGTGAGATAAGCGACTGTCTGAACCTCAAAGCACCTTCTACCACAGCAGGGTTCGGGGTATTTGGGAGACAGCATAACAACAGTTTAAAAGTATTCTTCTTTCACTCATGCTTGGGCAACCATAGGGTTAGCAAAAGCAGGCTCTGAGATTATTTGTTCTGAAATGTTCAGAAGGGAGGGGCGGGGGGAGGTTTCAGTCTCAGCTGCTGATGGCAGATGAACAGTCAAGCCCGTGCAAAAAGGCTAATTGAGCTGCTCCAGGCAACAGGGGAGCTTTTCTGATCTATTTTATTGTGTAGTACATTATTACCTAGTGTGCCTCAATCACCAGAGAAAGGGCTAGAAACAGTGCTGATTCTAGGAAAGGATGCTTTTGTTTCATGGAGGCTAACAGCAAAGACCTCCGCATTTAGAGCTGCAAGCCAGTTCGGAATGCATAAGCATATTCCCTGTAATGGGAACACATCAAGATTCTGCTGATTTCTCAGTAAAATTTAATTTTTTCATGAGCAACACACTTTTTCATTATTTGGGCTGGAGATTTATCTTTGTTTCCCCCCCTCTGACTTTGCCAGGGATTATCTCAGTTGTTGCTTTTGACCCTCACAAGAGACGTGTTCAAAATTGGTACATATTAACCTGTCCATACGGAGATTATAGCTATTTCCCCTCCTTCTCATCGTGACCTTATACACACTCAGGGAGAAAAAGTGAACTACCCTATCGGGAATAGTTCCACTGAATTCATTAGTGGAACCTGAATCCGAATTGGATCCATAAGTGCTAATAGCAGTGGTGTAGTGGTAATCTTAAAAGTGCAGGAGCTCTTCATGAGAGCCCACCAAGACTGCTGAGAGGGGCCACAGTAAAAGTGCTGGAGCTCCATTCCCACGTGTTCCTGCTCCACTACACCACTGGTTAATAGCCCAATACACCCATGTGCACAAATTAAACATTCTTTGGGTCCTGCTGGCTGGAAGAAGCTGTATTTTAAAAGACTGAGAGGCTCACAATCTCCCATTAATGACCCCATGCATTACTGCTTTGGCAGCAGTTTATATTCATGTATTCTCAAACTGTCTTAATTCCCTTCAAACCCCCCCACTATTTTATTAGAAAAGTCAGCCCCATCTAGAACATGTAAATTATAGCACTGCACAATTGTTCTCCTAAGGTCCATGCTACAAGTTCCTGATCATCGTCACATCCCTGTCTTATCTACAGTCTTGGGTCATTTACATTTACTATGAAGGATCACACAACTATTGTACTAGCCTCTTGGGAATTACCCTTGGCGTTAGTGTGGGAATGGGGAAAGAAGGCAAAAGGAGTTTTCTAATCTCCTCCATCTACTCTGTTGGGGGGTGAGGTGTTCTTATAATAAAATAATAATAATAATAGTTTATTAAGCTCAAGCTTTCGCCATGGCCAACAAATAAAAGAACCTCATTAACATATCAGAAAAATGTCAGCAGATACAACATCTCTCACATTTCAATGGGCACATCCAATAACACATCCCCCCTATACCCTCAAATGAATATAACCATTTGATTTGTTGCACAAATATTGACAAATAAAGAAATATTAAAAAATAAAATATAATCTAAAATATAATATAATATACTTTACTTGCATTCCTATTTTACTGTATAATTACATAGACCCAGACTCATTAGTAACTCATTCTTCTCGGGGATTATAGCACCCACACTCAACCCCCAACGGTAAACTCTGGTAATGCTCATAAAGCTCAGGAGTACAAAATATATCATATACCCCATTTAGAGCTGTTACTTACTTATTTTTGTTGCAGGCCTATGGACCCATCCAGTTGCCCTAATTAACCATTTAACAAGACTCCCTTCCTGGGTCATGGTACAAAGGCAGTCTCCATTTATACCTAGTGAGGGGAGTTCCCCTTAGTTCTTTCACAACTCCTTTAATCTAATTTTTGCCGCAAGATGCACAAAAGTAGCTGCAGCAATCAAATCCTCTGCCTTAACCAAATTCAACATACATTTTATCTTGTACTCCACATCCCAATATTCTTTCCCCTGCAACAGAGGCATAATCTAAGCCTCCCTTAGATTTTTATACAAGGCACACTCAGAGGATATGATCTATCGTTTCCTTTTCCCCCTGTTTGCAGATACATTCACATTTGTCCTTGGATAGTGCATTATACCGGACATGGGTAATAACTGCTATCTCAATGAGTTGAAACCGGAGCCTAGCATAATTTCTGCGCATCTCCTTAGTACCTAGGACTTCCAGATAAACTTCTAGTCCAAAAGTTTCTTTGACATGGCCGTACCATGGTGCTGCCCAGCAGCACCTTATATCAGCCATGTCTTCCTGCTTTCCTACAGGTGAGGTGTTCTTAATGATCAGGCTTGCTCTGGGGTTAATATGAAGGAATTCCTGCAGAGAAGCTGCCTCTTCCAATTTGGTCCTGATGAGCAGGGAGAAGCAGAAAGGAACTTTCCCCTGATTTTCTCTCTTTTAAGCTACAAATAGCATACACAGGCATTGAGAGCAAACAAAGCAGGAGGAGAAGAGTAATGGGGCAGGAGGGAGCAGGACTGGTAGATGATTATCTTTTCTGGAGTACGAGTTCTTTTCTCATAGAACTTCCTGTGCCTGACTCATCCTACTTCCTTGTGGAGGTAATTATCTCTTCACTTTAATCCCCCTGTGTGAGCAGGAAGGAAGGGAAAGTGAATTAGGGGATTATTACTTCAGAGTAACTTCTCATGTGAACAAGCCCCTCTATACAACTGTAGCTATGTGTTGCCACCCAAGGAGGAGGTGAAGATCAGCTGATAAGAAAAGATTTTGCAGTGTAACCTAGTAGGGAAAGTGTTCTACTTGGTTCTGGGAGGCCAGGGTTCAAATCTTGTTTTAGCCATGAACTCACTATGTGGACTTGGACAAGTCAGTGTGCGTCTTTAGATGGACACCTGCTCTGGGACAGCTCCACTTGTGGTGCTCTGGAATGTTCCAGAGCACCGCAAGTGGAGTGGGCCACCAAACGCAGAGCAATGGTTCATCTACTTGCAGATGGGCTGCTGCAGCTCCACTTCCAGCTGGGGGTTGTCCTGGTAACAGCCATAGAATTGCAGGAGGCAGCCAGCGAGTCGCCTGCGGCTGCATGGTGAAGGGGAGGGTGTGCCGTGTGGCCAGACTGTGTGCTGCTGTGGTGGCTGCCTCCATTTAAACCCACTGCAGCTGTCCTTCCCAAGAGAGGACCCGGGGGTGGCCATCTCTAGGTCCATTTAAAAACACACACTATCTCCCAGCATCAGGGTGAAAATAGACATGACAGTGGCTCATCTAGGCCCATGGACCAACAGCACATCTGTTTTTGCCCCACCAGATATTGGCCCAGGATTGCCCCAGGCCATGTTGGCAGCTAGCCTGGGTTGTGACTTTAGGGGGTTTCCTGAGTCCAGAGCCCAGGCTAAGTCCTGACCAACTGGACCAAAACAGGCCAGAGCAGGCCACAGTGGTTTAGCTTGTCTGTTGTGGCCTGCCATGACCCAGCCCAGCATGCAGGGTGCTGGGAGCAGGGCCAGCTGCCCATCTGTTGTGGGTCATCCTCCTCCCTGGTTGCATGGGTGGCAGGAGGACAACCCAGCCATGGGCACAGGTGGTTGGTGTCCTCACATGGCCTGGACAACATCCACCGTAGAATCCTGCCCTGGCCTGGGTTGAGACTGAGAGGTTGTGAGGGTGAACTAGATAAGGATTTAAAGCATGTGGGAAACTGGAAGTGCTATATAAATGAGAATTAATTTGTAGTGTAGTTTATTTGTATTGCAACCCAGAGGCTCTGAGAAAGACTCTGATCATTTTTAAATGACACACAATCACACAGGTCCACCCATCCCACACACATCCAAATGCCTGTCTGAAGGCAGCGTGGGGGTGTGTGTACACTCGTGACCCACCCACCCACTCACAGCCACTCTCTGAGCAGCAGAGACAAATCTGGACTGCTCCATGCTTGGGGAAGGTTAACGTGCGTGAGTAGGGGTGCACATGCATTCCTGGCCCGTTTGAATCCCTCCCCACATGGGTGGGTGGTCTGCAGCCATCCCACTCCGTGCACATGGACCCCCTCCCCAGTCATGCTCATTTAAAAATCAGCCTCTGCATTCAGACAATCCTTGCCTGAGCTGCCCAAGTGTGTTCAAGCTTCATCCCAAGCCCTGAAGGATCAACGAGATCTGAAATGAAACATAGACCTAGCTCTGTAGTGAAATGATTTCCTGGAGCTATGGGATGTGTGCAACACTGTTGCATCTCTTGGAGTAACCAACTTGTACAATGTTGAAAAGGAAATGGCTGATAATCTAATAAAATGAACTCAGACAGAATGTAGACTCCTCTTTGGAAAGGTTAAGACATAAATATGTAGATTTAATGGAAAAATATTTATTTCCAGTCCATAATTTAAATTACTCTACAAAGAAATACAAAAAATAGGAAGTCTGTACACCAAAATTATAAATACAAGAACTTACAAGGAGCATGTTACTACACCTGTCATTTCTGTATGCAGTTGTTTAATCTTTAAAGCAAAAGGAACCTATTTAAATAAGTACACGAACATAAGCAAAAAAATACTTTGCCCATAATGCAAGAGCTCTCTAGTAACTTGCAGGTAATAATTACTAATTAATTAGTGTCCTTTCACATTTATACAAGCAAATATCTTTTGAAGTATCTATATTTGACTTTGTGGTGTTTTGCAATGTCTCATTTTCATACCTTAGGCTGCTTTTTAGACATGTGTGGCACAGACATGGTGTGAAATCATGCAGTGTGTAAAAATTCCACAGGCAGGGTTTAAACACGACATCTCATGCTTTATAGCTGGTCACACATACTTTTAAAACCGCAAATGAAATACCTAGATATCAAGGTATTTCGCTGTATAATTTGTTGTTTTAAAAAAGAATGCATGACCGGCTATAATGCATGAGATATTGCGTCTGAACTCCACATCTAAATGTGGCCTAGTGATAGAATATTTCTCTTTGGAAGTGGCACTAAGATATTTACGTTAGGAGATGACAAGGCGGCCTCATCTTTCAAAGAATGCATGCTGGTACTTGATGCTTTCCTATGCTGGAGCCAGAGTGCTCAGCATGTTGGTGGGTGAAGCCTGTTGTGTTCTTGGCAATATTAATAAAGAGAACATCAGAAAAAGGGATACTGCAGCAAGGGGAAAGCCAGTGTGCAATCCAGGAAAATAGCTATAGAAGTTACTGATCACCTGGGAAAGGGCTGTTGCCCAAAGGCATTTTTCTGTTTGGGGTTCTATTTGTAAATGTGAGAGGATAACGTTTTGTCGTTTATGCAGAGGATTCATGTCCTACTTGCATCTTGGAACTGCTCAGATTTGAGAATGGCTTGTTTTACTGAGTGACCAATGGAGCAGTGATAACTGCTAGCTTCCAACCACCTACTAGCCAGGCTAGAACTCCAAGTGTGGTGCTACTGCTGTACGGTCAGTATTAAGTACATGGATGTTTGGGAATCGGGTTTATTTAAAACACTGGAACGATTAACTGAAAGATAGCGATAGGTGGAAATAGAGGCTACAAATCAACCCCTTGAACACAGAAATGCCATCAGTCAGGAAATATTTTCTTTAATTCCAGCTGTTTGATAGATATGCAAGTGTACAGCTGGACGTTTTAAACCAGTAATTAAAACAAACATTCCCAAGCAGTGGATTGGGAACTCAAGTGGGGTTTTGATCCTGAATGATACACTTTGCATGGCTTTGTTGCCGTTTGGGGTTATATATAAAGTAAGCTTCAAAATCAGGTCTCGCAGACAAAAAAAAAGTTTTTAAAAAAATTGGGAACCACTGGATTAAAGTAAAAGCAACAAACATGTATAATAAACATCTGCTGCTTTTACATCAACACTTTTTTTATTACAGCAGATTGACGGAGGTAGGCCTGATTGTGCAAACCATGACACTTTCCAACAAGACAGACAGCACATGAGGAAAAGGGTGGGGGATCAGCCCCCATCACTGTAAATAAATCACATTTTAAAAAGTAACCTACAGTTAACTTATTGTAATGTATAAATGCAACCACTGTGTTGCAAGCAGCCAGGTGAGCATATGTAGATGAATACATATTTTTTTTTTAGACATATTGGTTTAGATACTCAACTCTGATGATTTTGGTTAGATTGTAGCAGCAATGTGTTTGGCTTTTCAGTTTTATATATGACTTAATCAGAACTTTAACAACTAAAAGATATTCTAATACTAACAATTCAAGTCAAATAAACGGTGTATTAAGAGCTCAGTAATTCATTAATCAATCATTAATACATGTCCTAATAATCTGTTGATCAAAAATAGTCCAAACATTTAAAGATCAAATATTTCTGTTACCTCTGTTTTTCCATTCCAGTATATCATTTGGTTTCCCTTCTTGGTAAAGCGAATAGGTACCTAAAAAGTACCTATTCTCCTTTTATACAGTTGAGAACAGATATATTGCACATCAGTAAATCATCTCTCTTTTTCAGCCTTTTAAAATAAGGAAATCCTTTAGCAAGAGTGTTTCTTAGAAGGTCAAGCCACACTTGCTTTAGGGTCAGTAGCAAAACCAGCATTAATTGCAGGTGGCATGAAAGTTCTGACCCTCTTTCCCCCATTATCCCCCTCCAAGTAAAAATGCCAATTCCCAAATTTTTGGATGAAAAGTTCTGTCAGACACCCCCCCAGCTCCCAACCGCCTCCTCAAAAAAATTTGGTCACAGAAAATTTTTGTTATACCAAAATGAGACACTTTGTTTTGGTTGGTTGAACTGGGAATGCAACAGACCTGCATTTCCCACTGTGAATACCTGGCACGTGCATGTTGCCTCCAGAACAAAAAACAGTTATTTCATAATGCTGTTTCAAAAAGGTCAAAATTTCATCCCTACTCAGATTTTTAAAATCCTATATTTCAAAGTTTTCTACTGGATTAGGAAAACCTTTTTCTTGCTCTTCCATCATAATTCTTATGGAGGCAGAATTGATCATACTATTATTCATTTCATCTTAATTATGAGTATATTGAAAAAAAACCAAAAATGATACAGATTCATTAATATGGAGTAGAAACTAAAAATCAGAGACCTAGATTTCTCTCAGCTTTGCTATTCTTTCTCCTTTTTTCTTTTACCCAATGTACATCACATCAAGACTGTTTCAACACTGGAGTTGTGTTCTAATTAAAGGAGGTGTTAAGTAATTAGGAACTTTATTCAAAGAAAATTGCCTGTAACTTTTGAATATCATGTGACAATGGAATCCCATACACCAGTTCTGTGAAGCCCCACAGTACCAATAAGTAATTATCAAAATGAGTCAGTAGGCCAGTCTGCACCAAATTACAGCCAGAGGACTTCAGCTTGAATTTGGCATCTTAATTCTAATAACCTTTTACAACTGAGAGGTCAAACTTGAATGCTCTGAAGATACAGTTCTGCTTCATTTATTCCTCTTGCATAGCATTTTATCTTCCGAAGAGCTTCATTGATTTCAAGTGGATTCATCAGCAGGAGGTACTATTCAACGTGAGGAAGGGGGTCAAATTGTGTGTTTGTATATGTATAAAACTAAAGAATGAAATATTAGAATTTGAAAGAATGCATGTAGAATTTCAATTGATGACTGCAACACAAGATACTTTCTGGTAGTTCATACTGGAAAGCTACTTGTGATGCAGTTTGTATGAAAGGCAAAGATGTTCAGAAGAGCCCAATCCTGTTACACGCTAGGCATCCTGCACTCACTATCTCATTTGAGAGTTCTCACACCCTGACAGGTTAAGAGCTAAACATTCTGTCCAGAAAATCTTTTAGAGCAAACTTCATGAAAATGGGATGTGTTTGTCTCCACTTACACAAGGTGAAAAACAACATCAGGCTATACTTCCTGAAGAAAAGGCTCTAATCCTACCCCTTTTAAGTCCGTGCAAGCGTGGCCCGCCAACTTCAAAAAGGGAGTTGAGTTACTTAATTAGAAAGGACAAGAATTTCACAGATTCTGCTCCTTTTAAGTATATAAGCAATTCCATTTACCACATTTGAGAGATAGGGACAAGGTTTTCTCCCAATATTACCATTTAGTTAAAAGGTCTCCTGTGCCAGGAAAATCTGGAAATAGTCTATTAAAAATCCACTATACAAAATATCCACTTGATTGCAATATAATCAAACATACTTTAGAATGTTCTGGCTTGTGTTCCATTGCTTCACAAGCCAGAACATGGTTATCCTGAGTAACTGATAAGTCTCTCTCTCGGACCATAAGCGGCGTGCTAATTGTAGTTCTGTTCCCCAATATTAAAATCACACCCACTTCTACCTATTTAAGAAGCTAATTTGTTGAAATACAGATTGAAGAGACAGCCACATCTGCCACTAACATGTTCTCCCTACAAGAGAGATCTAGCAAGCACAAAGCAAAGTACCTTTATCTCCAAGTTGGACACATTGTTCTTAACCCATTTGTGTTCTCAAGGTTGCCGTTGTGTGTTCCCCCATAGAAAAAGAACATGGATCTCTTCATTGACTGCTGACATTTTTTTTAAAAAAAGAAGACTCTCCCCCTTCCTTCCCCCTCCCCCCCCCCAAATCATTGCTACAGGAAGGGCAGCTGTTGAAAGGTTTAACTGCACAATATGAACATGGGCAGAAAACTAAGATGGTGGCATGAAAGGAGTGTTTGAGAATACAGAGTTTACAGAATCAGAGTCTGATTTTGTTCGGGTTGTTTTTAGGATGCTCTCTGCAATAATGTTCTCATTGGGAAATAGTCTTACTTTCCCATTTTGCCCCCGCTTTGGCTCCTTCGCTGGTTCAAGAAACACTACTCTTTTACCACTGCTGGCCTTCTTCTCCTCAGCTGGAAGTTCACCAGGTGGATTGCTACTCAGTATGGATGAATGAGCACTATTTTGGTTCATCTTCTTTTTTCTCTTTTTTGATTTACATCGACAAGGACATGGGGTCAAGTACAGATACAGCAGTACCAAAATAATACTGGCTACGCAGGCAGCAAGGGTGGTGAAAGCAGTGTTAAATGTTTCATGAGCATTAGATCTGTTCACAGTGAAATTGCTGACGTTTATTCTGACTTCTATGGTTTCATTTAACAGTCTTCTCTTGTTTACTGCAACACACGAGTACAGTCCAGCATCTTCAAACTGGGCCTCTTCTATCTCCAGACTCCCATTGTGAAAGACTCTAAAATGCTCAGTTGTCTGATCTGGCTCCAGCAATCTATTGTCTGGACTAATCCACATGAAGTATGTGCCTGCATCACTGATTTTGGTGTCACAGTGGACAATCAATCTTTCTCCAACCTGGGCCTCATGAATGAACCCAAATGCATGGAAAGAGCCATTAATGGTGCTCTCGGAGCAATTCAAAGAGTTGTCGTGCAATAAAGGTAGTTTATTGGAACCTTTTGGGTCAGACCGCAAGACACAGGTATACTCACCTTTGAAATCCACCACAGAACTGAAGTGTCTAAGGTACCAAAAAGTTAGCATTGAGTAAAGAGTACAGTCACAGTAAAATGGGTTCCCATGAAGATAAATTCCACTAAGATGTCTGGCTGGCACTAAGCTTATGTACTGAATGGGTATTGAACGGATGCGGTTATGGGAAATGTCTAATAAAACAAGTTCTGACAGCTTGTGCTTTCCAATATATAACTCTATTGGGAAGTGCGAGAGTGAATTACAACTTAAGTACAGCTTCTGCAATTTGTGCAGTCCTCCGAAGGCAGCAGAATCAATCTGGGATATCTGATTATTATAAAGCAGGAGAACTTCCAGTACTTTCAGTTCTTGAAACACGGGGCTACCCAGTGACCTCAGGCTGTTGGATGATAAGTCTAGATACTTTACATTTGGAGTTGCAGAAAAACTTCCAGTGGAAATGCTAGTAATGCTGTTATGGTTGATTATTAAGGTGTTTAGTTTGTCAAATAGTATAGGGACCCAATCATGATCCAGAATTCCAATCCTGTTGTAACTCAGATCCAATCTTTTCAAGTGCTTAAAAAGAGTTGCTGGCACCCTAGTGAGGTTCCTATTGGTGCAACTTACAATGTCACTAGCACAGATGCAAGCTGGAGGACACATCCCAGAGACACCGCAACATACACTTACAGCAAAGACCAAGAGGCATATCAGTCTTTTGCAGTCCAGTTTAAGAACTCCACGTAGAGTAGAAATTGGGCAGTTTAAAGACATGATGGCTGTTTCTCAGCTGACTCCCAGTGCTTCTTGCCACAAGTTATACATGTAGCTAGCTTTGCACTTATCACTGTTGAAAAAGAAATAAAAAGCACAGAGTGTTAGCAATTAAGAATCATACCACCTGCTTAGTTTGCTATGCAACCCTTTCAAATGAAGAAAGCATTTAATGAATTCAGACCACACATAGCTAGCTTTCTAAATCAGATTCTTTCCAGCCCTATCTTATCAGCTTTTTAAGCATTCCTTTTAATTTTCCACCTGGCTGTAAGTTCTGGTGCTATACAGGGTTCATTTTTTTCTCCCTTCAAAGTGTTTAATCTGTCCACAGTTCATGAAAAAAGTGTAAGAAATCTCTTCCTGTTGGCCACAGCTGTGGACATGTGGTGAGTCCAATTTGTAAAACATTGCTGTCATTCAACAGAACTTGCATCTTCTCAAACTCCTCCCAGTTGTGGTCCAAGGATGCAATTTATGATGCATAAAGGCAAACGGATTGCCTCTTCCCCTTCTCTGGTCGAAAGGGAAGCATTTTTTAAAAACGGGTTTGCCTGATCAGATGTCTTCTAGTAGAAGAACAACATCTGTTCATATTTTGGCTTTAAAGCATTTTAATAATTTCTTACTTTAATTAATTGCAATACAAGTTACCATAGCTGGAAAACTTTGCTCTCCGAGGTGTCCTGTATGGGGGGGTTACGTTGTACTGTAGAGTACCACATTTAAATATTATGCCCATCTGGAATAAAATTGGAATCACTGAGCTATGGTAAATAAGTAGTAACATATTAAATATTCTCTTTGACAAAAGTAATCAATCATGAATAATATGCCTCTTAGACTCTATCTAAATCTCTGTCTCTGTCCACTATTGTCTAGCCAGACACTCTGCATTGTCCTTAAAATCAAATATACAGAACAAATCCTCATAGCCTCAATTAAATGGTGCAATATTTTACTTCAGTTGTACAGCTTTGTTTCAACAGCCAGTTAAAGAAGTTGCTAAGTGAGAAGTTTGTCATTTCCAAAAGGTAAGCATTGTATTGCAAGGAAATGAAAAGTTATGGAATAAACAAATCTGACATTGCTCAGACAGGACTTCATTGTGACTCACTCCGAAGAGCAGAAATCTTCCTTGCATTGCACAATTGTGGAGGAGTCATTTCCAGCAGCAAGGTCTGCCTTTTGGGGAGGGGAGGAATTGTTTATTCCTGTCCTGTACCTCTTTGGAGTGCAGGGCATCAGAAGGATCGATGAGAAGGGAGACAATCTGCCCCAAGGTGTAATCCTCACTTTCCTCCCTCCAGCACTTTTCCCCTGGGAGGCTCCAATGTGCTCTTTAAACATCATTGTGGTGTGTCACATTCTGGGTATTTTTAAATGAGGCTCATTCACGCATGACCCCCCCCC
>QEPC01015474.1:987660-1001068 GCA_003113815.1 Sphenodon punctatus | reverse complement strand
AAGGTTGTGAAAAGCTTTATAGGTGAAAACTAGGAGCTTGTGCAGGATTCGTTCAGGAAGGGGGAGCCAGTGAAGAGAGGAGAGGAGGGGCTAAACATGGTCAAAGCGACGGGCGAGGTGGATGACCCTGGCAGCAGAGTTTTGGACGGAGATAAGGGGAGAAAGGTGAGAGCGGGGAGCCCAGTGAGAAGGAGGTTACAATAATCGAGGCAAGAGATGACTAGGGCGTGAACAAGGGTTTTGGCAGAGGAGACCGAGAGAAAAGGGCAAATCTTAGCAATGTTATGGTGGAGGGAGAAGCGACAGGATTTGGCAACAATCGATGTAGGGTTAGAAGAAAGGGGTGAGTCAAAGATGAAGCCTAAGCTAAAGGCTTGGGGGATGGGAAGGATGGTGACCCCATCAATAAGGATTGACAGGGATGAGGGAGAGGAAGGATTGGGGGAGGGGGGGAGATAAGGAGTTAAGTTTTAGCCACGTTGAGGTTGAGTTTGAGTTGACGTTGAGACATCCAGGTAGAGATATCAGGGACAGCTGGTGAGGCGAACTTGAACAGAGGGAGTAGAGAGTTGAGTCATCAGCATAGAGGTGATATTGGAAGCCTTGGGAGGCAATGAGTTTGCCTAGGGACAGGGTGTAGACAATGGAGAGGCCCAAGTACAGAGCCTTGGGGAACACCAACCAAGAGGGGAAAGGAGGAAGCGGTGGAGCTGACAAGGGACACACTGAAGTGTAAAATGCCCTAAGGAGTGTGCACAAACTGAGCTGCTGCATTATCACATTTGTGACCTCCAACTCCTCCACTTCACGCAGCTCTCTCTCACCTGTTGCTTCAAGTCTAAATCCTTGATGCAAGGATCTAGTACAGACAATGGGTGCTGTCACACGGGATGGCTGCCACCATGGCCACAGACTGCTCTGATCCATGGCGGGAGCCATTACTCTGGCCAGGACTCGGCTCAGTTGCTAAACAAACTTTATGGTGGCCAGGTCATGGAGATGCACCAACATTCCTCTGCACATACCTGCACCTGCACAGCGTGCAGCACCTTGCCCTCTGGCTAACAGGCAACCATGGGTCCTGGCCCCCGCCGCCACTTCAGACCTCAGTATGTCAAGTGGGCTATCAGACGGAATAGTTCACTTTACTCTGGGTCCGGCGGCTAGCTCCTCACCATGGTGGAGCTTAGCACGGGCTGTGACTTAGGGATTTCCCAGAGATGCAGCCTGGACCAAGCTCCACCCTGGTTGGGAGCCAGACCATGGTAACATCTGGTGGTTGCTTTCAAACATGATCGTGGCACCTGGATGAATCTGCGCTAAAGCAGATTAATCCTTGCCGCCGTCACACCTGAAAACACCCAATGTCTAACTATCTGTCTCTGAAGTGCCGATCACATGGTAAGGCAGGGCATGAGTGATGGGCAGTCATTTTTTCCTTGCTTCTCAGTATTATGAGGTTATGCCAGTAATGCAATGAATAAGTACATTGTTGCCACTGTGAAGCTATAAGTGGTTTCGAAACCTAGAGTTTTGCGCTTGGAATTTTCAAAGGCGACAAACATTTTTTATGCAGTCTTCTGTGTAAGAAAATGAAGATTTATTTAATGTTTTTAAAGCTATTAGACTGAGTGCAAGCCCTTTGGAGTAGGTACCATACTTTCCTATGGGTGAAAACAGATGCATGGGTGGCACAGTGGCTCCCCAGCCCATGGTGGGAAACAGTGGCTGCCACTCTCCGTTGGCAAGAGGCACCGTGGCCAAAGAGCTGTCCTGCTGCCCACATGCTCTGGATAGGGGAGGCCTGCAACAGACGTGCGGGCAGCCCCGCCATGATGAGCACTCGTGGCATCTGGGGATGAAGAGATGAGTTGGCTCGCTGTGGCACGGGTTGGCAGCCTTTAACCTGGGATGTTCTCCCAGGATCATCTGGGGGACACATTCAAGATGTGCCCCAGGGCAGTAGCAGGCCAGTGGGAAAGCAGACGTGCACGGAGTCCCAGGCCACAGCGGGCTACCATGTCCGTTTTCACCCTACGTGTTTGTATGGCACATAGCGACCCACGTTCCCTGTGTTTTCCCCATTGCTGTCAAGCACAGGCCCTTTTTACACGAGATGCACACGCTCATGCCCACGCAGGTCCGCTGCATGGGCATGAGTGGGTACTACCCATGTGACTGCCACGGCAGGGCTTGCATGTGTGCTCCTGAAACACACACATGCCCACCCACACCCATTGCCCACTCATGGAGCAATTGTCCAAATTGTGCACCTGCGTACACTGCTCCCCTCCCGCACGGCCCATACTGCCGCATGCACACCCATCCCCCCACAGCCATTGCTCGTTTTAAAAATGGGTGATAGTGAGGCTGCAGTCCTGATTGGGACTTTGAGAGTCACCGTATTTGCAAATATTTACTTATTATGATAGAGGGTTCCCAGATCCTTTGAGTAAAGGAGTGGTATTAGCATACTTAATAATGGCTTGAAGGGTGGAGCTATAACAGGGCCCTGGTTCATGCTACCTGTCCCATGAACCTGGGGGCCACACACCGTGGTGCAGCTGCATTCCCTGCTGCTGGGAGGGAAGGCAGGGGGTCCCATTCTAGCGTAGCTATGCCACCCTGGAAACACCTTTCATACTTTCCTAGTAGAACTTGTAATTATTATGTAAAGATTCCATTGACAAGCAATGTTTTGTGAGCTGTCAAAAGTGGCAGCCATTAAGAACACACTGTGGACAAGTAACGTATCCACTTAGGGCATTTTCACACAAGACACTTTCCACTCACCCCCCCACCCACTATACTGCAGTGTTGCCCTATGGGTGCCCTGTAACATGTGGGTGGGTAGTAGGTGGAGACCGGAGAGCGTCTTGTGTGAAAATGCCCATAGTATCTTTGCTTGGGCCATTCCACACCGCGTTAGTGATGACAGGAGTAATATTCGACTTAAGTTTCAGTGATGGAAAATCACATCTAGTATTAAAATAATGGAGAGGAAAGAAGCTTGTAGTTCATGCAGCAAGCACCCGAAGACCTGAGAGAGGGACAATGCTCATTTTGTAAGTTAAGTGGATTTTTTGACCACAAAAGTGGTCATATCTGCTCTCTCAGATGCACATAGTATGAAGAATTTTTTTTTTGGGGGGGGTTCCTCAACTTTGCACCTTCTTCCCCTCTCTCAAATTAGGTTGTAACAACTGGCCTGCGAGATAGAAAAATGACTGAGAAATAAATACACTGGATGATTGCATAAGCCTTTTTTCCATAGGAAAACAAGCTAAAATGGGTAGGACTGCTTGTTTAACCTCTATGTGGCATACAGACGACGGCTTAGAAGTATGTGGCTGTCTTTCACATCAGAACCAGCCCACCAACATTCTTTCCCTGTGTTTTACTTTAAAAGGATCAGGAATATTAAGACTTGTTTTCTTTGCTTTTGCTGGGAGACTAGTTGGATGATTCACATGTGTACTGGGAGCTTTCTGGCTATTTATTGAAGGGGGGAGGTACTGAACTTGAGCAGAACAGTTCTTTTCTTCCAACTGTTTTCAGATAAATACTGAAGGTCCAAGAGAAAACACAAACAGCATTTTAAAAATGTCTGAATATAAAGGACTTCCCCTTCCAAATAAATGCTTCTGTATTGCACGTAAAAAGAGCAATAGGTAGAATTACTAACTTAAAAAATTTCAGTCATTTTTTAAAAATTCCAAGGTGGGCTGCTTATGTCTCATTTGGTGCATTTCTTGGCATTTATAAAATCTATATGCAATTTTAGTAGAAAATGAGATAAGGATGGATTCTCTAGCTAAATAAAATGCAAATAAAATAGCCTCAGGATGTCTTTATCCCTCATAAAGAAGATCCACAAAACACATTCCTTTCTCCCCGCCCCCCCCGGCTAGGCTATCTATACAATTTCTAAGGAACACTATCACTGGCCTTTGTATACTCAGCTGCTGTCAGAATTTTGCTTAAACCAAACAGTGCATATTTTACACAGCTCTAATGACACCTGTATTACTATTAATTATAAGAAGAAATGAAATGAAATAGTGACAGGAAGGCTAAAGTCTAACATTATGAAATGTACTCCTTTTTTGTAGAAGGTTTGAATCATTTTTTTCTCACCAGCAACAAAGAACTTCAAAGCTTTCAAGAAAGTTATCCACTTATGGAAAACAGACTTATTTTAACTGAAAACAAGCATTTTTGGAACACTGTTTTTCATAAACAGCTGAGCTGCAGGGATGGTGTAGCTCCTTTGGCTAGCTCAGCGTAAGGAATAAAGATTAACAAGTATTTCCAAGGTATCCACACAGATTGTCTTGAAAGAGACAGGTTTTAGCACAAATAAAAAAATGTTTAATGTCAACATATTGATATTTCTTCTATAAAAAAATATCAGATTGTAAGTAATGCATTAATTCTTAGAGGGAGTAGTTACCCCTTTGGAGCAACCTAGTTGAGGATTTTTTTCCCCCTAGGATTCACCAATATTTAAAATTTGGAAATTAAGAGTTATAAGATAGGTTATAGCACAACCAGAATCGTTGGAATTGATGCAGGAACTGCTGAGTGAACTTCTATGGTCTGTGCTGTGCTGCTCACAATGGTCTCTTCGGCCCATAAATCTATTATTAAAGTGCTCAGCACGCAGATGTACCTAGGTGTGCAGAGGGAAGGTCGAGAAGGAGGATGATCCTGTATTTTGTGTCAGGAGTAGAAGAATCTCCCCTCTCACAATTCTGTGCCTACAATCTACATTATATAGGGGCATTTCACTTGACTTTCTTTTTACTATCCTCAAATCCCTGATTAAGTACATTTAACCCTTTCAGAAGTGGGAAAGACCCACAGCAAGTACACAGGGACCAATCCCTACATGCCCTGGGGTGGGCGATCTCAGCTGCCATGCTTTGGGGCCAATGGGAGAGTATGGCAGATGGTTGCCTCCCCCTCTCCCGGGGGGAAACCAGGTAGGTGGACCCCGTGGGCCCCGGTCAGTCATCCCACCATGTTCTATGGTGGGCTTAGGTGCTGGCCACGTGTGGCCACCCAGCTCTGCTTCACCCACCCTTCCCAGGCCCGCCATCCTACCCCAGCCGAGACTGTGTGGGAATGGTGCCTGTGGCAGACCTCACCATGGGGTGGGTCAGATGGGGACCGGGTACATGAACAGCAGCACACTACCTCATTTGGGGAGTCCTAACCCAGTTTGGGTATGGCTGCTATGCCCCGAGTCCTCGGTCCTCCCCACCCCTGGATGCAGGGCATAGTATACAATGCATGGAATCATGCAGTAAAGCTGCCCAATGTGGGGTAACGCTGCCCAGCTTCAGGTAATGTCTCGTGTGGCTGCAACTCCTGAATCAACTTGCCAGTGGGCAACTGTTGTCCGTTTCTCTGTGCAGCGCTGGATTATCTAGGCATCACACATTGTCTCTCTGAATGTAAGTGGAGAACGAGGATAAGATGAGGAAAGACTGTTACTGAACCACAGTTGATAACCTAGTTATATTGAGCTACAGCAGCAGGTCTGGCTGAACTGCAGTTGGTGCAGGATACAGCGGAGGCGAGCAAAACTTGCTTTGAATCAAGTTGATCCATCCTAGGGGCAGTTTGGCAGCCAGTTCCGTCTCTGGTGCTACTTAGGGCATTCCCTGTCCTTCACCTAGTTAGCATGGCCTCCGAGGGGCAGTTCTGGCAGCAGGGCATAGTTTGTGTGCAGTACCACTCTGGCTACACATCAATCCTAGCATGTAGTGTACTTCATTCAGTGCACTAAATGCCTTGATGGAAGCTACATTGGTGAACCCAAACAATCTTTAGGATCACGAATGAGCTCACTTACAGGGGCTTGGGGGGGAGGAGACTACACAAAACAATATGCCATGAGTGGGCAAAATTTCCGAATCCTGAGAGCCACATCCATTTACCACAAAGGGGCCAAAGAGCTAGAGCCACAGTTTGCTCACTTCTGCAATATGAAAGCACCCCTGAGTGAATGCTTCTCTCTGTGCTACCACTCCATTTACGATTTCTTGATCATGGTTCTGAAAATGTTGCACAGGATCCTTTCTACAGATGATACTGTGACCTAAGCTTCAGAACTCTATTGGGTACCAAAAACAATGAACCATCTAAAGATCTGGGCTTCAGGAGTCAATACAAGAATGTATAAGGCAGATAATCGGCTATTAACACTCAAAGGTGCCATTCTCCCTTCCATGTAAACTGTTTGGATTACTAATGACCAGAAAGCTTGTACATGCTTATCAACAGAAGTTAGTCCAAAAGAAGATACTGTCTGAATTATTTTAGCTCCATCTGTTACTTTTGGCAACTTAGTTACTTTCTCTCATGTCTGTTATTTTGGGGACCAAAACAGCTACCACATTCTAGACTGCGGTGGAGAACCTCCAGCCAATGAGCCAAATCCAACTGACAGCTGTTTTTATTGGTCTCCTTTCCGTGGATCTGGCCTGCGGATCTGGTCCGTAGCCACAATCACTGAGAGTCTGGGAGAAGTGAGAGGACATGAGGGCATGCGGTCTAGAACAAGGATGGATCCACAGCATAGACCCATAATCTGGATCCTTCTCTTCCTTCCCCCATCTTCAGCACACCCCAGAAGCATCTGTCTTCCAACTCCTATCTGGCCTGAGGAGCATGTACTAATTTTTAATGTGGCCTGTGGAAGAGACTTGTTCCCCACCCTTGTGCATCAGAGGCTCAAAGCAGATTTGACACAGACTATCTGAGGCTGCCAACTGAGAGTCTCAGGCTAGCTACAGGAACAGCAACAGTCACTGAGAATACACAAAAAGTTGAACCCCCCCCCCCCAGTGCAAACCAACAAAAGTCAACATAGCATTGGGAATTCACTTTTATCCAAGAGGCTGTTCTGAGTTGCCTATGAAATAGATTATGTAACTATGGCTTTCATTGCAGAGCAGATCATCAGAATATTATGGGAAATTTTATATTCCATATAATCAAACTGGCAGTAAGGTGGAACAGCTGTCAGTTTTAAGTAGTAGCACTGTCTGCTATGTGCAACCCGCTTTAGGATTCTGTTTCCAGAGGCGTTTGGGATCAACTAAACTTCCCAAGAAGTCTTTGCCCCAGGTTCCTTTTATATTGTGTGGCCTTTGCACTCTTAAAAGTGATCTTTTTCATGTAATCAAGCTCTGAAGACTGTTGGTAGTTTGTGGACTAAAGACACAAATCTCTGACTGTGCTCAGTAGGAAAAATGACTCAGTTACCACTGAGTTGTGCTCAAAATGGCCTGGCTTTACTGCTCTAATAGTGTAACTCGCTTCTGATGTATTCAGCTATCAAAGAAGAGCAAAACAAGGATTGTAAGAAAGGTCCAGATTAGTTACCAGAGCGCTTTTTGTCACAAAATGTTCACACAAGTGCACATTAGAGCCAAAGTTTTAGACAGAATATGCCTGATGAAGTAAACAGGTTACATTTCTATTTAAGTATCACCTATGCCCACTGTTCATTTTTAGCCTGGTCATCCTTAATGGCATTTTCCTCTCTCCTAAGATTCTGCTCTCTTCCCCCCCCCCCCTATTGTTTCTCTCACTAGGAGACATACTAGATCTACCAAAGGTTGCATGTTCCCCTCTCTCCTCCCCATTTGTTTGACTTTAGCTTGCCTTCTCACCTCCAGAGAGGCAAATCCCCAGAGTGGGTACCCACCTTCCCACGGGGTTGCTGCACCTGGCGTCACCCCGCTCCCCCCACGCACACACCACCCCATGGGTTATAGTCTCCACGGTGCCGTGCAGCTCCTTCCACTATCCAAGAGCTCTTCCCCCTCCTCCAAACGTGCAACGCAATTGTCTCCCCCTGCGCCACAGCAGGACCCTTCCCCGGGGTTCTGGGTTTGCCCCCCGATACACAAGTCCGAGTAGGTGTGAGCGTGAAGCTCGCAGAACTCCCGGGCATGCTCAGCAACACCAGGCAGTCACTCCTGGAGGAACCCCTCGGAGGGGACTCAACCCGAGCCAGGCAGTGGGCGCTCGAGTCGCTTCTAGTCCCCGGCATGCCCGGGAGCTCAGCCCCGCTCGCTGGTGCCTCCCAGCCGCGCGGTGGGTTCCGATGCAGGATTACCTGGAGGATCCGGCAGCAGCTTTGGAAGGAGCAGCGTCCACCAGTGGTTCATGGCAGGGGCCGGAGGGGAGCAGAAGAGCGCTGGATCCCGCCGCCCGGCTGCACTTTCCAGCCCGGCATGCTCTCGTGCCCCGATCAGCGTAAACTTTGCAGCCGCGGAAGGTGGGGGAAAGAAGCGGCGCCCGCGCAGCTACTCCCCTGTCCTTCACTTTCCTGCGGGAACTCGGGCACCGCCCCCAACACAACAATCAGACCGGTCCCAAGAGTGAAGCGGAGCCCCCGGCCCGGAGGAGAAAAGGGAGAGGCTGGAGGTTTCTTCCGGCCAAGGCAGCGTTGGTGGCGATAGTGGCTGGATGTCGGATCAGGTGGAAGTGCCGAGCGCAGCTTGGTTTTGCTGCTGGGCTGGGGCTTTTATTCCCGACTCTCCTCCCTCTCGTATTTCGGGCCCGATCCCAGTGCAAGTCGATGACAAAGCGCCCATTGACTTCAGTGGCAGCAGGATCGGGCCCTTGGTTGCCACGGGAGGAGGAGCAGGTCATGTGCGGCTGCTCCTCCCCCCTCTTAGCAGCGGGGAGGGGGGTTGCACAGCTGGCGGGGTAGAGGAGCGGGAGAGGATCACGGAGCTGCAGTATCCAGCAAGGATTTCACCGGGGAGGTTTCCAGGCAGGAGTGAAGTTCACGTGTGAACGAATCAATAAATGCATGCAACAAATGTGTGGTCTTCCCTCCCGGACTGGGGATGACGCGGAATTTAGAGCTTGCGCGGGGGGCTGTGAGCTCTGGTCGCCGTCAGGAAGGGATTGAACTAGGCATACAGGGATCGGTCCTGCCGCCATGGGAGTGACTGCAGGAGGCAAGAGGGCGCCACAGGAGAGGTGAGAGGGCGCGTAGACTTAGCTAAGCTCCCCCTGGACAGGGATACACTCCGTGACCTAAACCCTCGGATTCCCTGCTCCATGCATCCACTAGGCTAAGCGACTAAAAGCTGGGGGTGCTGTAGCAGAAGCTAGGGCTGGAGCGGAGCGGGAGGCAGCCAAGCACGGAGGGCACTAGAAGGCAGGAGCTCCCGGAACTCGCTACAATCTGTCAGGCGGGCTCGTTTGTCCCGGACTTGATCCCGCCCACGCCGCTCTGTTTACCCACAGGCTCAGCGGGGCTTTCCCAGATTAAAGCGATAATAATTTCGCGGAAGTAGCAACCGCTGCTGGGCAAGAGAGCGCTGCATTAGAGAGTCCACGAGAGGAGATGAGAAGGGATCTGTTGCGTTCTCCTCTAGCCTTCGCTGGAGAGTTTCTCATTAACAACACATGTGACACCCACACCCCAACAACCTGGGGGCGGATTACACCCGGTTGTAATTCAGTGGTTTGTGGTGATACTCCGTCCCCCCTATTAATAATGCAGCTTGTCTCAGTGCTAGTAACCTTTGGCCAAAGGGGCTTTGGGTGTGCAGAGATGCATACTGGATGTTACTGTCTATTTTGAAATGTTCATAAAATAGGGAAGATGTCTCATCCCCAGTGGATCTGAAATTAAGGCACTTACCCTCAAGTTCAAAAGGATCCTCTTCAGGGGGGGAGGGAGGAGGCAGAGATGAAGGCATGCACTCAGGGTGATATATCCATGAAAAAGATCAATGTTCTGAACCCTCCCCCCACCAGATTTAGGAATTTTTCACCCCAAGGCCCTTCTCAGGTTGCTGCCCCCCAAGTGACCCACACACACACAGCAAAGCCCTGCCCCCACCATGCAAAACAGATGTTCAGGTGTACAAAATATGCCAGATATACAGAGTTGAACACAGCCACAGAATAAGGCAACACAGCAGGCAGTCGCCTGGTGCATTGCAGGTCTGGCCTCCAACCTCCCCTTACAGCCAGCCTATGCCACCAGTAGTGCAACCAGGCCATTCCCCACTAAGGGTACTACACCATTCCTTCTGGGTCTTAAGCCCCAGTACCTAAGTGTACTCTGTGCAGCCCTGCAACATGCATGATGGGTGGGGAGGCACTTGCCTAATAATACTTAGAGTTGATTCAGCCTGAGATTTCCCTCTCTGCAGTTCAAACCTTCTCAAACCCTACTGAAACGGTAGCTAGCTAGCCAGCCACACTGAAGGGGCAGGGAACGAGCTGAGCATCTGTCTGGAATCCATTCCCCCAGGACAGCTGTCAGGGAGACCCACTCAGTAGGGTCTGTAGAGCAGAAGCAAATCAAGCATTTTTGTCAGTCTTCTCACTCCCTGAAGGGCAAAGCGTTTGATGATGGAGAACATTCCAGGACCTTCAGTATGGCCTTCAGAAATTGATTACAAAACTTATGATGAGAGGATCACAGATAGGGGGACAGCTACAAGAATGTACCAGAGCCCCAAATTTCTCTTAAGAAGCCTGTCTCCACCAAGTTTAGGAGCTTGGGGTTTCTGCTCTAGCAGTGCAAACACCTGTGACCTTCTTCACCTGCTCATGCCCCTCCTCTCAAATACCCTGGCCTGGAAGAAGATCAGTGGGGAACTATCCCTCATACTCCACAATAGGGTTGCCACCTTTTGCCATTTGTCCCCAAGACTCCCATAGGCCAAATGGGAGTCTTAGGATCAGATTGCAAAAGATGGCAACTAGGGTGGTCACCTATGCAAATGTTTAAGGAATGCTTATGAAAAATACATGTTGCAGGTCCTGCATTGATGACTAAGGTGCAAATGCAGGTCCTGCAACATGCATTTTTCATAAGTGTTCCTTAAACATTTGCATAGGTGGCAACCCTACTCCCACTCCCACCCCCTTGTAAATTGCCTATTCCACCCCTCCCCCAGGTTCCCTTGTTTTCCACTCCCCACCCCCAAGAGAACTCTGATTCCTCTGCCAAAATCCCACCATTTGAGGACACAAACAAATACCACAAACAAAACTCCCCCGCTGGTCCCCATGCACGGAGTAATCAGGGGAAACAGCTGTTGCTCCATGGGTGCAGTTGAGGGGGGAGTGAGTGGGGATGTGTGTGCAGCTGTGTGCATGCCCTGCTCACATACTGGCATGTCCATAGACACCCCCCACCCCCGGGTGGAGGCATGTAAAAATGGCCTGTGAGGAGCCACTTGAAGAAGAACAGAAGGTTGCTGCCTTGTAAACACGGTTCTTCGAGATGGCTCCTAACATTTTCACAACACCCACCCTTCCAGTCCTGCATGGAATTTTATATTCCTATAAAGGTTGGAAGGAACTGTCATTCTGAGGGAGAGAGTGCTTTTTATACTAGAGGAGCTCGAGACCATCATGTGGTGTATTATTTAAATAGGGTGAGCATGGCATGCACAACCCAGTTGTGAGAACGTTAGGAGCCATCTTGAAGAACCTTCTTTACCAGGCAACAACCTTCTGATCATTCACATGGGAAGGAGTTGTTTGTAAACAAACAGCTTTATCTCCCAGTCTGGTGTCCCGCTACTACTGCAGTGCTACTAGCAGGCAGAGGCAGGTGAGGGATGGGACTGGAGCCAGGGAGGGGAGGCAGAAGAACTTATTGGGGAGAAGCAGCCGGGGGGGGGGGGTGAGATCAGGGTGGCTGGACGAGGGTGATGTGGTGTGTTGGTGCTCGCTCCATCCCTCCTCCAGAAAATGCTACCTGAGGCCTGGACCTTAAGGGCCTTTCCCTAAATTTGGCCCTGCCCCCCCTTCATTCCTTATCAGGAGCACACCCCTTACCTGACCCTTGCCCAGCATCTGACTGTAGAGCTTGTACCTCACCCCTGTGTAGGAGCTACAGTACACCAGCCTGAAACAGAGGTTCTGGGGGAAGAGTCATAGGGAGGTTTGGGGACAGCAACCACTTGGGAAAATGGCTCCCAATGTGACCTGCACCATGTGGACAGCAGCCCCAGGATAATGGAAGGAAGGGTGTAGCAGTGGGGCAACTTTCCCATAAGATCCCCCCTACACCAAAGTTCCCATGTTCTCATTACTTTCCTAGTCTGGCCCCAATCCCGGGGTAAGTCAGTTCAGACCCTCATCCTGGAGTAAGTCCTTTTAACCCAAGTGCACCTCAAGCACAATTAAGTCTGCCCCCTGCCTCCCCTACAGCCAGCCTGTTCCACCAGCACAGTATCAGGGTTTCTCACAGTCACAACACAGCCTTCCTAGACATATGCAAGGACAGTCCCTTGTGAAATGGCTTCCTTCTGGAGTGGTGTTGTGCTTGCTTCCTTGCTTGCTCTCACTCTCTAGTAGTCCACTTGCCCCAGCAACGATGTGCCACATGGCTTTACTCCTGCCTTTGTAGAAAGCCACTCTCTGGCACTCCTTTGTCCATGAATGCCCCCACCAAACTGAGGAATAGCTTCTTAAATACCCATCAGTCCTTAAGCTTTGATCACCTAATAGGTGTTAACTGTTGTCCTCCATTAGGCTAGTACCTGTACCTCTTTAGCACCAGCCCACAGCGTGATCTTTTCTACTGTCAGTACTTGCCCTTTTTTGACTGGTGCTATCACTTACCCTACTTTAGGGGGAGTCACACTTTACCCTGAGAGCAGCAACCTCTCAGAGGAGACTATGCACCCTTAGGTAGTAGCCCTTGGGTAGTGAGGATGGAGTGGGGAGAGTTGCATTAAACCCTGCAGGAAATCTCTTACAGGATGCAAAAGAAGATTAGCATAGGGTCAGCAGCAAGGAACCTTTTTCTTCTCTCAGGTCACTTTGAAAATTAGTACAAGCTCCAAGGAACTTGGAGGGTGGGGAAGTCATAATGGGTGTGCTCAGAAAGAAGATAATCTTGGTCATGGATCTGTGGTCTGGATCTGTCCTCTATTCTCATCTCTAGTCACTTAGCATAAGAACATAAGAAGTGCCATACTGGGTCAGACCAATGGTCCATCTAGCCTGCCCAGCATCCTGTCTCTGACAGTGGCCAATCACAGTGACTTCGGAGAAGCACCCAACAGGACACACTGAAGGATCCATTCCCTGTTGTTTTCTCCAAGTTCCCATCATGTTCCCCGATCCTGTCTGACTCCAAACTGAAGAGCCCCAACCTACCAAGTCTATCCTCATACGGGAGTCCTTCCATGCCCTTGATCATTTTTGTTGCCCTTCTCTGTACCTTTTCTAGTTCAGCTATGTCTTTTTTGAGATGGGGCGACCAGAACTGCACACAATATTCGAGGTGTGGTCACACCATTGATTTGTATAGAGGCATTATGACATCCTCAGTTTTATTCTCTATCCCCTTCTGAATAATTCCTAACATTCTGTTTGCTTTTTTGACTGCTGCTGCGCA
>QEPC01015474.1:913707-955680 GCA_003113815.1 Sphenodon punctatus | reverse complement strand
AAAAAACTTTTTTGCTGGGGCTTTAAGTTTTTTTACATTGCAGCCATTTTTAAATGGCTGCAATGTAAAAAAAAATCCGGTACCCGGTCCGGATTACTGGGTCGAATCTGATAATGCCGGTACGCCCGGTACCAGCATTATCGGATACCGGATTCTACCGGTTTCCCGCCCCTACACAGCACAGATAGAGGGGGTGGAACAGAATAGACCAAACAATCATGACAGCCTACTCCCTCTAGATCTATGTGCAGAGGATAATGGTTTCCCTCTGGCCTAATCAAAACCCTAAGATCTTTAATGGTTCCAAAATAGACCAGAGAGATCAGTATATAATCTATAACGCTGGAGCCTAAAGGTGAGTCATATGTAAACTGACTAAAGCAGTCAGAGGAGGCTCTGCCATTGACAATCGCAGTAGTTTCTTTCCATGGGCATTATACAGGAATCCAAAGATACACAGGAAGGGATCTGAAAGTCTGTTTGCAGTTGGGGGTCAATGCTATCCACATATGGGTTGCCTGCTTATATCACCCATTATAAGCATTATTATTATTTATTTATTTATTTATTTGCGGCTGAGGCCAATAAACATAAAAACAAAAGACAGTGTTACATAGCACAGAAACAAAAAACCTGAGCATAAAGGCAAAACGGGGGTAATACCCCCTGGATTTACAAATGATAGCAAATGCAAGGACATGAGACAATATAGGAATAAGCACTTAAAATAAAACTCAGAAGCCACTATCGAGCCAGACAAAAAGTATACTCACAGTGCCACAACTTTTAGCCCCTAGAGCATGGGGAGCCGGGATTGCAAAAAAAGTGCACGGAGATTTAGTGCAGCCACAAAGAGTTGTGTCACCGCAGCTGTAATACTGGGGTCCACATCTGCCAGAGCCATACAGAGCAAGTTATGCTCTGTTCTGCCAGGATATTTCTGAAGCAGAGAAGAGAGATAGACAGAGCGGATACCATCATTCAGGTGACAACTCAAGAGTAGATGCTGAACTGTCTCCATGCATTGAGCATCAAAAGGGCATAGACGCGCAGAGAACTCTATAGCCTGAGTACGTCCCTCCAGCAGGGCAGTAGGTAGGGCATTTAGCCTGGCACACACACACAAATATTTCCCTCTAGGGGAAATACCTGAGGCTAAATAATTAGCCATACTGGGTCAGGGTGGCATGAACAATAAGTAATCGGCAACATGGGAGGAGGCTCTAATAGCTGTAATCACCTTCTGCAAATCCCTATCCCTTAACCTAAGGGTAATTTCCTTAATCATACATGCCAGTTCTTTGCCGGCCCAGTATTCAGAATGGAACCCCAAACTTGACAGAAAAAGTTCCACTGCCATGTACTCGGGTATCAAGTCTCCAGTGTTGGATCAGCCCATGAGTGCACGTCTTGCATAGATTACCCCAAAATCTCAGGACAAGAACCCAAGCTTCCATTGACCACCTAAATTGGCCAACCTCAGACCTAATTGTGGCAAAAGGGGTGCCATGGGGGATCTTCAAAAGATTTTGGAAGAAAAAGGCTTGGAGACTATCCAACCTCCCTGCCTTCAGTGACAAGGACGGCAGCCAGACTTCAGCCCCATGCAAAACCTGCGCACGAACCTTAGCATTTAATACCTTTGCTGTGGGTACCACAGCCTTCCTTCCTGTCCTGCCAAATAATCTCAGCAACACAAAAGATAGCTCCCTGTGCAGATGATATAGCACCTTCAACATGACTCTTCCAAACCCCCATGTATATAAGCATTATGGAAGTGGGGTGATCCTGTACCAGATGGTCTAGGATGTCAGAAAATTGGTTCCGAAAAGAAACTACATAATAAGGGGAAGATTCAGGAGGCACATACACATTAATTATCAGGAGACCTTCACTCCTTGTACTATTAATCTGTACTACTAGAACATTCTTAAGGTCCACGGGGATTCGCCTGGAAGATGACTGAATCCCATCTGAAACCAAAGTAAGTAAACCACCCGAACAGCAACCCTTCCTGGAAAGCTTTGATCCTGGAGTATCATAGGATCTATAGCCATTCAAGCTAGGAGTGTCGGTGCTCCCCTTAGGCAGCCAAGTTTCTTGCAGACAAATGATGTCAAAAGTAGAGACAAAGTCTGTCCAATCCCTATCTATTAATCTTGCCCTGATGCCTTTGATATTCCAAGAGATACGGCGAATATTGGATTTCTGAGATGCTGATTGTCAAGAGTGGAAAGAAGCAGAGATCTCACAAGAAGAGCTCCTTCCTCCTAATGTAAGGGGGAGTGCTGGCTCAAAAGCTGCTACATCCCCTTCTGGCACTGGGGCTAAGATGTTCATTATAGAGATTGGCTCACTTCCATGGTAATCCAAATCTGTACAATCAGAAAAGGATTGGGGTGGGAAGGACTCCTCATCCCTAAGTTCAGAGTCCAATGCCACCAGCTCCAAAGAGCCTGCGGGCCTCAATGATCTCTTAGAGTTAGAAGTAGGTGGACTTGGGCTCTTCAAAACTCCTGTGATGTCCGCTGTGTCCCATTCTATTCCCCCATCTAGAGATATGTCAGAAGTGGGCAGGGGAGCTATGGGGCTATGGAACAGGGAGCCCTGGGTGAAAGATAGCAGGGGCTAGGGTATTTTCCACTCTAGAAATAAAAATTCCTCAGACTCTTAACTGCCTCTGGTGCTGCCATAAATCAGAAGTCATAAACCTCTCCTTAAACGTTATTTCCCACCTCCAGAAGCGACCTCTGCTCAGAAGTAGACAAATATCTATAATGTGATTGGGGATAATGGTTAGGCTATAATTGGTTGAATATAACCTAGGAAACTATTCAGGTCCAAGACTGCCTGTCTAAGGAACCTGAATCTCTTCTTTGTATTGAAATGGAAAACCACAGCAGAAGCCCATTTCTCGCTTGTATCTTGCGCCAGACTGGGAACAACTCTAAGCAAGAGGGATAAGGGGAAGGGGGCGGGGAGGGGTGTTTAGCCAGCTCTTGTCTCTTACAGACTGCTTCATCTGGCAGTTGGCCATGAATCTCTTCTATGGAGGATTGAATGGGGAGAACAGAGGCAGCTGGACCTTCCCCCCCCCTTTTGCCTTGCAGAGTAATGGAAACAGGCTGTGGAAGAGTCAGTAAAGTGGAGACAAGGTGGCAGGGTGGGCTGGAATTGAATAATGGGGTGCAGAGAGGGGGGATCCCTCCCATCTATCGGTGGGAGAGAGTCTAAGGCCAGAGGCAGGGAAATACTTCCAGCTAAAAAAGGGGTAGAGACTTCATCAGTGGAAAGGGTGGGAGCCCTCTCAAATGTAGGGCTATATAGCAGGGGAAACACAATCTCTGTCTGGGTAGCCACTTCCACCCTTTGGAGCCCCACAGGAGAGGGGGGATGTAATATTAGTGTAAACTTGTCCCCGCCCCCCCCCCCCCAGCACCTTCATGGAAAAAAGGAGCTCATTAAAGTTCATCAGCTTTTCCTCCAGTTCCTTAAACCTAATGTCTAGGTCAATCTCTTGTCGAGCCTGAAAATCATCAAAACGCTGGCTGAAAACAGCTACTTGTTGGTATAGATCAGTCATTACAGGAAGCTCTTGTGGTAAAAACTAGCTGCCATGGGAATAGACCTCAGACTATTACAATTAATAGTCCGGGTACATACAGATTCCAAGGCGGTGGTCAGATCAGGGTGTCATGGACAACCACCCATGTCTATCCCTTACAGCAAGGTGTCCGACAGGGTTGCCTTCTGGCCCCGCTGTTGTTTAATCTTTTTATTAACGACCTGGTCTATAGGGTGGGGACGGCGCATGCTACCCCCCTTAAGGTTCGCTCAAGGCCAGCGTTGATCCTGCTATATGCGGATGATGTGGTTCTCATATCTCAAACGAAGCAGGGCCTGCAACAATGTCTGGATGCTCCAATCTTTTTTGCACCCAGAATTATATAATTGTGAATTCAGCCAAATCCAAGATAGCGTGCTTTGGAAAGCCCTGTCAAAATTATATATGGAAGGTTGACACACAAAAACTATCCCAGGTTTCTAATTTCCCCTAATTGGGGATTACTTTTTCAAATAACTTTTCCTGGAGGGCAAATCAAGATAGTTGGGCTACCAAAGCCTCTCAATCCATTGCTGGGATACTAAGGTTGTATGCCTCGGCACCTGCCCCCTCCTTGAACCTGGTTATGGAAATGTATAGAGCTACGGTCCTTCTCCAGCTTTTATATGGATCAGAGCTCTCGTTCTATGCTTACCAGTCCAACTGGGAACTGATTCAAAACAAATTTCTGAGAAGAATCTTGCAAGCCCCACGGGCGACACCCCTTCCCATGCTTAGGCTGTAAACAGGGTCATTAGCCTTACACTCTATTCAATGTAATTTGAGTGCTTTACGCCTCTGACCCAAAATATCCCAAGGGCAGTCTTCTCCCTTGGTGATCCAATGTTACCTAGAGCAAAAGTTCCATCAAGGCAGTGTTCAATACAAATGGTGGAAGGCGATCAGGAATCTGATTGGCACAATCCCTTCCTCCAGCTGTGATCCTGAATCGACAGTATGTAAAATAACCAGGGTGGAGCTCAAGCGGATTGTCAATGACCTAGCTGCAAAGGGTGATTTACAAGCAATTGCAACCTCCAAAATTGCTCCTTTCTATGCACAGATCAAAAGCACCTGCATCCTGGAGCACTGTCTCCTACACTTGCATGATCCAGAATTAAGGAGAATATTCACCCTTGTTCCGATTTAATTTGTTGGAAACAGAGATTGTTAAAGGCAGATGACTCCGAACGCCCTACAATGAGAGAACCTGTAAATGCAGCACTCAGGAAATTGAAACAGTTCAACATATCCTGTGTCCTCAGTATAAAAACCTCAGGGTGGTGTAGATAGATCCCCTGTTTCAGAATTCCTCCCTCGCCCTGGAGGACCGTCTGATAACCTTGCTTATGGCAGTAGATATTGAAGTAATCAAAGCAGTGGCTGGTTATCTTAGATGTGTGGATAGAATTTGGAAGGCATCTAATGCGTGAATGCGGTTGGCCCCTATTTTTTGTGATAAGCGCTGGAAGTCTATAAAGTATAACTGGCCATTTTATTTTTTGAATATCGAAGGAACCCAACACCCAGATAACACTCTATTTGGGGAGACCTGTCTGCTAGTATTCCATACTAGTAGAACGCCGGCGCATGGTTTCCCTCATTTTATTTTATTTTACATTATTTTATTCTTTTTTTTAATTTATGCCACTATTTTGAATTTAATATTATATTGTATAAATATGCTGCTGTGGGTCTGGTTTGTAATAGCAAATTGCTGGAAACAATAAACACTGTTTTACTTGCTGTGGTGGTGACAGTGTCACTGCTGTCTCCTCATTCAAACCCATTCTCCGTACCTCAATATGTCAGAGGTTCCCAGTGGACCAGGACTCCAGATGGGGTTATGATCTCAACTTTGCCTATCTTGGTTGATGTCTGGGGTCACAAAATTATATTTAAGTCTCAAAATAGGGTTATGCAGACAAAATGTGTGTGAGCCACAACAATACATCCTGGTTGCCTCTACCTGGAGTTAGTCATTAGTTGCCTGCTGTGATGAGTTTGCCATCTACTTTGCAGATAAAGATACTCATATTTGGCTCAACTTGGGCATTGCTAGTTTGGGTGCAGAATCAGAAGTTGGGCTTGTGGAGGCTTGGTACTGTCCACTTTGCTTGAATTGTCTTCAGCTGGTTTTGCCAACTGATACAGAGGGCGTGCTTGGAGTGGTGTGTGCAACCAGTTGTGAATTAGATCTGTGCCCATCCTGGCTGGTGAAACCTAGTCGGGAGACTTTGGACCTATTGCTGGCTGGGGTTTTCAGTGCCTCCCTTTGGGAGGGTAGGGTGCATGACTGCCTCAAAACTGCAGTTGTCCGACCCTTGCTGGAAAAACATCTCTTGACTCTGACTCCCCCGCCAGCTACCTCCACATTTCTAATCTTCTCTTTTTAGGGAAGGTCACCATTTCAGGTACATCTCAATGCTATTGGATTCCTCGACCCATGTCAGTCAGGATTTGGCCCTGGTCATGGCACTGAGGCTGTGCTTGTGGCCTTGGTTGATGACCTCCATTTGGCAATTGACAAGGGCAGTTGTACCCTGTTGATTTTGTTAGATCTCTCAGCAGCTTTTGATACAGTTGATCATGGGGTGTTGACACGGCTATGTGACCTAGCTGGGGTTTGAGGGACTGCTCCTTGAGTGATTCTGCTCATTCTTGACTGGGAGGGTCCAGAAGATGGTGATGAACGGTGATTTGTCGTTCATGATGCAGTCCCTTGTGGAGGCTCCCTTGTGGAGTCCGCAGGGTTCCATCCTGGCCCCATTTCTGTTCAATGTGTATCTGAAGTCCCTGGGCAAGGTTGTACAGAGAGTTGGAATGAAGTGTCATCAATATGCTAATGACGCTCAACTCTGTCTCTTTTTTCATATGACCCAGGTTCTGCAGTCTTAGTACTTACTCCGTGCCTGGCTGCCATTGGGGACTGGATACAGGGAAGACATTGAATCTGAATCCAGACAAGGCTAAAGTGGTGATGGCTGGCTGGCCATGTGACCTGGGGGACATAGGGACCCCTGGTATTGATGGAGTATGGTCTCCTGTGGTTAATTGGGTTCGCAGCCTTGGGGTGCTCTTGGATCCATTGCTGTGCCTGGATTGTCAGGTTGTGGTGGTGACCAGGAACGCTTTTCACCACTTCATTTGGTGAGAAGGCTGTGGACTTTTTAAAATCAGATTTAGATCTGGCCACTGTCATTCATGCATTTGTAAGGCTAGACTACTGCAATGTACTTTACATGGGACTGCCCTGAAGTTGCAGTTGGTGCAGAACGCGGTGGCCCATCTTCTGTTGGGGGTGGGTTACTGGGAGCACATTACTCTGGTGTTCCAGAGTCTGCATTGACTGCCAGTAGCTTTGCGGGCACAACTCAAGGTGCTGGTTTTGACCTATAAAGCCCTAAATGTCTCAGGCCCTAGGTATCTGAAAAAATGCTTCCTCCCTCATGTTCCACTGCAGCCTCTGAGGTCAGTTGAGAGTGCCCTCTTGTAGAAACTTCACATGTAAGTGGTATCTGCAACAAGGGCATTCTCGGTGGCTGCCCCATGACTGAGACTCCCTCCCCTTGGAGATTCATCTAAGCCCGAGCCTGTTCATCTTCAGGAAATGATATAAGACCATTCTATTTGGCCAGGTTTGACAAGGTTGGATGGGATTGGGTGGTGGGTTATGGGAGGAGGGGGAGAGCAAGGGGATTTTTTTATTGATTGTGAGATTTTTATTATTATTTTTATTGATTGTAAGCTGCCCTGAGCCTTTATGGGAAGGACAGCATATAAGTTTAAATAAATCAATAAAATAATACATCATTTCCTGCACATATAATTTTTAATTATTTTTTTTTGCCATTTGCAGTTTCTCCAGCTTTTATATAACTTAAATGTTTCCTTCTGATAATGATGAACAGTGGTTAAATTTTTATGTATTGTAATTAAATGCACTTCTGGAAGAACAATTTGGACACATACCACCAAGCTATCTGTAAATTTATAGAACGCAAAGTCCTGATTCTGAGTTGTTTGTGAATTATTTAAAGAGCTTGAATCCACGCATGGTAACAATTTATTATGAACATGACATTTTCATTTACGGACAATTAACAAAGTTGCCTCGTGCTTCATGAGAAATGAAGTGAACATTCTGAACACAATCTTTCCAACGTTTAATGACCACTAAAGGTAATTTTGCTGAAATATTTGGAAGGGAAAAGAATGTATATGTTTCTGTGGTTTGTGAGACTACATTGGTATTTTAAAGGTTTCCAAATGGCTTATCATAGTAGTGTTTGCACCTTATGAGACACCGTTAACTAGCGTTAAAGTCTCTAGAGCACATAGGAGTCATTGTTAACCACTGGAGGATAATTTATTTGCATTTTCCTTTACAACTGCAGCACTTGAGAAAACGTTACAAATTAATGAAAAGTTATTGGTTCAGTGAACTCAGCCTCTAATAATAAGAATGCTCGTAAAAACAATTTGTCATGGCTACAGGCATTCTTTCCAAAGCGGTATGATAACTTGCTGATAATAACTAACGGGTAGCCTAACCTTTAGAATTCTAGCCCTTTATGCAGATAAACTTTGCTGAAATTGTCTTCTTAAATGGGCATTTTAATGCAGTCACATGTTACTTATAGCACTTCTTTCTAAAAAAATACTGCATGTCTCAGTTAATATAAAAATCAACATTTAGTAGCTGTTTAGATACACAAGATTAATTCTGCTTCTTGATATGGTTTGATGCACAAATTGTACACATCTTAGGAGAAAATATGCAACTGTTTATTTAAAAAAATATGCTGCCCCATAGTAATTTGTAACATATGATTGAACAGATTCTAGGTTTTCAATACTAGCCATAAGGGAAAGGTAGATGAGAAATGTCACCCCCTTTATTTATTTGAAAGCACAGTGTAGCAATTTAGAACATCTTTGCTCTTTTTCTTTTTCCACAGATGTAGCTATTCCAATGTAGCTGTCCCAGTACAAATCCTTGATATGCTGCACTGTTTGAGGTAAGCCACAGTGGCACAAATTACATTATATGGCATTGCATGTGCACACACTAGGGTTGCTTTATAGGGGTTGTATTGGTGTAACTACATCAAGAAATAAATAAGACACTGCAGTCAAACTCTGAAGCTTGTGTGTTATTACAGGGAATGGTTTCAGGGAAACTACTGGTCCAGGGATGAGATGCGGTCCAGATATAGTCTTCATCTGCCCCCTAGATCCAGTTCCTAGCACTGAAAGACTGAGCTCAAGCTAAGGGAGCAGAAATGAGGGGTCAAGGCTGTTGCCCACCTTTTCATGCTTTGGTCCACGAGCCACCGACACATCTATTGACAGTCCATGGCTATTCACCCCAGATTGCTCTGGAGCATGTTGGAAGCATGATCACAGCCCAGGCTAACCTCTGCCCAATCGGGCCAAAGTGGGCCACATCGGGACTGCATGTTTGTTTCGCCAGGTCTGCCATAATGGGCAGCCATTGCTGGCTATCATTGACTGCCCACCATAGCAGAGGGCAGGATGCCAGGGGTGGGGTTGGCTGGCCGCACATTCTCCCTGCCCCCAGGCTGTCCCACCAGCAGCCTGGTGGTGTGCACGCTTGTTCCGCACCCTGGGCAGGTCCGTGTCTGCTGTATCTGCTTGACCCGGGTAGGGTCAGCAGCCGACTGGCCATCACATTTGTTTTACCCAGGGGCATGCACATAAAGATAGGGGACAGATTCATGGCACAGTTCTATGATCTGGACCCTCCTCTTCTGGAGCGCACCCCTTACGCACCTCTGACCCCACCTTCTCTGCAGTCCCAGCTCTTGTACTAATTTTCAAAGTGGCCCGTGGGAAGGAAAAGGATTTCCCACTTCTGTAATAGACCTTTTAAGTCTCCAGTGTAAAACCAGCATACCTGAAATGCTAGCAATTGTTACATTTACCCCCAATCTAAAATGAGTAATTGCATTTCACTTCTGAACTGCAAATATAGAAGTGTCTTTTTTTCTTTAGAGATTTTAAAACAGTACATTGAGGAAGTCACATCAAAGGATTATATTGGAAACTATTGAGGAATACAACTAAATTTGCTTATTTCTCCAAGATTATTAGTTTAATAGTGCAGTCAATGGACTGACTTCTCCACTGTATATTGTTGTTGCCCCTGGAGTCCACACCAGTGGAGTCTTGGAACAATCGGTTTTGGTTGTAGTTTGGAGCTTGATGCTGTCCTTTTGGATGAAAAAGGGCATAAGAAAGAACATGCTTTAAAATATTACTTTGTGAAACTATATAGAGGCATGGACTTCACATTTTTCTTCAGGCAAACATGATCAATGGCTGAACAGTAAATATAGCAATCTTATATTCCCAGAGTGGCACACATGCAACTCCCAGTGAGGTCAAAGAGTCGTTGTAGCATGGGGTCTTCCCAGGGCCACGCAGGGTCACTGAGGTCTCTTTAGGGGAATTAGCTCTATCTCACTGCCACGTCTATTCAGCTCGACCCTTGGCTGAATCCCCCTTCAAGGGAGGGGGTACCCTCCTATAGGACCCAACACAAGCTGGCCAGAGGGTAACACATATACAGCAGTCTTTATTAGACAGTGTCCACAATCCCTGCATCCACCTTCACCCTGCAGGCCCAGGTCCATCGTTCTCAGGCACAGAAGCACCACAATATCAACCACCCTTGTCCATCTAGCCAGGCCTCAAAGCCCCAGGCTCTAGTGGTCATGCCTTCCACAGGCACGAGGCTTCCTCCTGGGCACAGCCTCTCCTCAGAACCTGGTTCCACCCTGGTCCTCAGCCTTCAGCACCCTGGAGAGCATAAAGTGGTTAGGTTTTGTCAGGGAGATGTGGCCCCTTCCGTTCCCAGGCAAAGGCTGAGTTCTTCATCACTCAGGCTTCCCTTTATATAGGCAGAGTGGGCGTGGTCAGACTTTCCCTCAGCCTTAAAGGGCCAGTGTCCTACCCACTCTGACTCTCTGTCTCTCAGCCTGCATTTAACTCAGGCTGGTTCCTAGCTATTGACTGGCTCTCCCAAGCTCATGCACATGCTTTCAGCCCTCTGACTGACCCACTCACTCCCATCTTAAAGGGGCATCAGCCTGTGCTGCCTGTAATAGACAGCCATGGCTGCCTGTCATGGCGGGGAGGCAAGGAGAGGCGATGCCGGAGTGTGGTGACTCCCCGGCCAGAGCCGCAGGAATGTTTTTACCCATGTCTGGAGCTTGCCTGGCTGGGAGAAGCCCTCCCTCTCCCACAGGTGGGATAGATGTCCAGGAGGATGTCTGTTAACACCCTTGGAAGAATCCTCTCTCCCAGCCTTGGCCCCCCTCTCTCACAGAGTGGCTCTGGCTAAATTAAGGAGCTACCCAACCTGTCCCCACCCACTCTCCTGTCTCCCACCTGGGGGAGTCAACTTAAACTATTCTGCAGACAGTCCCTCCCACTCCCACCAACAACATATCTCCATAAAATACAAGACAATTTTTATTTATTTGTTTGTTTAAATTTTACCCCACCCTTCCCAATAAGGCTCAGAGTAGCTTATGTCTGCAAGGTATTGAGGTGATGATGGTTGGCCGGCCTTGTGACCTGGAAGGGAATGGGACTTCTGATATTGATGGAGGGACTTCGGGCCACCTATAGGGCAGATAATGGGATGTGAATGGTTCTGAATTTCCTTACTATAAGACGTGAACAGGGGCTTATGTGTTAGACATATACTCCTTTGTACGAAAGATTGTTTGTAATATTTCTTAGTCTTTTCGTTAAAATTTGATGGTATATCTTGGGTACTTTGCGGTCGGAAGAGCTGTTTTATTTAATTTATGGTCTATAGAGTTATGGCCAATTATTCCTACTTAATTTAAACCCTTGCTTTTATCTGACTTTAAATGCGATTATAATTTTATTTTAAAATTCATTATTTGTTTCTGGCATATTGAATTTAGGCCTGTGCCTTATGTTGTATGTCCTACTTCAATTGCAATGACCTATAGCCACGCTTGAATAAATGAACTTGAACTTGATATTGATGGAGTCCAGCCCCCTCTGGTCAATCAGGTTCGCAGCCTTGGAGTGCTTCTGGACCCCTTGTTCTGCCTGGATTGTCCGGTTGTGGCGGTGGCCAGGAGTGCTTTTCACCAACTCCATCTGGTGCGGAGGTTGCAGCCTTTTCTTTCTGTTATGGATCTGGCCACTGTCAACCTTGCTTTCATCACCTTGAGGCTAGATTACTGCAACACGTTCTATGTGGGGCTGCCCTTGATGACTGTTTGGAAGCTGCAGTTGGTGCGGGGCAAGGTGCTGGAAGCACATTACACTGGTGTTCCAGAGCCTGCACTGGCTCCCTATAGCTTTCTGGGCACAATTTCAGGGTGCTGGTTTTGACCTTTAAAGCCCTAAACAGTCTGGGACCCACATATCTGAGAGATCACCTGTCAGAGTGACTTTAACACTGGGTTGGGGGGCAGTAGGTGGAGAGCGTGAGGTCACAGAGGCCCCATCTGGTCCAACTTTGTGGGGGGAGTTTCAGGAAGTGACGCTGGCCGATGTGGTGGATGTTCTGGGGTCTGTGAGAGCCACCAGTTGTGAACTTGATCCTTGCCCATCCTGGTTGGTGAAAGCCTCCAGGGAGACATTGGGGACGGTGCTGGCAAGAGTGGTTAATGCATCCTTACAGCAGGGGAGGCTGTTGCCCTACCTCAAGGAGGCTGTGGTGCACCCCCTGCTTAAAAATCCATCATTAGATGTGGATGCACTCGCCAGCTACCGTCCTGTCTGTAACCTTCCCTTTTTAGGGAAGGTTATTGAACAGGTGGTGGCAATCCAGCTCCAGGTGCTCCTGGATGGCATCGGTTTCCTGGACCCTTTTCAATCTGGGTTCCGTCCCGGCTATGGCACTGAGACGGCGTTGGTGGTCTTGGTCGACGATCTCTGCCGGGAGATGGATGCAGGATGTTCTACATTTCTTATCCTGCTAGATCTCTTGGCCGCTTTTGATACCATGGATCATGGGCTGCTGTTGAGATGGCTGTGAGACCTGGGGGGTCTGGATGGGACTGTTCTTGAATGGTTCCGCTCATTCCTCTCAGGGAGAAGCCAACGGGTGGTGCTGGGAGCTGTAACATCTTGCCCCTGCGCCTTGTCCTGTGGCATTCTGCAGGGTTCCATCCTGTCTCCTTTATTATTTATTGTGTATATATGCAGCCCTTGGGAGAGGTCATGAGAGGGCTCGGGGTGCGATGTCACCAATATGCTGATGATACTCAGCTGTACCTCTCTTTTTCAGTTGACCCAGACCCTGCTGTCTCGTTGCTATCCCAGTGTTTGGAGGCAGTGGCGGAGTGGATGTGGCAGAGCAGACTGAAGCTCAACCCCGATAAGATGGAGGTGATGGTGGTGGGGAGGGTGAGGGAAGTGTCGGCCCCCCTGATTGGGGGGGGTTCACCCTCCTATAGCTCAGCAGGTCCGGAGTCTGGGGGTTGTTTCGGACTCAGATCTCTGCCTGGATCGACAGGTGGAGGGGGTGGCAAAGGCCGCCTTCCACCAGTTGTATCTAGTGTGGAGGCTGCGTCCATGCATCTCCAGGCCGGACCTGGCCTCCCTCATCCATGTCTTCATTACCTCAAAGCTGGACTACTGTAATGCGCTCTATGTGGGGCTGCCCTTGTTCCTGGTCTGGAGGCTGCAGCTAGTGCAGAATGCGGCAGCCTGGCTCCTCATGGGGATGGGCCATCAGGAGCATAAAACACCTGTGTTCTGGACTCTGCACTGATTGCCAATAGCGTGCCAAGTCAGGTTCAAGGTATTGGTATTGATCTATAAGGCCCTTCACGGTCTGGACCCCTCATACCTCAGGGACTGCCTCGCCCTCCGCATCCCAGAGCGGCTCCTTTGGTCTGCTGGGGGTGCCATCTTGGAGGTCCCCCATGTCAAGTGGGGGGCCACAAAGGAGAGGGCATTCTCGGTGGCCAGGCCGCGCCTTTGGACTTCCCTCCCAGAGGAAGCTAGCCTGGCCCTGAGCTTCTTGACATTCTGGTGAGCTTGTAAAACCTGACTGTTCGCCCAGCCTTTGGGGAGGAGGGGGGGTTAGAGTTTTAACGTTTCCCTACCTTTTATTTTTATTTTATTCTCCCAACCTGTTTTGGTTTATATTGTTGTGTTTTTAAGCATTTTTAAAATTTGATATTTTTTATGAATGTTTTACTGAATTGTACATCACCCCGGGATGCCATAGGCATGGGGGGCGACTAACAAATGATTAAAAATAAAATAAATAAAATAAAATTCCATCTTCCACTGCGTCGCCAGCGATTGGTGGGGGGAGTTTCCCTGTGGGTACCATCTGTTAGTCTTGCTCATATGATGAGGGCTCACAGGAAGGTGGTCTTGGTTTCTGCCCCAGTCCTATGGAACTCCCTTCCCCGAGAGGTTCATTTGAGCTGAGCATCTTCCAGAGGCACGGTGTAAGACCTTTCAGTTTGTAAAGGCATTTGGTGGGAAGGGATAGAGGATGGGGGTTCGGTGGGTGGGTTTGGAGTACAGGTGTGAGAAGGGTTTGGATGTGGTGAATTAGGAGGTGGCATTGGGTGTGTTTTGGGGGGGGGTTGTGGGAAGGTTGGGGTTTTGGGATTGGGTTTTTTGTTGTGTTTTTATGGTTTGTGGGCTGCCCTGGGCTATTGGGAAGGGCAGCATCAAAATTTGACTTAATAAATAAATAAATATTATATAAAATATGAAAAACCACTAAAAATTCCCCTAACTCTCTCACACAACCTTTTCCCTAACCTCCCATCCAATTCCACCCAATCCTATCCCTACCTGCAAAACACCTGACCAACCAAAAAGGTCTCCCATCTCTTCCAAAAGATTAGCAGACTCAGGCTTAGACTGATCCCCAAGGGGAAGGAGTTCCATAATTGTGGGGCAGCTGCTGAGAATGCTTCTCTGCGTGCCCTCCTTGTGAAACTTCACAGGCAGATGGTACCCACAAGAGGAGTTCCTGGCTGACCTCGGAGGCCATGACGGAACATAAGAACAGAGGTGGTCTTTCAGATACTTGGGGCCCAAACCATTTAGGACTTTCTAGGTCAAAACCAGCATCTTGAATTGTGCCTGGAAAGCTTTTAATAGTCGTGCAGACTTGGACCCGGCAATCCAACCCTGACCGAAGACAGACCACTGAATGCTGCACCGATGACAACTTCTGAACAGTCATCAAGGGCAGCCCCACGTAGAGTGCATTGCAATAGTCTAGTCTTGAGATTACAAAGGAATGGGTGATGGTGGACAAATCCGAATCTGATTTTAAAAAAAGCCGCAGCCTTATCACCAGATGATGTTGGTGAAAAGCACTCCTGGCCACTACCGCAACCTGGTAATCTAAGTGCAACAATGGATCCAAGAACACCCCAAGGCCACGAAAACAATGCCCCCATAAAATATAATACATAAACCCCAGGGGAGGCTGTAGTTGAGACAGGAACTATAATATAAGGGGAACTAAAAGCAGTAGTGCGATGGCAGATGCTTCAGCACAGGACAGCTTCAAGGCTACGAATGGCCCAACAACAGTCAGCACCTAAGCAGCTTGATCCCCTTATGTAGTAGGTACCTGAGGGGAAAGCAGATGGTACCAGTTCTCAATCAACCAGGCTTCTAGGAGAGAAAACAGCCCACACAGACAGCCAAACTCCCAAATCTTCTGATATTTAGTAACTGCAGACTGGTTGGTCATTCTCACAAGTTGTAGACTATTTATTGCTATTCTGCTGGATGAGTGACTTCCTTTTGCAGTATATTTCATTATCTGACTTGTTCATGAATGAACAGAAAACAAAAATTAATTTTGAAGATGTGAATAAATGCTACAGGTGCTGGACACTTCCGGGCACTATTGAGAGTTAATGAACTCTGTTGACTAAAGTTCGTTGCAATTGTTCGAAAGAAACACATTCATTTGTGAATATTGTTTTAATGTTAAATGAATGGCCTTTGATTCATAAACCAGGATAAGCTATAGAAAATTTCTTCAGAATAGCTGTGGACATACATGTTGGCCAGTTAGGAGCCTCAGAATGCTTTATTGTACTTTAGGAAGAGAGTGTGGTTGCTGTGTTGGTCCCAAATGTAAGAGATGAATCTTATTAGAATTTGAACTTTAGCAGATTCTAATAAGATACCACATAACTGATGGAGTTGTAAACTTTTCAGAAGCCTCTTCCCACCCATGCCATCCCCATGTTCAATTGCCAGTCATGTAAAAATTAAGAGAAAGCATCTGAAAGTATAAATGTGCATGATTAAGACATCTCAGATTCTTTTTCCATCTCCTTGCCCTGAGAATAAAAAAAGAAAGAATCTGATCTGAATGACAGTTATTATGCTCACACAATTATGACAAAGGGCAGGTGGAAAGCTTTTCTTGTGACTTTATTACCTTTTGTGCATCATAACAGAGCTGGACATAATTGAGTCTATACTGATATGTGCAGTGTCCCTACCATTGCCAGACTTGGTCACAATCACATATATGTGATAATATAGTTTAAGGATTTGAACAAGTGAAATAAAGACATGATAAACTAAAGAGTAACAAGTCACCAGCGCCAGATGGTAGTCACTCAAGAGTTCTGAAGGAACTAAAATATGAAATTGCAGAAATACTACTAACAGAGAATAATAATAATTATTTATTTATTTAAAATTTTTGCTACCCAGCCCCTCCTGCCACAGGCAGTTCGGGGCGGCTTACAATAAATAAAAATCAATAAAAAATAACAACAATAAAACTCAAAAACAGAACATAAAAGGAGGATGCAAAACACACCCACCATCACCCTAAGCCACACCCCAACCCCATCACCCTTCTCTCCTGCCTGGCAGAACAGCCAGGTCTTGGAGCATCTTCTAAAGGAGTGGAGAACCGGGGCCAACTGGACCTTGACTGGAAGGGAGTTCCACAGCTGTGGTGAGGCCACTGAGAATTAGGGATGGGCGAATGCGGTTCGGCAGTTCGGAGTTCGGACCGAACTCGAATAGTTCGATCGACCGAACGGAACGTTCGAACCGAACTTGAATTTGGAAGTTCGGAGTTCAAACTGAACTTGAACAGTTTGGTCAACTGAACTGAACGTTCGAACCAAACTTGAATTCGAACGTTTGGTTCGGATGCGTTCGGTGAGTTCAGAATTGAATTTCCATTGGTTTCAATGGAAAACATATTATTGGCTGTAACCTTTTTGTCTTGTAATTTATGTGGCTGAAATTCGGAGTGCCTCTACCTCCAATAGAACTCATTATGTGCACCAAATTTCAAAACAATTGGATAAAGTAATCCGATTTTAGAAGCAGTTGAATTATTGTATTTTGCAATATTCTACATATACATTCTTAGCTGTAACTTCTTTGCCTCACATCTAATGTAGGTAAAACATATTCAATTTATACCACTTCCCATAGTAACTATCTTTGCCAAATTTCAGAAGGATTGGACAAAAGGTCTTGGTGGTATAAGCAATTAACAAATAAATGTATGTCTGACTATAACATCTTTGTAGTCCAATCAGTGTACATGAAATTTGGTAGGACTATATATTTCACTTTCCTGATCATTTCTGCCTAATATCAGAAAGATATTATGAAGGGTCCCAATTTTATATGCCTGTACAACAAATGTAGAGAAGGGGCCTATGCCTGGGATTCTCTTATGTCACTGTGGTATAAGATCGGTTTGTGATGCAAATTGGCCAACAGAAGTGTCAACCAAATATCCTCATTCTGTGCTGGGACCATCCCAACATATCTCCCCCACTTGTTTCTGGGAAGTCAGAAGCATCTGTTTAGGAAAGAGTCAATAGAAATTCTCTTATGTCCTCTGTCTCAGTGCTGCAGGATGTGATTGATAGTTGGCCAGCCTGGATGTGTTTAAACTATGTCTCCTGACTGCTGGGATGCTATCTCAGAAGTCCCAGTTATGTTGCTTATGCCCGCCACAGGGCCGCCCCCTATGCCCACCTCGAAACCACTACCAATTGGTCCTGTAAAGCTAGAAGCTTGCAGTAATGTGTTTGGCCATTGAATGTGTCTGTCAGTCTTTGGGGTTGCTCCACATCCTTCCTCCTACAGTATCTCTCCCCCTGCCATGCAGGGTGCCTGCCTCTGACGCACTGAATATGCTGATATTCATCTGAATAATGATCTTCACAGGGACAACATCAATTGCTTATATAATTGGGCCCCTTTATCAAAATCTCCTGTACATTTGCTGAAATGGCAGGAAAGGTATTTGCTACATTCTTGTCAAATATCCTGTAAACAGAATGGAATATCAAAATGTAACAGCTGGAAAAGTATTTTCAGGTTAATGTCTTATACCCTTGTGACCCTTTATCCACTCTTTCATAAAATTGGCAGAAGTATTAAGCATATGGAGGGATGTAATATTCACAAGTTTAATGAACATTGGATGCAAGATAAAGAAGTTGTAGTCATGAATATGTATGGAGCTTTTCTTAAAATCACAACATTCAATTGCTTCTGAAATCGGTTTCCTTTATCTAATCATTCCAAGTTTTGGTACACTTGGTGATCTCCATTGGAGGTACAATTCCTCTAAATTTCATCAAAAAGTAATAAGAAACAAAAATGTTATAGTCAGAAATATGTTCTTTAGTTTTTTCCTTTTATTTAAAAAACTAAATGTCATTTTCAGTTCCCAATTGCACCAAACTAAAGACTGAACCGATCCCGACCGAATCCAAATGCAACATTTGACACAAACCACCGAACGGCCAAACATTCGAACTGACAAACTGAACCGAACGGGCAAACTGAATGGACAAAACGAACGCAGCCGAACCGAACGGCCGAACCCGAACCACGATCTGTTCACCCATCCCTACTGAGAATGCTCTCCCCTGTGTGGCCCCCTGGAAGACTTGGGGGTTCTCGAGCAGGGCACACTCAGACAACCGCAGGGGCCAATCCAGAACCCGGGGGTGAGGTGGTCCCGCCGATAGGTAGGGCCTAGGCTGTTTAGGGCTTTACAGGCCAAGACCAAAACCTTGAATTGGACCTCGAAAACTACCAGCAGCTAGGGATGGGTGAACACGGTTTGGAAGTTCTGGAGTTCGGAGCAAACTTGACCAGTTCAGTCAACCAAACCGAACTTGCAAACCGAACTCGATTTTCAAACCGAACTGAATTTCCAAACTCGGCTCTGTTCGCCCATCCGTATAAGATAATATTCCATTTAGTTCAATGGGGTTTGAATTTCTAAACTCTATTTGGAAGTTCGGACCGAACTCAAATAGTTCGGTCGACCGAACCAAACTTCTGAACTGAACTCGATTTTCAATCCGAACCAAACCGAATTTCTGAACTCTGTTCTGTTCGCCCATCCCTACCAGCAGCCAGTGCAGAGCACGGAGCATCGGTGTAATATGCTCCCAGAGGCCCAGTCCCACCAGGAGATGGGCTGCCACATTCTGCACCAGCTGCAATTTCTGAGCCGTCACCATGGGTAGCCCCACATAGACCATGTTACAATAGTCCAATCTAGAGGTGATGAAAGCATGGATGACTGTGGCTAGGTGAGAGTTTGCAACATATGACTGAAGCCTTCGCACCAGATGTAATTGGCGAAAGGCACCTGGACATCCAGGCGGAGCTGCGAATTATGATGGAGCAGATGTGGGCCCTCTAAGGACTGCCTGTCTATCACCTTGGGCCCTGTCTCTTTCAGGGGCTATAAGAATCATGAACTTTGGAAGCTCAGGCACTTGGTGCCTGAGCAGAGATGACAGTATGTACTAAGACCTCTGAGGTGCTGACCAGGCCTAAGACTGAGGGTTTGATACAGGGCCTGACTTCGGTCCTTTTTAAATGGACGCCCCCCCTCACCCATGTGTGCAAGGGGTGTGTGTGTCCATTTGAACACTGCGGCAAATGTGGGGGGGAGGGGATGAGTGGGTGTCTGTGCAGCCAGTTGGTGGGTATGCATGGGTGCTCCCACCTCCACCCATCACCCCCACACAGAACAACAAGCACCAATGCCAGATGCTTGTGTGCGGAGATGGGTGGGGGTCTGTGGGAATGCACCCCTATGCATCGCCCACCCACTGCACCACCTACCCATCCCCCCCACACCTGTGCCCATTTGAAAAGGGCCTTCAGGCCACAAGGTATGGGTGCTCTGTCTGCCAATGTAACACACATTTTTCAAAAAGTCTTCAGAGGTGATCTGAAAACTATCAGCTAGTGGGCCTAACACCATGTCCAAACAAATTGATAGAGATCATATTAAAAAACTGAATTATTAGATATATAAACAAACATGTTATGCTGGGGAACAGTCAACGTGGTTCTTGTAAAGAGAAGTCATCTATTCAACTTAATGGGGATGCCAATAAGCATGTAGAATAGGATGATCTAGTTGACATTGTCTATTTGGTTTTTCAGAAAACCTTTGACAGGGTCCCTCACCGAAGACTTTTAGGAAAACTAAGTAGTTAAAGGATAAAGGAGGATTTTTCATGGATCAGTAGCTGGTTAACAAGAAACGAAGGGTAGAATTACATGGTCAGTTTTAAAAATGGAGAGAAGTAAACAGTGGGATGTCTCGGGGGTCTACTTGAACTAGTGCTGTTAACATATTAATTAATGACCTGGAAAGTGGGGGGTGACTAGTGAGGTGGCCACATATGCAGATGATACAAAATGCACATTGGAAAAAATAATAAAGTTCAAAGCAACTGCAGAGTGTTACGAAAGAATCTCATAAAGCCAAGTGGCTGGGCACTAAAATAAGTGCAATGTAATGCACATCAGAAAAAGTAATTCTAAGTATTATAAACACAGTGTATTGGGTTCCAAATTAGGTGCTGCCACTCAGTGAAAACATCAGCTCAATGTGCAGCAGCAATTAAAAAAGGCAACAACAACAAAAAAATCATTATTGGGACAGGGCTAGAAAATAAAATGGAAAATATCACAAAGCCACCACTTATAAATCAATGATGTACTGAGACCTTGAACAGTGTGTCCATTTCTGGTCTCCGTATCTCAAGAAGGATGTAAGAATGGATTGGGTCATACGGCCTCTGTATGAGCAGAGGCTCAAAAGGCTACGGCTCTTCAGTTTTGAAAAAGATATGACTGAAGGGTGATATTACAGGAAGCCATTTATTTGTCCTTTCTCATAATCAGAGCAGTAAAAATCTGGGGAACATATGTTTTGAACTGAGAAATTGATTTTCACAGTGCTGAGTCCCCTCTCCTACTGCAAATTCCAGCTTGGAAAGGAACTGTTTATGCCTGACTAGTGAATTATTGATGCATTCTTATAGCCCTGCTCATAATTCTAGAACTAGTGAACATACAATGAAATTAAACAGGCAGCAGGGTTAAAACTAGGGCCATACATTCGGGTTTTGAGTGAACCCAATATTTCTGAAAAACGTAATATCTGAGGTCTCGAACTGGACCCCCAAAACTGCAGCACATATCCAGCTTGGAGCTGTGATGCTCTCTGACGCTCAGCTTAGCTGACTGCTTGGGGAGCCTGAGTGCCCTCCTCAGGGGTTGCTGTTGTCTCAGAGCTGCAGTCACGCCCTGCCCAGCCAGGGAGAAATTGTGAGTCCTTGACAGCCTCATTCCCCACTCCAAGCCAGCAGCACCTCCTACAAGCCAGTGACTCCCATAGCCAGCCCCATACTCCATTCCCACAAGGAAATAATACCCCTCTGAGTCAGAAACCACTTTCCCCAAGCCAGAACCATGCCTAATTCCCCCTCCCCAAGCCAGTAGCCTCCATGCCCCATTAGTCCCACCAGTCCAAAATTCCATTAACCTGTCTCCCAAGCTAGCGCCACGCTTCACACTCCCTCAAGTCAGCAATACTCCTGAGCCAGACCTATGCCCTGTTCCACCCTCCCCAGACCAACAACGAATCCACCAAGCTAGCTGTATTCTCCACCCTTCTCTAAACCATGATTTCCATTTTTACACTGGTAGCAGACTTAGCAACAATTTATACTGCATTTTCCTTTCCTTATAGGTCTGTCAAACTGGCAGAACCTTGCTGCACTTCTCTGCTAAAATAACCCATATGCAGGAACCCATGTCCACTGCATTTTCCCCATTGGCAATGATGGGAAAAATGCAGTGAACACAGGTAAAGACACAAATGCAAATAAATGTAGATACTAAAATCACAAATACAGTTGCAAATACAAATACCTAACCCCATGCACAGCCTAGGTGAAAACAAGCAAAAGAAAGTAGTTTTTTTTCACACAACACACAATCTGTGGAACTCCTTGCCATACAATGTTGTGAAGGCCAGTACTATAGCTAGATCTATTTATTTTTAATGACTAGATAAGTTCCTGGAGGACGGGTCTGTCAAAAGCTATTTAGCCAAGTTCTTTAGGGGATGAAAATTCTGATTGCTGAAGCCTGGGAATGAATGACAACATTTGATTCACCCCCTGTCAAGGTTCCCCCCCAGAGGTCGTACCTCTGGCAGCGGCAAGGACAAGGTCCAGGACATCGAACCCTGGCGGCTCCTACAGCAACGGGGCTGCCTCCTCCCCCCCCCCCCCCTTGCTGGCGCTGCACCTGACCTTCTGGTTGCTCAGCAACCAAGACAACAGCGTGCTGATGATATGCCATCCCCCAGCGCGATGCAGAGCACGGGGGTGGGGCCAGGGACGCCTCGCCACTCCGTGCGGCTCCAGGAATGTGGGGGGGGGAGGGCGTGGCCTCAGCTACAAAAGCCAGCGCTGTGAGGTACACAGCGCCGGTGATCCGTTCTAGACTGGTCCCTTGTGTGTTTTCAGAGAGAGACAGAGAGACTGAACGAGTAGTGCCCCTTGATCCTTCCCCTACCCTTCCCTGTTTCCGTGAGCGACTGGAGAGTGGCTCTGACGAGTGAACGAGTGGTGAGTGTTCCCCTTCCCCTCTGCCTTTATTCCCAGAGAGAGTGTTGTTCCATCCAGCTACATTGTGCGAGTCCGCCTGCCTTGGTAAGCCTTCCTCCCTCCTCTCCCTGTGTGACTCTTGGTTCCTCTTGCCCTGGGCCCCCGACCCCCTTCTCCCTCACTTGTGACACCATTGATCCTGTCCCACCATCCGTGCTGAATGAGGTTTGTGTGTGTCGGGTGGTGGGAAAGGGGAAACAGTCCTGCACAGGTTACCTGGCACCCAATGATGATAGTGGCCTAATCCCTTGTGGATTTAAAGGGCCAACACACTATCCTGATGGGCATTCTAAACCTTGTGAGCCTTTCCAGTGCCTGGAGCTAGGTTATTTTCCCTGGGGACGGTGTGTGGTGCGGAACAAGTGGCCCTTCCCCCCTGGGTTCCTCCCAAAACCCCCATCTCCTGTGACACTCCCATACATGACTTATTTTTGCATACTTCCCTGGAAGCATCCAGTGCTGGACATTGTTGGAGGCAGGATACTGGGCTGCACGGACCTGTGGTCTGACCTCAGACAGGCAGATATTAAACAAATTTAAAACCATAATGTTTCATTCCAGTGAGTGAGATTTTTAATCTCATAACCTAATTCATTCAAAAAACTGTTTAAAAATTCATAGTTAGTTGGAACCTAAATTTACCTTAGGTAAACAGTAATTTGCTCTTTTTCTGGTCTCATCTTCCTTCCCTTTCCTTCTTGGATTATGCCTACAGTTTTTCACCTGAAGATGTTTGAAATCTGCCACAATTTTAACTGGAAAAATTTGAGACTGCCTACAGGGATGATAGTGTTTTACCCAGCACCCTAAAGCCTCTTCCATATATGTTCGCAAAAACTTAAACTTAGGAGGAGTTTTTATGCAGTAGCAGATCATTAGATGAATAGCAGATTTTTCCATCAATTGATAGTTTAAGTTTTGCTATGTCCTATGGCATTCAAGGCAATTTTTAAAATGCTGTTCTCTGTAAACTGTTTTATTTGTTGGAATAAACAGAATATTTTAAAAGGCAAGTACGCAGTTCAAAACACCAAAAATAAAACTCCCTCTGCAACAAAATCAACTTGCTGATAAAAGGTAGGAAAAACATTTCCTCAGTTTGTTGTCTCTGGGCCTTGCCTTTCTTTTATCACACAAAATGCTCTTGTTACTTGTCACCTCCCTCTGCCCTCCGGATGACTGTTTTTTGGCAAACATCTGTAGGGAAATGTCTTTTCTTTAAGTACCTAAAACAACAACAAACAGCAGCTGTGCTGTAACCAACCATTTCTGCTCTTGCATTGCTAGTGCTTGAGAGCAGCTGCTTCTAATGAACACAAATAGGCCAATAAACACACACACAGGTTATTAGAAAGGTTTCTACCATCTACTCCGAGTCTACGAGAACATGATGAATAGCCTGAAGTCTAAGCAGTAATCGTAGGAGTTTAAATATAGCTCACTGTGTTGCTGGCATGGCTACAGTAATTAGAATAGTGCACACTGGGCAAGAGTCTTATCTATATGGAGAGACCAGGGAATCTTCACCAGCCCTGCATCGGACTCTCTTAATGCCAACTTCTGAATGCCCATGGCATCCTGTTAACACCAGTCAACCCTGTCTTAGCAGGCCCTAATTCAAGAATAGGTCTACATACAAATTTGATTCTATTCTTAACAATAACCTCCTTTATGAACTGTCATGTGCTCTATTGTTTAGTTCAGGTTCATCTCTGGATTTCTTATCCTGATTGAGGTTGAAGAGCTCTATAGCTGCCTTCTTGGACTCATTAGGCTGATATATTCTTGAGCATTTAGCATCAGTTAAGACTGCTTTCACACTAAAGGATTGCACCACATTAGCAAGCGTCGTGGACTGTGAAAGCAGTACTATCCCTTAGCTCACATTCCAGTGATCCGGAATAAGTCATGGATGTGGACGACTCACCCTGATGTGAGCTACTCCTCTTCAGAGAAGAATTGCTCTTTCCCTGCAATTAACAGGCAATATTATTTAGTTATGGAAACACAGTTAAAATAAAAGCTTGTGTGTTTTGTAAATGAAAATGCAAATGAATGGTGTACCTTCTATACACCCTTAGCCTCATTTGACTTGCCCACAGCTCTATGGTGTGTCTTATTTTTGAGCTGACTACCCTACATAGTGTGCAAGATGACGTCTTATATGGTCTCCCTAAGGCCCTCTGAAAATAAGTAGAACTTGTGCTCTCGGTCTGTGTTCTCTCTCGCCATTTCTTCTTTGAGAGAAGGCTCTTCTTTCCTAGACGAATTCAAGCTTTTGTTCGGCACTCTCTGCCAGGTTCTGTGTGTGTCAACAGTTTTTGTTACCCAGCTCCTGCTCTCTACTAGACTGTGTCATGCAGCCTTGGGGATTCCCTTGTCAGTAGTCAAGGTTCTCAGTGAAATCAGTTCAACAGTTTATCATCACAATGACCCAGGCACATCTCAAAAACTGCAATAGCCAAAAGCTATGAACATTCTCATTCATTCATTCATTCTCTCTCTCACTCACACTCACACTCACACTCACACTCACACTCACACTCACACTCACACTCACACACACACACACAGAGGAATGGGATAAACAGGAATTAATATAACTGTCTTTCATTTGAAAATAATTTATAGCAGCACAGGTTTTGATTATGCCTGTACACCATCTGGTGTGTGGGATTAGCAGCCCAAAGTAATTTGCAATATATTGTGAAAATTATTATCCTGGAATTTGCATTTGTGATTCTTATGTTTGCAAATATATCAGTACGAAACAGTGTTTAGATAGACTCAAAAGTCCTGCCAAATGCCTTTTGAGAAATTAAAACTGAGGATTGCTCTGTGCATGTCGCCTATTTGAAAGGCAATTTCTGACCACCTCTTGTAAAAATTGTAACACAATTTTCACAGAAACAAAATTTTAGAATTGTTTTTGCAATTTTAAAATTGTATTTTTGAAGAAATTTTAAATTTCCATCCCAACATTGTCAGTCTAAATATAGTAATTAATGTCAATATCTTTCTCATATTTTGATTTTTTTTGAAACTTTACATTTTTTACAGTTAGCTACATTTCTCAAGGATTTTGACATTCTTTAAAACAAAATTTCTCATAACAAAATGGAACCCTCGAATTTTATTTATATGTATGTTTGTTAATGACTATTTCGACAACAGGGGGGAGGGACTATTGCCAGATTCTCAACTGTTGCAAACCCACATAGATCCCAAGAAATCAGCAGAACTAAACTAACACCGTTCTTAAACGAGGCGCTGAAAAGCACCTCCTGAGTCCCGCATTGAGAGAAAAGCTGCGCGGGGAGTGTTTACATGCTCCCCGCGCTGCCGGAAGTGACGTGCTCCCTGTTGCCAGCAGCAGCGCCGGCTAGAGATGCGGTGCTTTGAAGAGGCACATTCTGAAAACCTCACTTTTCAGGCTTTCAGAATACGCCTCTTAAAACACCGCATCTCTAGCTGCTGCCACTGCTGCTGGCAACAGGGTCACGTCACTTCCAGCAGAACACTCCCCATGTGGCTTTTCTCTCAATGTGGGGCTTAGGAGTCGCTTTTCAGTGCCTCGTTTAAAAGTGGTGTCACACTAGCTGATTATTTAAGAATTAAACATATAGGTTCTTCTTGCAACGGACCCTCTTTAAGCAGACCCTTGCACCTATGTAGTGCTTCTCTGAATTTAATATGGCCCATGGGATAAATCTGGAAACCTCTGTAATGCTGCCTTTCAGAATCTGCTGAAGTTGACAGTTATATTGCTGATCATTTTAGAGGATGGAGTGGGAAGTAGGTGATATAGTTCCCATGGCCTGGGAACTGGACCTTGTTGTAGAGAAGGCAATGTAAAGGGAACAATAGTGGAGGGACAAGGAAGAAGGAGAGAGAGGTGGTAAAGGAATAAGATGAGAACAGGGAGATGAGGATACTAAATAAATTAATAAGAGCAACAGAGGCTCTAATCTTCAAAGTGCTATGCTGGCACAAGCCCCACTCTCATTAATGAGACGTGTTGGTGGGGCGTTCTGAAGAGCAGGCTGTTAAAGTTTAGTTACAACATAAAGGTTATATCTTAATCGTTGATCTTTGTTGCAAGTAGAGTGGATATGCGGTCTGATATTGATCATAGATTGTAAATAAAAGTAGCGCTCAACCCATTGCTCATCTGTACTGGATAGAATTGCTTCCACATATTTTATCCACATGGAATGATTTCATCTTACATTTAATCCTGAATCTACTTCTCATAAGTATCTCCATAAACATTCATACACCATGAAAACCTCCTTCTTCTACTACTCTGTGGACTTTTCTGAATAGTAAAATGAATTATGATCCTTGAGTGTCTTCACTCAAGTCTCACCCTCAGATCGAAATACCACTTTTTCAAGAATTCTTAACCTAATCTTCGTTGATGGAAACTAGGGCAGTAAGTTTCACCTGAATAAGGAAGCAAAGCTGCATCCAGGAGCGAAGAGATATTTCCTCACCGAATTTGACCCAGTAACTAAGAGCTGTCAATAGGTGATTTCAGACGTGATGAATCCAAGATTCACCATGCCTGAACCACACTCAAACGCGGCCCGTGTTTGACTGTGGTGAACGTCTGTTTGCTACCCGCCAGATGTTCACCACAGTCAAAGGCGGAACACGTTTGCATTCACCACATTTCTGGACCCGAGGACGCGAGCGGGTCCAGAAGTGTGGTGAATGGCCACCATGGCAGGGGTGAATGAAACGTAACTTCTGTTCACTCAGCCCTGCCGGTGGTGGAATCCATTCCCCCCGAATGTGGTGGCGAGTGCAGCCGGATTGACCACCCTCGCTGCCTGTCCGATGGGGGGAGAGCCATTGTGCAATGCAGGGGGCAGGGTCGTGCGGCAGCACGCTGCACTGCCCGGCCCGCCCCCTCCGGGAGCTGCGGTTCCCCATCAGATGTTACTCCAGGCCCCATTCACCACGGGCCGTGGTTCGCCAGTCCCTGTGGCCCGGGGTGGAGTGGCGCACATCTGTTGGCGCGCCCCTTCACCCCAGACCATGGTCCAAACCACCCCACTGCCCGGGGTGAATGCGGCCCGGCATAACGTCTGAAATCACCCAATATCTCCAGTTGTCTAAATGTGAAATGACCCCAGGGATCTTAGTGGTTCTGGAAAACAAGTACTGAGTAACTGGACCTACTACTGAGCAAAATGATTAATAACTCCTTCTAGAGAAGATACTCTGCCAGTCTTAAACATTTACAGTGATAATCTGACAAGACCTCAAAAAACAAAATTTGGCACCAGGGGCCCATGTCATTTTCGTTTTCATTTTTTCATTTTCATTATTTAAATCTGTCTTTTTTTTCCATAAATATCGAATTGTTGTTTTGTTTTCATTTTTGCTTTCATTTTTGTTTTCCATTGGTTTCAATTAAAAAAACATTTCAGGCTGTAACCCTGTAACCCTTTTGTTTTTCATTATATTTGGCTGAATCGTTGAGGGATTATACCTCCATTGAAAGGCATTAAGTGTACCAAACTACAAAAAGATTGGATAAAGGAATCCTATTTTATAAGTAGTTGAATTATACTATTTTGCAAAAATCTTCGTATACATCCTTAGCTGTAACTTTGTTGGCTCACATTTAATGTACATGAACCGTGGCAAGTTGATACCCCTTCCTATATTTACTATCTCTGACAACTTTCAGAAGGATTGGATAAAGGGTCGTGGTGGTATAAGCAATTAACTTATAAATGTATGTCTGACTTAACATCTTTGTAGTCCAACCACTGTACATGAAATTTGGCAGGGCTGTATATCACACCTTCAGGATCATCTCTGCCAAATATCAGAAAAATGTGATAAATGGTCCAAATTTTATATGCCTGCACAGCATATGCAGAGATGGAGCTTATGCCACGGATTCTCTTTCCTGTCACTGTGGTATAAGATTGGTTTGTCATGTCAATTGGTCAGCAGAAATGTCAATCAAATATCCTCATTCTGTGCTGTGACCATCCCAACTTCTCCTCCTCCCCCCCCACACTTTTTACTGAGAACTCAGAAGCATCTGTTTAGGAAAGAGCCAATAGAGATTCTCTTATGTCCTCTGTCACAGTGCTGCAGGATGTGATTGTTATGAAAACTGGAAAGCCTGTATGTGTGAACCATGTATCCTGATTTCTGGGATGCTATCCCCAAAGTCCCAGTTATGTCCCTTCTATGCCCGCCTCAGGGTCGCCCCCTATGCCCACCTCAAAGCCACTATCGTTGGTCCTGTAAAGCTGGAAGCATGCAGTAATTGGCCAGTGAATGTGTCAGTCAGTCTGCTGGGTTGCTCCACACCCTCCCTCCTACAGCCTCCCTCCCCCTGCCATGCCAGGTGCCTGCCTCTGACTGGCATTGCATGTGCTGCTATTTATCTGAATCATGGTCTTCAAGGGGACAACTTCAATTGCTTATAAAATTTGGTCCCTTTATCAAATTGATCTATAGTTTTGCAGAGATGATAGGGAAGGTGTATGATACATTCCTGCCAAATATCCTGTAAACAGGATGGAATATAAACATGTTACAGCTGGAAATGTATTTTAAAGATAATGTCTTATACCATCAGGATCCTTTATCCAATCTTTCTGAAAATTGGCAGGAGTGTTAAGCTTGTGGAGGGACGTTCACAGGTTTCATGCAAATTGGATGGAAGATAAAGAAGATGTAGCCATGTATGTGTATGGAGCTTTTCTTAAAATCACAACATTCAATTGCTTCTTAAATCGGTTTCCTTTATCTAAACTTTTTGAAACACGGTACACATAGTGCCCTCTGTTGGGGGCACAACCCCCCAAGTTTCATCAGAATTGAATAAGAAACATAAAAGTTATAGCCAGAAATACGTTTTTCAGTGTTTCTCCTTTATTTCAAAAATAAAATATCGCTTTTATTTCTATTTTCGTTATTATTATTTGTTCTCGTTATTGCAATAATGATAATGAAAATGAAAATATTTGTTATCGTTACTGTAATAATGAAAATGACATGCACACCCCCTATTATTTTTTAAGAACGTAAGTGCCACACTGGGTCAGAGATCAATGGTCCATTGAGCCTAGCATCCAGTCTCTAACAGCGGCCATTCTTGGTTGCTTTGGAGAGATATCTAGCAGGTCATAATGAAGTGTTCCATTTCCTGCTGCTCACTCCCAGCTCCTGACAGCAGAGGTTATGTCCTTCAGTCTTCTTGGCTAATAGCTATTAATGGATATATCCTCCAAGAACGTATCCAATTCTTTTTTAAAACCCAGCTATGCTATTGATCACATCCTCTGGCAACCAGTTCCACAAGTTAATTGTGTGCTGCAGGAAAAAAAATATTTTCTTCGCTTGCCTTGCAAAAAAACTTTCCTCCCTGTGAAAAATCACTAGGAAAGTTCAAGTGAACAAAATCCATAACATCTGTTCTTCTTCAATGTCCCAGACCCTTCACAATCAGGTTTCTGATTAGGAAGTAACACAGAGATTGCTGAGGTGACATTGATGGATGATCTCCTATTGGCCTTACATATAGGACAAATTGCTTTGCAAATGCTGGCAGTTTGTGCTAGCACTGGGAATCCATCAGCAAGCTTTTGGGATTCCTTCCTACAAGAAGATTAGGAGAAGAATCCAGACCTTCATATTTTCTTGACCTCTACTGATTAGCTAAACTTTCTCCCTTTCCCCAAAATAGAGGTTACATAAATAGGTTCCTCTCTTTCTAAGCTAATAAAATGAGTCTATGTAATTTTCAATTTGTTAAAAGATCAGATCCCCAGAGGGTCCTGTCCTCAGTATAGTTTGGGTAATAGTAACACTCCTGTGATTTGTTTTGATTTGGAGTTATGTAATGAACATTTAGCTTGGTGCCGTAAGAAACTAAAGCAGTGGCGTGCATCCTTAATACAAGGTCCCTACTAGAGAAAAAGAAGTATGTTCCTTTTTTTAAAATCCAGTAACTCCATATTCATTTGTCTTTCATTTTCCAACTTCCTGTTAGTAAATGGATGGTAGCAAACTCCAAAGAAATGAGATTAGGGATGGGAAAACCTTTTGATTCTCTGGGTCAAGTGTCGCCCAAGAAGCTTTCTGCTTCATGGTTTGGCCTATAGATCTATTCCCTACCCTGAATACAGGTTTCAGGGCCTCTCTGTCTGAGCATACACGGGGTGGGCCTAGAGAGAGAGGCAGTCCCTGGTTTGGGGGCTATCCACTGTTGAAGGTAGCAGCAGTTCCTGGGTGTCTGAGGCATGAGTGGGCAGCCCTGACCTTCAGCCCTCTAGGGGAAGCAGCAACTTGGGTCATCTGGCTGAGGAGGCCCCCCCAAGGTCAGGCAACATCTGTACCTCATCCCTGGTGAGCCTTCCTGACTGAGCTATACAACTGCAAAAAAAGGTGTGGGTGTTGTGAAAGGTGGTGGCCCTGAAGCCTGCTCCAACAGCAGAGATTTCCCACTTCCTCCTTTAGCTGCATGAACCCCATCCACTCCCCTGGATTTTTGGTAAATTCAAAAGAGACCCTGTGGGGTGGGGTGGGGTGGGGTGGAGGTTTCCCACCCTCAAGTTAGATCTTTACATAGCACTCAAGTGCTCATTACTCATCTTGCTAATCCCACTACTGCAAAACACCTTAAGCACCAGGATTTCTTTTTAACAAATGCATGCATTTTTATCATTTGAAACACTGCAGAAATATGAGACCCAAGAGAGACAGGTTATAATGGGATGTGCAGCATATGTTTTTAACAGGCATATGCTTATATCCTTTGCATGATCAGGGCTCAATGTATTGTAGGATCAAGCTGATGATGAGGCCTAATTCATAGGCCATTAATGCCTATGAACGGCCTAATTCATAGGCCATTAATGCCTATGAACGGGACTGAACAAGATACCCAAGTAGTTTCACTGCATTCCTATAACTCCTTTTGGCTTTTTCACTTCTGTTGTGTGTCTTGAGGTATAACTCTTACTGATGAATTCACAATGGCATGAAAAGCAGAGCCACACATAAATTTTATGAACCCAAACATGACATTTCTGCTTAGCATTTGTGGAAAGCTCTATTTTGTCTGTCAGAAATAATGTTAAAATCTAATACTCCTTTTCTTAGTCACTCCTATATTGAGCTGTTACAGAGCTATCTTTAGTAGGAAATTTAGCTTCCAACTCTTGTGTAATCAATCAGAAGAAAGACTTTCTTAGAATACACAATATTAGCATTGCTTGTTTTTCAAATGAATTTAAATATATATTATATGGATTTCTATAAAAATAATGTGCACTTATCGATTAAGCTACATATTCTTTGAGGAAGGAAATGTCATCAGATAGAAGGAAAATTTAAACTATGTATATTACTTTTGTATGTCTAATATGCATGCAGCTGCATTCGGAGTTCATGAAAACCATAGAATTATCACACCAGATTGCTTTCTTTCAGAAAGGAATGTAATCCTGGGATTTTCTGCTTACATTATTTATGTTATTAGAAAAAGGCTATGATTGATGTCACTGAATTAATCTCCAATAAATTGAAGCATTTGGTTACCTACTGACACTGAACCCCAGAAGATTCTGTGGCACATTTTACCTAATCCATTATTAAAAGAATGATTAATGTGCTGTGATATTAGATAGCTGCAGTTGGAATTTAACCCAGTTTCCAGAGATTCCATCTTGTTCTTATATATGTTAAATTGATTTTTATTGGTGATAGCTGGTTTAACAGATTCAGTTTATCACGTGTAAAACAGTCAAAATCCATTATCAGATCATAAAAAGGGTTTAAAGGTCTCAGTTTAACCTCTCCTCCTAGAAAAAGTCTCAATGAATATAATGTATGCACCACTCTTAATCTGATATCTGCATTAAAGCAGATGGTGTTTATTGATGGTAAGATCCTTGGTGCAGGAATACGCTTTATTGCTAATCAATGTTTGTAAAGTATCATGCTTACTGATGGCATTATATAAATCCAGTTCTGCTTAAGAAGGGTTATAATGCAAAAAGATGTATGAAGACTGCAGAGTGAACCTTGATTTTTTCCAGCTTACTTGTGTATCATTCAGAGCTCACAGAAAAATTACCTGTATCTAACACAGTGGCTATAAAATCTTCTTAGTAAAAAGGCATTGCTTTGTCAGATCACAGCTGTGCCATCCTCACCCCAGTACTGGCTTTGCAGACTCCCACATCAGACCCCGGACACCCCTGTCTGGTCACTATGGACTGGGTTGCTTATGAAATCATTATCAGATGGATTAATCAGCCTTCTATTATTTATTTATTTAATTATTTATTGACATTTTTTAGCCACCCCCGCATGCCCATGGCATGCCGGGGCGGCTTACAACAAAATAACAATACTTTAAAATATCAATATCAATACAAAATTATACATCTAAAAACAACCCCCCCAACCTTTTATCCCATCCCTCCCTCGAATTCCTGGGAGAACAGCCAAGTCTTACAGGTCTGGCAAAAGGCCAATAGACTTGGGGCCAGACGGGCTTCCGCTGGGAGGGAGTTCCATAATCGCAGCCCAGCCACCGAGAACGCCCTCTCCATTGTGTCCCCCTGTTTTATGCGGGGGACCTCCAAGAAGGTGCCCCCATCAGACCTAAGGGGCCTCTCTAAGGCGTGGAAAGTGAGGTGGTCCCTGAGGTATGAAGGACCAAGACCGTGTAGGGCTTTATAGGCCAAAACCAACACCTTGAATCTGGCTCAGTATGCTATAGGCAGCCAGTGAAGCACGCAGAGAATTGGTCGGTTCGTCCCCGTCAGGAGACAAGTCACCATATTCTGCACCAGCTGCAGACTCAGAACCAGCGTCAAGGGAAACCCCACGTAAAGCGCGTTGCAGTAGTCCAGCCTCGAGGTGATGAAGGCATGGATGAGGGTGGCCAGGTCGGGTCTGGAAATATATGGACGAAGCCTCCGCACTAGATACAGCTGGCAGAAGGCAGCCTTCGCCACCATCTCCACCTGCCGATCCAGGCAGAGATCTGAGTCCAATAACACTCCCAGACTCTGAACCTGCTGGGCTATGGGAGGGCGGATCCCCTCTACAAGGGAGCCAACACCTCCCACACCTTACCCACTGCCATCACCTCTGTCTTATCAGGGTTGAGCTTCAGTCTGCTCTGTCGTAACCAATCCACCATGGCCTCCAAACATTGGGACAGTACTGAGACGGCAGGACCTGGGTCAGTTGAAAAAGAGAGGCAAAGCTGGGTGTCATCAGCATATTGGTGGCAACGCACACCAAACCCTCTTGCGATCTCCCCCAGGGGTTGCATATATACATTAAATAATAATGGAGACAGAATTGAACCTTGCGGAATGCCACAATCCAGGGCCTGGGGGCTGGAAGACTCAGCCCCCAGGACAACCTGTGGCTTATTCCTGAGAGAAATGAATGGAACCATCCAAGGACAGTCCCGACCAAGCCTCCCAGGGCTCGCAATCATCTCAACAGCAGCCCATGGTCCACTGTATCAAAAGCGGCTGAGAGATCTAGCAAGACCAGAAGTATTGAATGTCCTGCATCCATCTCCTGGTGGAGATCGTCCACCAAGACCACCAGTGCCGTCTCTGCACCATATCTGGGGTGAAACCCCGATTGAATTGGGTCAAGGAAACTGATGCTGTCAAGATGAGCCTGGAGCTGCAGTGCCACCGCCCATTCAATAACCTTCCCTAAGAAGGGGAAGTTAGAGACAGGTCGGTAGCTGGCAAGTGCATCCACATCCAAGGATGGTTTCTTCAGCAGGGGGCGCACCACGGCCTCCTTGAGACTGAGGGGCAACCTCCCCTGCGAAAGGGACGCATTGATTACCCTCGTCAGCACTGTCCCCAATGTGTCCCTGGAAGCTTTCACTAACCAGGATGGGCATGGATCTAATTCACAACTGGTGGCTCTAACAGACCCCAGGATATCCACAGCATCGGCTGACATCACTTCCCGAAACTCAGACCAGGAAGATGGACCAGACGGGGCCTTCATCACCTCGCGCTCCATCTCTACTGTTCCTAATCCAGTGTTGAAGTTGCTCTGGATCCAAGTGAGCTTGTCTGCAAAGTAGATGGCAAACTCCTCACAGTGGGCCTGGGACAAGTCTCTGTCCAGACAAAGGGAGGCCGGACTGACCAGCCCCTGCACCACCCAGAAAAGCTCCACTGGACATGACTTTACAGATGCTATGAGGGCGGCAAAGATTTATTTCTTTGCCGTCCTCATAGCCTCAATGTAGGACCACAAATGGGCCCTATGGAGAAGTTGGTCGGATTCAGAATGAGTCCGACATCAGTATCGCTCTAGTTGCCTACCTGCCTGCTTCATACACCGCCGCCCCTCAGTAAACCAAGGGGCCCTGCGGTGACGAGACAGAGGTAGGAGACATCTCAGAGCCACTCTGTCAATGGCCTCCCCGAGCCAGATGTTCCAAGCACGGATGAGTTCATCAACAGAGCGGCCGTCTGGGTCTAAGGTAAAATCTCCCAGGGCCTCCTGGAACCATTGGGGTTCCATCAGCCTCCGGGGGTGGACCAACCTAACTTGTCCATTCCCTTTCTGGAGTTGGCATGCTGAGAGACTGGCCTGTAGGAGGTAATGATCCGTCCACAACAAGGGCATGACCCTCACATCCCCCACTACCGGATCACCCACCTCAAGGCCAGAGAAGAACACCAGGTCAAGGGTACGTCCCCCCACATGGGTCGGGCAGTTGACAACTTGGGACAAGTCCATGGTGGCCATGAACTCTTGCTCCACTCCCACAAGGCTGGCATCAGCATGGGTATTGAAGTCCCCCAGGACCAAAGTCCTGGAGGAGTTCAGAACTAGGGATGGGAGAACGCGGTTCGGAAGTTTGGACCGAACCGAACTTCCGAACCGTACTCTATTTTCGAACCGAACCAAATTTCCGAACTCTGTTCTGTTCTCCCATCCCTATAAGATAATATTCCATCTAGTTCAATTTGACTTTCCGAACTCTGTTTGGGGGGGCAGTGTTCTAGAAGGGGTTTTCTGGAGTCTTCATGTATATTTGGTGGTAATAATAATAATAATAAATATTTATTAACGGCTTAAGTAAAAAAAAGAATTACATAATAAAATACAATAGGCAATATATGTATAAATACAATTCACATCATTATGCAAAGTCTTTTCTCCTGTACAGAGCAGTAAGGCAGACAATTATGCCCCTGAACAAGATTTTTGCTCCTGCTCAGAGCTGTAAAGGAGACAGTTCACACCCCTGTATCAGAACCTTATTCCTACTAAATATAGCTGATGTCTTATACAAGGTCTTGACTCCTATGTGGAGCTGTAAGACAGACAATTATACCCCTGCACAAAAATCTATCATCCTGGTTGAAGCTGTAAAACAATCAGGTCACACCCCTGAGCCTAGGTCTATCTCCCAATTGGAGTACTTTATTCTTGCTTTGGCTTGAGTTGGGAGAATCAGAAAATAAACAGTATATAGATACAAAAAAACCATTGTCAGACACTTAATAAGGTCATATATTTCTTTGTCGCTGGTTATGGGCCGCAATCATGTAACAGTATATTTAGTATACAGCTGCAGTAGTGGCTGTATGTTAAGCTACAACCACACTTTCATTCTAAGAGGTGAAACTTCACAGCTGTTTTTTTAGTAATATGGGTTGTGGTTTTCATCTGATTTTTTTCAGGGTGTGTAGCTGTGGCAGAGTAAAGTCCCAGAAAGCTGTGAGCCCTTTAAGATAGTTAGCGCTGGCCTAGTAGAGGCACAAGCAGTGCTGCAGGTGCACCAATAGAGAGAGGATTGCGCCTAATGGGGTTTGCACCTGGAAAAGGACATGGCTCAGGCAAGTCCTGGGAAGCAGTTCTGGGAGAGCTAGAGGGTGCAGCTCAGTGTGGTGATGGCTGGTGAGGGAGCAGGACCCAGAGGAGGAGAGCTCTGTTCTAAGCCCAGGAGATGGGCTTGAAGACTCCTGTTGTAAAGAGATGGACTTATAAAAGACTGCTAGGAAAGCAGGTAAAGGGGACTAGGAACCCTTATAGGCAAACATGGGTTGCCTTGACTTTGAGTGGGACTTAAAAACTGAGAAGCTGCTGGGGAGGTAGCTCTCAACTGAGCATGCCTGCTGAAAACAGAGAGGCAAGCAGACAGAGGCTGCTTAGCATGGGAGAGACTATTCTGGAGATAAATTGAATAAAAAAAGTATTGCTGATTCCCTGAGACTGCTGCTTGGGCCCTAATCCTGCCTGACTTACCATTGGTGAGGCTCCACTGGTTGCTTTTAGATGTGTGGGGGGCATTTGCGACGTGAAATCACATGGTGTGTAAAAATCCTGTGGGTAGGGTTTAGATGAGACTTCTCGCGCATTATAGTCAGTTGTGCATCCTTTTAAAACTGTGGACTAAATACCTCAGTATCGCATAACAATACCAGTGCACGTGTGTGATATTGAGGTATTTAGTCTGTGGTTTTAACCAACCAGCTATAATGCATGAGAAGTCTCATCTAAACCCTGCCCATGGGGTTTTTACACACTGCGTGATTTCATGCTGTGTGCCCCCCATGCACATCTAAAAGAGGCCTCTGTTACAGTAGCATTTGGGGGTTATGCAGTATGTGGTTGATTTTGTGTTGGTCAGTAAAATACTTTCTATTTTTATTTTTTTGCTTTCATATATAATCACTGGTTTTTATGCCTATCTCTATCTCTGACTATGTTCACGTTTTAGCCTAGTAAAATGCTATATATGTAGGCCGGGAAGCCATGACAGTGCTTTTTAATGTTTGATTTGGTCTGGTGCCGTTGGAGAGTTTTATTAAGGTTTTATAAAAAATGGTAGTTTCATGCATGCACGTTGGCCACAGAGGCACACACCATCAGTTCCATCCTGTCCCATTGTAGTTATTATATCCACTCTGATTGGCTGTCAGGAGTGTACCTCACAATAGTGAAAGGATTAGCTGGCCGGCCCCGGCTTCAGTACATTGCACAGCTTGTCCCTCTCCCTTCTTCTCTTCTCATGAAAACAAGCTGGACTGTCCACTGGGAAAAACTGGGAAGGGAGGGCAAGAGTGCATAGAAGTGGCAAAACACTGGCGAACTACTGTAGAACCCAATTGGTGATCCTCTCCACTTCAGCTTCGTTGTTTTCATGCATTCCCTTGAACTCCTTCTCTCTGTTTGAGCACCAGCAGGCAGGGATCCCCAAAGCAGGGAATGCACCAGTAAGCTTTTGGACTCGGACTGTGCTTCATTGCTGCTTGTTTTGTCCATACTTGGCAATGAAATTAAGAATGGAGATGTTTACCAATTGCATTCCACAGTAGCTCCCCAGTGTCCCACAACCTCTACGGGACATGGACAAAACACTAACCAAAGAAGAAAAAGAACACTCGGCATCCAAAAGATGCTTCCTGGTGCAAAGTTTGCAGGCTGTAGTTATGTAACAGGGAGGGAGGTGCCATATAGGGAGATGGTGGGTAAGTGACAACTGATTTTGCAGGACATTGGGTGTGGAGGTGCAGGACAATAGGGACAGTGTCTGTATGTACTCAGTCAAGAAATAGTGCATAGCGTGAGATCTGTCAGTTGGATTCCTGGTGGGAGGTCCTGGTGGCATCTCACACCATGCGTTGTTCCTTGGCTGGGTACATACAGGCACTGTTTCTACTGTCCCACAACTTCAAAGAAACTGTTAGAAAATTCTGCCAAGCCAGAAAGTTCAACAGAACCCAGATGCTGTCGGGGAGCTCTCTCCAGCTCCCCTCAAAGGTGTGGGAACTTGCGGGACACCGTTAATTGCAGCCAGTCACCATTTTCTCAAAGTCACACATTTTGAGAGAGATAGGACAATGGTGAGTCAAAGTTACATTTACATTTACATTTTCATAAATAATATATCTTTGGTTTCATGTTTCCTGTGTTTTTTCTTGATGTAGAATTCCAGATATTGGACATATTCAATCAATCAATAGTTTATTAAGACATGGGCTTTCACCATGGTCCATTGGAATATCCAAAATATTCTATCAATGAATGAAAAATGTCCATTAAAAAAAAAAGTAGTATCTATCAATGAATGAATGAAAAATGTCCATTTTTTTCAAAAAAAGTAGTTATTTAAGAAAGCGCCAACAACAAAAAAAGTGAATCACACAAAAGACAAACAAAAAACATGCGCGCGTGAACACACAAAACATACAGAAATGAACAATTCTACAAAACCAAGAAATTAACAAATTAAAAAACCTGTTGGTTTAAAAAACCATTAAGCTACAACATTTACCTCCAACATGTACTAACATATGCTTACAACAATCAAAAAATAAATGTCACAAACCATGGAAATGACAAGCTAATCACCTCACCTCAAAAACCACTTTCTTATACTAACATGTACTACAGCCAATACAATTTCAGACTAATTAACAACCTCCAACATATCCCTAACAACAAAAAAAGAACCTCCCCACATACTGCCAGTCAAGTAAAAAATAAATAAATAATAGAATCTGCTGTTCCTCCATCATAACAACATGAAAAACATATAGAACATTAGCAAGATCCAGCAGCAGTTAAAATCCTTTAAAGCACACAAGTAACCCACACTCCAATTATACCTACTACAGAAAAAATCCACATCATTCAAAAACATATGACAAATGCACACCATGTAACTATTCCCCAAATAGAAGCATAATATCAAAAAAATTACTAGAAACTTGCCACTGAAACTAATAAACAAACCCCATACATACCTTCTTCAAACAAAAAACCAACAACAAAAATTAATTTATTTATTTTTACTGGACTGGTACTGTGTGTGTGCTTTTTTTTTTTTAAACAAAAAGTCTTTTGTTGTCAGGGTTATGTTGGATGTTAGTCTGTGAGTGAAATTGTATATGTTAGTATAAGACTGGTTTTTTTAGATGTAGTGCTTAACTGGTCATTTCCATGATTTGTGGATTTTTATTGTTTTATTGTTGCAAGCATATGTTAGTAGATGTTGCAGGTAAACGTCATAGCTTAACGTTTTTTTAAACCAACAGGTTTTTATTTAGTTAATATACTATTTATATTAGGGATAGGGAACCTTTTCCTTTCAAGGGCCACCTTGAAAATTAGTACAAACTCAGAGGGTCAGGGGCTGCACTTAGGAAGAGAAGGGCCCAGATCATGGATCTGTCCTTGTGTGCATGTCCTCATCTCTACTCCCTTACCATGAACGCAATCTGTCAGTACTAGGGAGGATCCAGGATTCAGAAACTGGGAAAGGGATGACATAAAAACTAGCTATGGGATGCATTTGGCCTCCAAGACTAAGGTTCCCCACCCCTGATTTGAATGAAAATGAAATTACACAGCATGGTCTGAGCAGTAAAGTATACAGGGAGAGAAAAGTCTGCTATGTAAGTCCTTTGTTCTTTTATATTGACTGACAACTCTGAAAACAGTAGCAGTTGTAAAAGAAAGAGACTTGGGAAGAGGCTGAAGAAGAAAAAACCTTGGATGAGATTTATTTGGAATTTTCTCTTTTCTGGGAGGAAGAAGTGACCTAGGTACTGAAAGTACCTACTACAGTACCTCGGTAGATGGAGGGAGAAGGATCTGGTGGTGGTTTTGTTTTTTTGGGGGGTGGGTAGGTGGATCCATAGCTAGGAAGACTGCTCCTTACATCTATTCCCACGGATTTCCCTTCTATCGGTTTCCCTTCAGAAGTGAAATTTCTGATTAGCCAAGTGTTTAAGAATCTGTGATAAGTAAGCTAAATGACTGTTTACTTTGGGCACTCTCTTCCGTTATGATCTGCACACCGGTTTCTGGGACAGAGACCTCACAGAAACCCCAAGGCAAAGGCAGCTGCTGAGCGGGTGGCTTGAGGAGCTCTTGTGGCCAGGCTGGGTGTCTGTAACTCTGGGTGCCCTCATAGAATAGACCCCCCTCTGTGTTTGGTCAGAGGCCTACCCTCAGTCTCTATGGCCATCAGATGGGAAACTGAAGCAGCACTGGCCTTGATGCCCAAGCAAGCACAGCGCTCCATGACTCCCTGAGATTTATTTTTTATATTGCTGAATCTTGAATTATTTGGAAAATCACAGAAACTAAGAAAACTTGAGTATGAGCAGGGAGAAAAAGAAAACGTGCAGTGTATGTGCACTTATAATTGGAACTGCACTGTGGTTTTCATGAATATGGGGTCAAAACAGTGCACAGTTCAGTATTATCTAAATATCTGTATGGGAAGAAGAGTACTTACAACATTCTCACAGGCAGTGCACTAGTTGCCTGTCTTTTTGAATTCAGCATGAATGAACTCCACCAAGTTCAAGGTTTTAAATGTGCCAGTATTGTGTCGGTATGTCATTGTAACTGTTTTAAAGTCCTTTAAGTAGTTGTATAACCAACCTCTGTATTCTAGCAATAGGCAGGCAGATCTACAAAGGATTTGAGACAAAGAAATCATCCTTTCATAAGCAAGATGCTGAAGTCCCTCTGGAAAATGTTTCATGCTTCATGAGCATATTTCCTGTTGTCTGACATGGGGAGAAAACAAACATGACTCTAACTCCACTAACACCACTTTAACATTTCTTATGCATGTTGCATGGCTGCATAGGGCACCAATACAGCCCTGCAACATGCATAAGAAATGCTAAAGCAGTGTTAAAGTGGAGTTAGTCTCATGTCTCGCTTCACCCATGGTTAATTTTCCAGAAGTTTAAATACTACCTCTTTAAAATAAAACTTTTAAAGGCTCTTCAAAAATCACATCAGCACCATAAGAACTGACTATGGTCCTTTTTACACGGATGCCTCCCACCTCCGCTGGGAGTGCGGGCAGGTGTGCGGTGTGTGTGTGGGGCATCCTGGGTTCTTTTCACACAGACACTCTAACACTGTTAAAATTGGTATTACATCTTATTATACTTGTTGCAGGGCACCCATAGAGCACACCTGCAGCCCTGCAACATGTATAATAAATTGTAACACCCATTTTATCAGTGTTAGTGTCTGTATGAAAAGGACCCATGTAAAGACCATGGCGGTGGGTTGGGGGATGGGTGTGCACCCGTGGAAACATCACAGGCGGTGGGTGGGGGTGCATGTGCGCTCCTGGTGCACACCCACCTCCACCCATCACCCACCCTTGGAGCCATTCGACAAAATGGAGGAGGCTCTGTGGGTGGAGATGGGTGTGTGACCGTAGAAACGGGTGCACACTCACCTCCTCCCACTGTGGGCGCACACCCATTTCCCCCCCCCCCATGGCTCATATGAAAAGGGCCTATAACATAGGTCCCTTTTACACAGATGCCCCTTCCCCCCCCCCCC
>QEPC01015474.1:897462-910932 GCA_003113815.1 Sphenodon punctatus | reverse complement strand
GAGAGAGTGAGAGTGAGAGTGAGAGTGAGAGTGAGAGTGAGAGTGAGAGTGAGAGTGAGAGTGAGAGTGAGAGTGAGAGTGAGAGTGAGAGTGAAGAATGCATCCGAAACTTACTTGTGGACTTGTAAACCCAGAAAATTGAAAGACCAGCACTTTAAGGCGTGTATAAAAATGCCCAATATCTCTCGGCCTCAGTTTTCCATCTCTAAATTAGGAATAATAATGACCTGCCTCAGAGAGTTGCTGTGAGAGTGATGTAGATAAGAACTGCAAGTAAATTTGAATCCATTGTATAAATGGTAAATCAAAATAAAATGAGTGTGGAGAAATCCAAGTACAGCTTGGATTTCTGACTTGCCTGATGAAGGATCCTGTGAGGTCCAAAAGCTTGCAAACCTCCACCAACCTAAGTTGGTCCAATAAAAGATATCTCTACACTACTTTGTCTCTACGAGAAAACCTTTGCTATAGAAAGAAACACAGTATAATGGAAGATATTGTGACAACAGGCTCCAAAAGGTTTGACAGTGACATAGAAACAATAAAAAAGTTGAGTCAAGGAAAGTTTTTCTCCAAGAATGTCAAGTGATATACAGAGGATTTTCCCTTGGCAACATCAAGTCAAGATCAGAGAACGTTGCTATTCTGAGCTGAGAATTTGTCCCAGGCACCAGTGAGACGGGAAGGTACTCAGTACTCTTATGCTGTGGCTAAGACATACAATTTCCTAATTCCAACAACAAAGCTTAAAGGATGCCAGAGATCCTGGAAAATAAAGCAATTTCAAGTAATGTAAAGGGAGACTATTCTGATGACTGACAAAAAAATAAACCAGATTCTAAAAGGCTTCACACAGTACTTAATTTTTTTTTAAAATGAGCAAGCCCGCCCCAGAGCATGTCAGAGCAGGCAGATAAACCCTATTCTCCAGCTAGCAACCCACCCACTGGACTAATCAGTCTCTCTACAGCTGAATATACAACAGACATATTTGTGATTTTTATCTATATGATGTCTAGTACACGGGGCAGAAAAGTCATGCCTGAAAGCCAAATAAACAATCCAAGTTTTTCCTGGCTTTTGTTTCAAATCCCCAAATGGTCGATATTGGCCTTTACCTACTCTTTCACATTTCAGGGTACACGCGTCTCCTGGGAACATTTCCCAGGGCTCAGCTTCCCATTGAATTTAATTGCTCCTGGGCTGAGTCCTGGCAAGCCCCTCACAAATTATACCTTGCATGTGTATATATATTTCTGGATTTTTTAAAAATTCTGAACACGCAGAATAGACCTGTACTTTGAGAGCAGAGTCTTACAATTCCACCTGCTGGATCCATGTTATAAAATGTATGCATCACAGTTGGGTGTTGATTGACGCTTGAAACTCTGTGACTGTCTCCACCGGCTCAGAAGGAGCACACCATTTTGGGGTATGACATCTGTCTGTTTTACGATTACACATAGAAGAAAATGTGAACTGCTTCCTGGGGCTTTCTGCTCAGCCCCAAAAGATGGTCAAGGCAGGTTGGCATATTTTTAAGCAGAAGACTGTATCTCATGATAGTAAAAAACTATGCAAACGTTGTGGAGATGGATGTGACACATGAAACTACAGCCAAGTTACTGATGTCTAAATTAAAGGAGTACTTTGTGAGACTGACATTACAACCAAACTGCTGCTTTGCTTCTAAGGAATGCATGATTTATCTCGGCAATGAGAACCTGGCAAGTGCACCACATCATAGAAATTCTCAGGGTGCAGCCCTCAGAGATCTGGACTACTTGAGAGCAGGAGGCATGTATGATTAGCAGTGAAAAGGATGATGAAATTATTATAAAAGAACGAGCCTTTTCAGAAACCTTTCTGCATTGCAGAAATTCCAGATTTGTGCCTGACATGAAAGACTAAAAACTGAGGAGTCATGCAGTAATACTAAAATTGTATAACATGAAAACTCAGGAGGGAAAAATCCTACGGTGAAACAATAGGCATGAGAACGCCCCCTTCCCCCCCCCCCCCAGTCTGATCACTTGCTGTACTTTCTCAAGCACTACAGTTTCACTTGAATTTGGTCTAATGATATGACTTTGATTTAGTTATGTGCCAATAATTTGTGTCCTCCTATTGGCTAACATTGGGTTTGAAGTTTGTTTATTGATTTTCTATGCTAATAGGAAAGCTTCAATATGACTGGAAGAAGAGGATTGGCTTTCAATTAGAGGTGTGCACCAGGGACCCATGTCATTATTCTTCTTTGTTTTTTGTTTTTGTTACTTAAATATTTTTTTGTAAATATTGACATTTTGTTTTTGCTTTTGCTTTTGTTTTTGCTTTCTATTGGTTTCAATGGAAAACACATTTATGGCTGTAACCTTTTGGTCTGTTAATATATTTTGATGAAACTTGGGTGGAATGTACCTCCAATGGAAGGCATTATGTGCACCAGAATTCAGAAAGATTGTATAAAGGAATCTGATTTTTAAAGCAGTTGAATTATGTTGTTTTGCAGAAATCTGCATATATATTCCTGGTTGTAACGTATTTGTTCCCTATCTAATGTGGATGAAACTTGGCAAGTTTATACCTCTCCAAAAGTTTACTATCTCTGCCAACTTTCTGAAGGATTGGATAAAAGGTCCTGGTGGTATAAGCAATTAACTTGTAAATGTATGTCTGATTGTAACATCTTTGTAGTCTAATCAGTGTACATGAAATTTGGCAGGGCTATATTTCACACCTTCAGGAGTATCTCAGCCAAATATCAGAAAGATGTGATAAAGGTCCCAATTATATAAACCTGCACAACATATTCAGAGAATGAGCCTATGCCAGGGGTTCTGTTGCATATTACTGTGGTATAAGATCTGTTTGTGATGCCAGTTGGCCAGCTCAACCAAATATCCTTATTCTGTGCTGTGACCACCCCAATTTCTCTCCCCCACTTGTTCTGAGATGTTGGAAGCATCTGTTTAGGAAAGCGCCAATAGAAATTCTCTTATGTCTTCTGTCACAGTGCTGCAGGATGTGATTGTGATAATTGGCCAGTCTGGATGTGTAAACTATGTCTACTGATTGCTGGGTTGCTATCCCCAAAGCCCCAGTTATGTTCCTTCTATGTCTGTCTCAGGGCTGCCCCCTATGCCCACCTCGAAGCCACCACCGATTGGTCCTGTAAAGATGTAGCATGCATTGGCCAGTGAATGTGTCTGTCAGTCTGTTGGGTTGCTCCCCATCCTCCTTCCTACAGCCTCCCTCCCCCTGCCATGCCAGGTGCCTGCCTCTGACTGGCACTGCATGTGCTGCTATTTATCTGAATAATTGTCTTCAAGGGGACAATGTCAATTGCTTATAAGATTGTGGACCATTATCAGATTTTACTGTCGTTTGGCAGAGATTATAGGGAAGGTGTGGGATACATTATTGCCAAATGTCTTGTAAGCAGGATGGAATATAAAAATGTTATAGCCAGAAATGCATTTTCAAGTTAATGGCTTATAACATCAGGACCCTATATCTAATCCTTCTGAAATTTGGCCAGATTTGTAATCTTGGGGAGGTACATAATCTTCCCAGGTTTCATGTACATCTGATGGAAGATAAAGAAGTTGCAGCCAGGAATGTGTATGCATCTTTTGTTAAAATCACAACATTCAATTGATTATAAAATTGGTTTCCTTTATCTAATCTTTACAAAAATTGGTACACACAGTGTCCTCATTTGGTGGCACAATCTTCCCAAGGCTAATCAAAATTAAGTAAGAAACAAAGTTAAATCCATAAATACATTTCCAGTGTTTTCCCATTATTCTGAAAACTAAAATTCGTATTCATTTTTGTTTTCATTATTATTATTTGTCATTTTTGTGATTACAATAATGAAAATGAAAATTGTCTTTATCATAATAATGAAAACCAATTGCACACCCCTATTTTCAAGAATGTAAGTACTGCCATATTGAGTTAGACCAATGGTCCATCAAGCCCAGCATCCTGTCCTCCGACAGTGGCCAATCTCGATTGCATGGGAGAAGAACCAACAGTCATTCTCCGTTGTTCATTCCCAACTCCTGACAGTAAGAAGTTCATCCCGCAAGCTACTTTGTTAGTAGCTGTTAATGGACCTACTCTCTAAGAACTTATCCAGTCCTTTTTTAAACCCAGCTATACTACTGGCCTTGACAACGTCCTCTGTCAACAAATTCCATAAGTTAGTTATGTGTTGAGCGAAAAAGTACTTCCTTTTATTTGTTTTAGATCTGCCAGCAGCTAGTTTCATGGAGTGTCCCCTAGTTCTAGTACTATTTGCGAGGGTAAATAACCGTTCCCTATCTACTCATTCTACACTACTCAAGATTTTATAAACCTCTATCATGTCCCCTCTGTCTTCTCTTCTCTAAGCTGACGAGACCCAGCTTGTCAAGCCTCTCTTTTGTATAGAAGCTTGAGAGAGAATCATGTTCATGCTGGACCAGATGACCAAGTAAGCTTTGGTCTTGCTTCCACATGTGTCACAATGAGGGGAAAAGAAGAATCCAAGAATTTAACAATAGCCTCATACTTTGATTCCTTCTGGAACACTGAGTTAATCTGTGTGGTTCTGGAATTGCAGGCTATGGTCCTCCTCTGCTTCAATAGTTTTTTGAGCCAGGCAAATGACAGGCAGATGATCTAGACAGGATGCCAGCTATGTTAGCCATAACAGGGGAAATTACTATAGTATTAGTTTGCTTAGCACATATATAATATTTATAGTCTCTCCCCCTTGTATCTGGATTCTTCTTTATTTCAGGCATGTTTTATAACCCTCCCATATATGGACACCTTTTAATCTGGACAGAAAGAGTGTTCCTGAGGTGTGTACCTGGTTATGAGGGATTCATGTGGCATTTCCTTCCTTCCTTCCTTCCTTCCTTCCTAGTTTACCTCACCCTTCCCCTGAGGCTCAGGATAGCTCTCTGTGGTATAGAGCAATATTACAAGCTCTGCAGATGCAATGTGTCTGAAGTATTCCATTATAGGCAAGCAACCTTGTTTTTGTTTTGTTACCTTGGTGATCTCAAGTATTCATGATGGATTTTTACATGGGCAAACAAGGTAGGACACTCCTCCACCATTAAATTCAATGGGAGTTTTGACTTTAATGGTTAAGGACTGCACCCTCAGTAGAAACCAATATTTGACTCGTGCAGTAAACACTTCAAAATTCTAGCAGTTCTACCCTATACATAGGTATCTGCACCACTGATGAAGTATTGTATTAGATTATAAAATATATAAGCTTGACTCGTTCTAGATTGTGGGTGCAATCCAACGGCCCATGTTTGCCGCCTGCAGGCCAGAACGTGCATGTTTGGGTACGCATGTGCGCAGCACAGTCCCAGGTGTCTGTGCTGTGTGCATGGCACGCATGCACACCTGAGTGCACGCGTTCTGGCCTGAGTGTGATGCGTGCGTGTACCCGGCCCATTGGATTCCTCCCTATGTCTACAATACCAGCTGTTCCATCAGGCCTTTTCCACCTCATCCTATTTGATTGTTCAGTTATGCTTCTGCTTACACATCTCATCCTTTAGGATCACTTTTCTACCTCGTAACTAAGCTAAGCACATGCACCTGCAACTTATCAGCTTCATGAATGTATTCCAGTAACTTTCCATGTGCTCCTTCCTTCTTGTCCCCTCCCCTTCTCCATTCTAAATTGTGAGCTCCTTGGGTCAGGGACCTGTCTTTAATCATGACTGTTCAACACCAGGCACATTGCTGCTTCTGTCAATAATAATAATAATTAATAATAATAAATGCCAACCTTCCTTTTTGCATTTAGAGTGTAGTCCTTGCCCATTAAAGTCAACAAGAGATGAGTCACTTACTTCAGTAAAGACAGGATTGTAGCCTTAGTGGATAGGAAATAAGAACAATCCTGCCCATTGACCATTAGTTGTTAAGGAGTTAGTTAAACTTGATGTAACCAGTTGGCCATGGGCCCATTTAATTAATTCATTATTTTATTTATAAATATTTTTTAGCTGCCCCCTCATGCCCACAGCATCTCGGGGTGGCTTACAACAATACAATAAAATTCCATAAAACCAATATTTAAAAACAACTTCATCCACAAATTTAAAAAGACAATCCCATATCCACACACACCCCACACACAACTACCCAACCATCCTCTCCTCCCTTCCGAAGGCCTGGGTGAACAGCCAGGTCTTGCAGGCTCAAAGAAACACCATCAGACCTGGGGTCAGGCAGGCTTCCTCTGGGAGGGAGTTCCAGAGCCGCGGCCCGGCCACCGAGAATGCCCTCTCCATTGTAGCCCCCCGTCTCACCCAGGGGACCTCCAAGAAGGCGCCCCCAGTGGACTGAAGGGATTGCTCTGAGGCACGGAGGGTGAGGTGGTCCCTGAGGTATGAGGGACCGAGACCGTGCATGGGTTTATAGACCAATACCAACACCTTGAATCTGACTTGGTATGCTATAGGCAGCCAGTGCAGAGCACAGAGCACTGATGTTATGTGCTCCTGTCGCCCAGTCCCCATAAGAAGACGGGCCGCCGCATTCTGCACCAGCTGCAGCCTCCAAACCAGAAACAAGGGAAGCCCCACGTAGAGTGCATTGCAGTAGTCCAGCCTCGAGGTGATGAAGGCATGGATAAGGGTGGCCAGGTCGGGCCTGGAAATGTATGGGCACAGCCTCCATACCAGATACAGATGACGGAAGGCGGTCTTAGCCACCGCCTCCACCTGCTGATCCAGATGGAGACCCGAGTCCAACACCACCCCCAGACTCCAACCTGTTGGGCAATAGGAGGACAGTCTCCCCTGCCCTCTCACCACCATCACCTCCGTCTTATTGGGATTTAGTCTGTCTGCTCTGCCTCATCCAATCCGCCATGGCCTCCAAGCATTGGGAAAGCAATGAGAGCATAGGACCTGGGTCAGTTTAAAATTAGAGGTACAGCCGAGTATCATCAGCATACTGGTGACATCACACCCCGAACTCTCTCACGATCTCCCCCAGGGGCTGCATATATACATTAAACAATAATGGAGACAGAATAGAACCCTGTGGAATGCCACAGGTCAAGGCCTGGGGGCAAGATGACTCAGCTCCCAGCACCACCTTCTGGCTTCTCCCCAAGAGGAATGAGCGGAACCACCCAAGGACAGTCTCGTCCAGACCCCCCAGGTCTTGTAACCATCTCAACAGCAGCCCATGGTCCACGGAGTCAAAAGCGACTGAGAGATCTAGCAAGATCAGAAATGTAGAATATTCTGCATCCATCTCCTGGTGGAGATCATCCACCAAGGCCATCTCGGTACCATGGCCGGGGCAGAACCCAGATTGAAAAGGGTCAAGGAAACCGATGTTATCCAAATGTACCTGAAGCTGCAGTGCCACTGTCCATTCAATAACCTTCCGTAAAAAGGGGAGATTAGAGACAGGTCGGTAGCTGGTGAGTGTGTCCACATCCAAAGATGGCTTCTTCAGCAGGGGTCACACCACAGCCTCCTTGAGATTAGGCGACAACCTCCCCTGCCGAAGGGATGTGTTCACTACCCCCGCCAGCACCGTCCCCAAAGTCTCCCTGGAGGCTTTCACCAACCAGGATGGGCACGGATCAAATTCACAAGTAGTAGACCTAAGAGATCCCAGGAGATTCACTGCATCGGTTAGCGTCACTTCCTGAAACTCATCCCATAGAAATCGACCGGACGGTGCCTCCATAACCTCATGCTCCTCGCCTACTGCATCCAATCCGGTGTCAAAGTCAATCTGGATCTGAGCAATCTTGTCTGCGAAGTAGGTGGAAAACTCCTCATAGTGGACTATTTATTTATTTATTTATTTAGGCGTCAGCTCTCGCTGTAGCCTTGCAATTTACATTATAATAAAATGCCATATAAAACAAAATCAGGATAGTAACATCATCTCCATGGTTAAACCATACATCAACACAGGCACCAATAAGGATAGAGCAAATCCTATGGGACCGCCACAGAAGAAATACAAAAACCCCCCCCCCCCCCAGATTACATAAAAAATCCTCTGATTAGGTCCATTTATTATTACCTTCTGTTTCTGAGATGCCAGCCAGACAAAGGTTGCAAGGGCCACAATCTCCTTTCTTTTAGGATGGGCAAGGAGACCCTTAAATCCTTGGCCCGGCTCTGTCCATAACTCATAGGTGGAAAACAATTGTAGTCAAACTTCCCTGAGATCAGTATAATAGGGGCAACTCAATAAGAGATGCTCCACCATTTCAACCCCTCCTTGGGGGCAGTTACACACCTGACTAGAGTAAGGGATTCTCTTATATCTCCCTTCCAGTACTGTAGTCTGGACCAACTGGAACCGGAGAAGCGTATAGTTTCTCCGGAGGCTGCAACTCATCAGCTCGTCCAGATAGGTTTCCATCCCCCAAACGGTTTTGACTAGCCTCAGCCAAGGGGTAACCTTCCAACCCCTTACAGCTGACAGATCCTCTTGCTGGTTAGTACTTTCCAGCCTGGTCTGGATTTCTTTTTTTCATTCCGACTAGGGATCTCCCAGAAAAGTAGGCAAAGGAAAAACCCTGGCTCCGTAATAGATGGTCCAAGTATCTGAGCCATGGGTAACCTCTAATGCCCACATACGAAAGTTCTTCCTGCAGGCATAGGTATGGTAAAGAGTCCTTGTGTGAGGAGAGTAGCCTTATCCAGTATCTAATTGAGACCATCCTAGCGTGCAATGCCATAGGGAATACCCCCGTCTCAGCTCTTAAAACAGGACCTGGGACATCCATCCCCACTAGGAGAATCTGGCGAAGGAATGAATCTTGCACTTTCTCCAAAAGGTTGGTTAATGGGTGGGGGATAATTTCCAACCCAAACGCTGCCGCTGGCGGGACTCTAGTTTTATAAACCTCCAAGAAGGTTGAGGTGGAAACACCCTGGGAAATTCCAGCTGCCCTACCTATCGCACCTGCTAGTTGGGCTGCCCTTGCTGCCCGCCCCTGAATATGTCTGGCCCACGTGCCTCTACTTGAGACGGTTACCCCCAGATATACAAAGAATTGTACTGCTTCGAGTGATTGCCTAGCAATTTCCCACTTTACCGGTACTTTATGTCAGCCCAAGATCAAAATCTTGGATTTTGGGGGGTTGGGAGATAATCCATTTAAGGTACAGTACTCATCTAGCTCTAGAAGCAAACACTTCAGGCCTCTTGCTGTCTGGGAGATGAGCACCAGATCATCAGCGAACTGTAATATGCTCAGCTGGTATGAGCCAAGTTTAGGGGGGTGCGTATCGTCCACCGACAGATGTTTCACCAAATCTGCCAAGTAAAGATTAAATAGCAGTGGGGCCAGGACGCACCCCTGCCTAACCCCTCTTTGTATATCAATTTCTTTACTTAGCTGGTTGTCAGGGCTTGTTTTTACTCTTGCTTTATTATTAGAGTAAAGCTGAATTATTAATGCCAGAAGCTTGCTGTCAATCCCCAAGGCAAGGAGCTTCCTCTAAAGGCATGCCTGAGGAATAGAATCAAAGGCCTTGGTTAGGTTGATGAAGGCCAAAAATAATTTCCCTTTCCTGATTCTCTGATATTTGTGAATAATATGCTGGAGAATAAAACAGCAATCTATCGTTGACTTGCCTTTGCCAAAGCCAAATTGCTCTTGGGGTATAATAGAGTTCATCTCTATCCACTGCTCTCGGTGATCCAGAAGGCATCTCGCAAATAGTTTGTCTACTACCGACAACAAACTTATGGGCCGATAGCAAGCTGGATCTGTTCCAGAGCCTTTCTTGAAGATAGGAACAATCCAGCTCTGCTGCCATGAAAGGGGGATCCTATTGTAGATGCTTATACTACTAAACAGCTTACTTAGCATAGATGCCCACCACTGGGGCGCCGCCTGCATCATCTCTGCCGTGATATTATCAGGGCCAGGAGCTTTATTAGTTCTTAAAGACAAGATCAATTCCACAATTGAGTCCTTAAAAAACTCTATCTTCCTACCCTGGGGATCCAGCACTATCTCATCCTCCCCATTGGTGAACTCAGCATCCAGGTCTTGTGGGTTCAAATACAATTGACCAAAAAAGGCCTCCCAGGTAGCACCAGATATCCTAACAGTATTGGCACTCCTCCGGGGATTCATTATTTGGTTCATAATACGCCAAAATTGACGTACATCCCCTAGCCTCTGGCCCATGGTCAGACGAGCCCAGAGACCATTATAGTAACTGGCTCTTTTACTTTTCAATAATGCTGCGTAAGCTGCTCTGTTCTTCTGAAACCCCTCCTGATGTTCTGGGCTAGGGGTCCTAAGCCACCTCCTCTTGGAGGTAATAAGCTGGGATTTTAAGGATCTACAGTCAAAATCAAATCAGGCATGTTTCCCCCGATGACGTTGATTAATTTTCTTAACCACAAATTCCTCCTGCAAATCACCAATGATTTCCTCATAACTCTGCAAGACACTTGAAATGTCCTAAGATTTGGGAAATCAAACTTTGGAACTTTGCAGAAGTACATAGACCCTGAATTTCGATGAAAAGCCCCACCTGAGAGATCCTCCTAACTGTCCCAGCTACATCCTCAAAGGCTTGGGTTGCATCAACCGATTGATCCCAACCCTGGGTTGAGACCTCTACACCTAGAGCCAAATGGTCGCTTTCTGACCTTATTAATAATGTAAAATTCCTAAACTTGCTGATGGCTTCTTGATCCATCAAAATTAGGTCTATGACACTCCTCCCCTGGGGTCCTATGAATGTACTACCCTTCACTGGGTCTCGGAGCAGATCTTCCCCGACTATTTCAAGGCTAGTATTAGAAAGAAAGTACTCTAAGTGAAGGTCCACACCATTGGATCCCTCCAAGAGCTGCAAAAAGACCCCAAACCTCTCCTCCTGGGTTATCGTCGGCTGTCCTAGTGGCAAATGAGCATTCAAATCGCCAACCAGCACAAGAGTTGCTAGAGGATACTGGTCTTGGGCCCCAAGAATAACCTCCTCGAGCTTGTCCCAAATATCCTCCTGATAATATAGTGAGGATGGAGGTGATATATAGACATTAAATAACATAATCCACTCTGTCTGACTTACACCTAACTTAAGGAGCACCTGTTGAACCTCTGACCTTCCAGACTGCAGAAGAGTAAAACACCCACCAATTGTATTGCCAATAAGCAGTGCCAACCCACCTGAGGGGCGGCCCTTACGGCCCTTAGGCCCCTTCTTCCATGCATTATGGGAAGCCAAAGTAAATCCCTCCAGTTGCCAAGTGGTGGCCTCCAGGAGCCATGTTTCCTGCAAACACACCACGTCAAAGCCAGTCAAAAACTCTCCCCAGTTGGGGTCAGCCATCTTAGACTTCAAGCCTGTAATATTCCAGGAGAGAAGCCTAAGGCTACCTCTAGATGGTTCCCAAGGTTTGTTCTTACTTAGTTTCTCAGACCCTAGATCATCAAAATCAAAAAGAGACTCTCTAAACCGGTCTCCCCTACCAGTTGGTCATAGGATACTAGGAGCAGGGGAAATAAGAGAGACCTCTGCTTCGACCACTACCACATTACTAGGCCCACCTACCCCCACGGAAGCCACCATTAGGCCCAAACTGCTCCAGGACACAGTGTCCCTTGGAGGGGTCCCCTGCTCTGTAGCATCCAAAAATCTTACCGCCGTAAGATAATCCGTATTGGGTTGAGCTCTAGATGTGGTACCATTAGGGTTCAAGGAAGGTGCCACATAGTCCAATACTGTACCCTGAATACTATTCCTTATCTGGTCCACCCTTGACAGAAGCCTATCCTGATCTAACACTGGTAGACTCTGTATCAGGGCACCAACATCCCCTGAATCTCCCGATCCCGTATCACCTACCAAAAAGGACCCCAACTTCTGGGCTGTCAATGAAATTGACAATCCTTGAGTTCTGGCCAAATCACCCCCCACCCCCAATTTCAGAAACGTTCTGGTCGACACTATTGACCATGGCCCCCAATCCTTTAGCTGGATCCAACCCTTCTTCATCGCCTTGGGCTGAGGGACCCCTACGTCCAAGTCCATCAGCTCAGTCTGGCTCATGGGCACCCTGAGGTCCATCAACTGCAAATTACTCTCTGATGGATTTTGTGACCACGGCCCCACCTGTCGGCCCAGGGTATCGATTTCCCTAGTTCTCTTTGGCCCCTTTTTCAAGACGGCTCCTACCCTATTTCTTCTTGCGCCTTGTTGTAACTTCTCAACCTGATAGGAGCCCGAGTAGGGGTGCTTAAGGGAAAGATGGGAACTATTACTGGTCCCATGGTCTCCTGCCACTCCCTGTGATGTCGTCTTATAGCGGAGCACCCTATCTATCGAAATGCCCCTTCTCAGAAGCATTTTCCTAGCTTTGAAGATGCGCTCAACCCAACATACCCGCATGAATCTCAACTGGAGCCTGGCCACCCGATCATGGGGAGGAAGGTGGTCAATAGCCTCTCTATCAATTCTTGAGAGGGTCCTTCCCAAAAGCAGGGAAAGATTAGCTATTATAGCTTCCTGACATCTCCAGTTATAGATAGCCCCATCATAATCCAGCCCCACATACAGGTACACCTCCTCTGTCTGTACCCCCCAAAATTGCCTAGGCTGAGGTTGCCAAAATGTCCTTCCCCTTCCCCACCCTGCAGCAACTGGGGTCTGGCAGGAATGTCTAGAATCTTTAATGCTAGCCCCAAGTTTGTCCAACTTTGTCAGGATCTCCCACAGATGGATCTTAACCTTATCTAAGGAGTCATCCAAAATTGGTATACTAGAGAAAAGAGATTCCACTGTCTTGGCAATCAAGTTAGTCTGGCACACCAGGCGATCTTCATCACAACAGTTCCATTCCTTTACCTGGGCCTCCCTCTTAGGGGATTCATGCTTAGTTTATTTATTTTATTTATTTTTATTTTACAGATTTATATCCCATCCCCTCCTGCAGTGCAGCTCGGGGCGGCTCACAATAATCAATATCAAACATTAAAATTCATTTAAAAATATAAATATAAAACATATCATATAAAACAGGGCTAGAAACATAATAACCAAAAAACTAAATGGGTGGGGGATTAAAATTATCCCTCCCCACCCTCCCTCCCAAAGGCCTGGGCAAACAGCCAGGTCTTACAATTCCGCCAAAATGTTAAAAGGCTTGGGGCCAGGCGAGCTTCCTCCGGAAGGGAGTTCCACAGCCGCGGCCCTACCACCGAGAATGCACGCTCCATCATGGCCCCCCGCTTAACACGAGGGACCTCCAGGAGGGCACCCCCGGAAGACCGCAGGAGCCGCTCCGGGGCGCGAAGGGCGAGGCGGTCCCTAAGGTATGAAGGGCCAAGACCGTATAGGGCTTTATAGCTCATCACTAGGACCTTGAACTTGGCCCGGCACACTATTGGCAGCCAGTGCAGCGCTCGGAGCACCAGTGTAATGTGCTCCTGGCGACCCG
>QEPC01015474.1:883217-895400 GCA_003113815.1 Sphenodon punctatus | reverse complement strand
GGCGTGGACGTTGAAGTCCCCCAGAACCAAGGTCCTGGGGGAGCTCAACACCACCTCCGAGGCCAGCTCCGCTAGAGCGGCAAGGGATGCCGCCGGGCAGGAAGGGGCCCGGTACACCAGCAGCACCCCTAGCTTGCCCCCAGCCAAATCAAACACCACGTGCAGAGCCTCTAGTTGTATCAATAATAGATTTGAATGAACCATCAGAATCATCGGCTGGGTCGACTGGTCCCGCAAACCAATTGAGAGTTGGTAAAGCAAAAGTACCTGCACTTGGATCCTGGTCTTTACACCTATACTTTACAGGGAGATCATCATCTGAAGAGAGGGATGTCTTATGGCGACCTCTCTTTTTCTCCATAGTGCCCTCGGGTATTTAAAACATTCCGGAGTGTGAGATGAGGCTCCTGGCCAGCGCCTAAGGCCATGCGCAGGGCGAGTGTTGCTCTTGAATGGGCTGGCCGGCCCTGCACTTCCGGGTTGGGTGTCGGACCGCCTCCCTACAGCCGCGTCACTCCTACTGTCTGGGGATTCCTCTCCATGGCTCCCTAGCTGTCTAACAGCTTCTCAGCTCCCTTGGCTCAGGTCAGGCTCTGTCCACGGAACTACGTGCCCCAGGCTCCGCTCTCACCTCTCAAGGCTTTGTCCTCTCTTTAGGAATAGACCACTGAGTCCATGAACTGCTGATATCCAAGGGTGTATGGGGGTGGGGGGGATGGTTTTTCCCTCCTAGACTCCTTCCCAAGCCAAATCTATCAGCAGCTTCTTCCAAAATCAGGCCTTCAAGTTCCCAGGGCTCCAGGCTAGAGCTTCTTCTTGGTAAGCAGAGTCTTAATGACTTTGGACAACTGCACTCAGGAGAGATTCTCTCACCTTTGCAGTCAGGAACAGACTCCTTTGGACTTTTCTGTATTAAGTAGTAGAGGTGAATAAACACTTATAGGTTGGGATGATACCTGCAGCTTGGAATTTGACCAGGACAGTGAGGTTAATGTGCTAACTCTTGATGGAAAATATGTTGATTGGCTGCATGATGCAGTGCTGGGCTTCAAAGGCACCTGCTTTATAACAATCTTGCAGTACCCTGGACAGCAGTCTTCAGACACGCCTCTCTTTTCAGTTTCCAGGCACCCATCTCATAGTGGACCTGGGATAAGTCCCCATTCAGGCGGAGGGAGGCCGGACTGACCAGCCCCCACACCACCCGGAACAGCTCCGCTGGACACGACTTCGCAGATGCTATGAGGGCAGCAAGGAACTCCTTCTACGCTGTCCTCACAGCCTCATCATAGGGCCACAAATGGGTCCTATGGAGAAGTCAGTCAGATTCAGAGTGAGCCCGACACCAGCATCGCTCTAGCTTCCTACCTACCTGTTCATACAACGCAGCCCCGCAGTAAATCAAGGGGCCCTGCAGTGACGAGACGGAGGGAGAAGACATCTCGGAGCCACTCTGTCAATCTTCCCCTCCATCCAGATGTTCCAATGCCGGACAAGCTCATCGACAGAGTGGCCGTCCGGGTCTAAGGTTCATTCCCTCAAAGCCTCCTGGAACCGCTGCGGTTCCATCAGCCTCCAGCAACCTAACTGGTCCATTCCCCTTCTGGAGGAGGTGTGCTGAGAGACTGGCCTGCAGGAGATAATGACCTGTCCATGACAAGGACATAACCCTCATATCCCCCACTAACGGATCACCTGCCTCAAGGCCAGAACAGAAGATCAGATCGAGAGTATGCCTCCCCACATGGGTCGGGCAGTTAACCACTTGGGACAAATCCATGGTTGCCATGGCGGCCATGAACTCATGCTCCGCTCCTACAAGGCCAGCGTTGGCATGGGCGTTGAAGTCTCCCAGGACCAAAATCCTGGAGGAACTCCGCACCACCTCCGAGGCCAGCTCTGCTAGAGTGGCAAGGGATGCTGTCAGACAAGAAGGGGCCTGGTATACCAGCAGCACCCAAGCTTGCCCCCAGCCAAATCAAACACCACATGGAGGGCTTCAATACCTGGAATCTCCCGGACTGGATATCTCCTGGCCATCCCTCTCTAAAAACAATAGCTACACCTTCCCTCACCCCCGGCCCCCCGTGCGGGGCTGGTGCTGCACAGCATACCCGGCCAGACTGAGGTCCACAAAAACTGGTCCTGCCTCCTCGTCCAGCCAGGTCTCTGTAATACATGCAAGATCCGCAGCCTCATCCAGGATCAAGTCCCAGATCACTTATTCACTACGGACCTTGCATTCAGCCGCAGCAGCCCTTTACAGGCGGACCTTAGACCCTGATCCTCTCTCACCCTCAGTGGGGGGGGGGTGACTCTCCTAAACTCTACCAGGAACAATGGTCCCCTAGGAGGACGAGTCACCTGTCCCCTCTGACCATACCGTCCGTGCCCCATAACCACCCCATAGCCGCTCCCCTCCCGTCTGCACCATCCTGACCCCCACCTTTTGGCTGTTCACCCTTCCTCTGGAGATTTCCTCCCTTTTTCAAACCCCTCCCCTCCCCACTCCCACTCCTCATTACTCCTCCCCCTCCCACCCAAACCCCCTACCCTTAACCAAGCCTCCTGCTGCCACCAGGGGTCAGCTTTTACCCTTCCCCTCCCCATCTCCCGCTGCCACTGGGAGTTGGGCAAAAAACCCCACCTCCCACCACCAGATGAAGCCTCCCCCAGCACACACCCCTGCTGCCACCAGGAAACAGTGCCGGGGGAACCTCTCTCCTCTCCCTCCCCCCCAAATAACAAAGAGCACCCCCCACCTGCTGCCACCAGGCAATCCTCTCCCCTACACCATCCCTCATTGCCACCAAGGGTTAGTGCTGAGGAAACCTCCCCTCATTCCCCAACTACCCCTCCCAACCCCCCTCTCCCCTTAAAACTTGAACAGAAGAGTTCACCAATGTAGCACCCACCCAGGTCCCCCCATGGTCCCTAAAGGGCCCTTTGGCCACAGTCCTTTGGCTCATGGCCTGTGGTTTGCAGCCTGTTGCGAAGCCACAGGTGGCTCCCTTTTGTACCCCCCAGAAGTTTCTGGTCCTGGGCAGCTGGACCAAGTGCGCCAGCTTCTTTGCTCCCCCCTGAAACTGACCGCTGTTGCTTTTTATTTTCCCCGCAGGTCATCGCCGGGGATTCAGGTGGCAACCCGGAGCAGCCCTGAACAAGCGGTGGCAGCAACAAGCGGCAAACAGCAGAGGACCCCAGGGGATCCCAACCAACTGCCAGGTGGTAAGTCTCTCTGCCGCTCCCCACAGGCAGTTCCCTTTTGTGCCCCCCCCCCAGCAGTTTCTGGTCTGGGTCAGGGGGCAGCTGGCCCAAATACGCCAGCTTATTTGCTCCCCCCCCAAAAAAACCTGACCGTTGTTATTTTTTCTTTTCCCCGCAGGTCGTCAGTGGGGATTCAGGCAGCAACCCGGAGCAGCTTTGGATGAGTGGCGGCAGCGGCAAGCAGCAAACAGCAGTGGACCCCGGGGGATCCCAGCCAGCTGGTAAGTGTCTCTGCTGCTGCCCGCTCCCTTTTTTGCTCCCCTGGCAGTTTCTGGTCTGGGTCGGGGCAGCTGTCCCAAATGCACCAGCTTCTTCACTCCCCCCACCCCCGAAACTGACCGTTGTTAATTTTTCTTTTCCCCGCAGGTCATTGGTGGGGATTCAGGCGGCAACCCAGAGCAGCCCTGGATGAGCGGTGGCAGCGGCAAGTGGCAAACAGCAGTGGACCCCATGGGATCCCATCCAGCTGCCAGGCGTTAAGTCTCTTAAGGGACAGGGGCCTGGAACTTAGCCCCACCCCATGGTCTGTAAGAACCTGGAACCTGCAGACTGAGTCAGTGGGTATTGCCACATGAGATGGTAACCCTATTTGGGCAGTGGCTTGCATGCCCTGCGGCTGCCAGATGTTCACCCCATCCTGGGGCAAGGAGAGCAGCTGGTCACTACATGCTGTGTCCTCTGAAAAAGGCTGGCATGCAGCACATAGCAGCGTTACCTAAAGTAGGGTGAGGCTGCCCAAATCAGGTTATCAAGCTGCTGCTTGTGGGCCTGGTCTCCCCTGTGCTACCCTACCCTGCCCCACAGCAAGGCCTGCTGGCACTGATGAGTGGCTGGCGTGGTTGCCATGCCATTTCCATGCCTCTATGTACCACCCCAGGCACTGCCCAGAGTGATAGAGAGACTCGGGTTTGGAATGCCTCTGAATGACTAGGGAGCCAGAGGGAGGGCACCGAGCCACTTGGGAGAGGGCTTAAGCCCCCCTATGAGGGCCGTCCAGGGATTCAGTTTGGTGGGGTCAGTGTGGCCATGGCAACCCTGTCCTGAGGGGAACCTTTGGAGGTAGGAAGGGACTATTTGAACACACCTGTCCTCTCTGGGGAGGAGGACAAGGTCCCTTCCAATGGCTGTAGAAGCTGTGATGACCAATAGTTGGATATGAGAACAGTGGGGCACCAATACCCACCTTTTGTGCCATTTGTGAGTGGTCTACTGATACAGTGCCCCACTGAATTCAGAAGGCCAAGCCAAGTATGTCACCCAGAGAAATGAAAGTGGAAAAGGAATTAGAGGTACTGTTTACTGTAGTCTGTAACTATTGTGGTGATTTGGTCAAGATGGAAATGAGTATTGATGAATATGGGTATCTTTGGTAACATTATTAGTGAACGGCAATGGGTGGAAGGTGAAACAAGGGTTTAGCAAGATAACCGGAGATTCCTGTATAGTAAGGAATGGAAAGGAGTAAACAATATAAAGGTATGTGAACAACCTGGGGAGGGGGTTACAAGAAGATGATTTGGTTATGGGTGGTGTGTATACGTGAAGTTGGTACAGTGCAGAGGAACTAGTTTTACATAGGTTGCTCTATTTGGGGAGAAATAGTAAGCTGACTGAGCTGGCTGAAATGGAAAGGCTCTGAGGGAGGGGGTATGTAAGCAGTTGGGCAAGGGCCTCTTTAAGGGACCTGGGCCTTGGCGCCAGGGACTGTAAGAGCCTGGAACCTGCGACTGAATCAGGCTCTAGCTCTTGGAGGGAATAATTTTTTTTAGAATCAGCATACCCAAAATGTGTTACAAAGTCGGATTCCCAACTTTTACCGACTTTGCCCCTTGGTGTACTTTCCAGGACCCCTATCCAGAAATCTGTCTTGTCTAAGACCACTTTCAGACCTCTCCCTCCTCCCCTCGAATATCCTGGCTGGGGGAGGGAATGCGCAGCCAGGATATGCGCAGGGATGGGCCGGTCTGAGCACACACACCCCGCACAGGATGCAGAGCAGGAAATCCAGCTCTGCATCCCTGCACGTGTCTGCCGGCAAAGCTGCGAGAGGGGGCGCTTTCAGACCGGCCGATCCCCACTTATATCCTGGCTGTGCATTCCCTCCCCCCGCCAGAATATGTGGGGGGGGGGGCGTAGGGGAGGTCTGAAAGCTGTCTAAGAGAGCTATTGGAGAGTACATATCCTGGGAACTCGATGTGGTCCTGACTTGAAGAAACTAAGCTAGTTGGAGGGATAAGGTATGAGCTACGTTATGCTTATTTTTCATGAATAAAGTAGCTGGAAGTTTTAAATCCTGCTGGAGTCATTGGGTTTTTGAACAGGCCTCTGCTGCCCTGATTGTGGAGGACTGAGTGACCCTCCCACACCTCACTAGAACACACCTAGCTTTAATGAACCTGTGTATAACAATCCCAACTTCAAGAACAATTTTTCACCAGTTGCATATTGCCAAACCCTATGTGAACACCATGGCATAATCTCTGGTCTCACCGGGTTTGAAGTATACCGTATCATGAAATTCTACTGTAATTCCTAGCTTGCTTGAAAAACTGTCAGATGGATGGGTAGATGATCTTTGGGCTGCCACCGGAGGATGGTGCTTGGTGTTTGAGGCTCACCCTGTGTACTACTACCAGTGGAAGTTGGAGGAATGATGATGATGATGGCAACAACAACAAATAATTCATTTTGTTCCCATACACACCAGAGGAGAATATTGTCCTTTGTATATGCTGAATGATCTCCCACACCAATTTAAAATCATTAAATCATTTTAGGTACATACTTTTGTTTTGCTGCAAACTGAAGCAGAAATGCTATTGTTAGTTCAGCAGTGTGGGTAATGTGGCGTTCTCTTTTGTCACAGAGCAAACGTCTGCCAAACCGAAAGATCCCCTTGCGCCTTGTAGAAATAGCTGATGCCTTGCTTAATGCTGTATTTTTCACCTCATTGCTGTGTGCTTTTACAAATAATCCATGATGATCAATGGGCTTATTGTCTGTGACACTACTAATATCTTCAACTTTCAGCTTCTCTAATTAAAAAAGTTGCTCTGAAACAGCTTTACAGATCAATATCTGAACCAAAGCATATCAAATGTTTAAAAAGAAAAGAAAAAAAAAGAAAGCTAAGCATGAAAAGAATAGTTTGGTCATATAAATATGCGGTCTATATAAAAGCTCACATTGGAAAATCATCAACTATTTAAATTGTTTTGTTTAAGCAGAGCTGGGCATGGTATCTGGTATTTAGATTTCTAGTATTTGTGTTTATTTGTATTTTTAAATGGTTTTTTTAATGTTCTTTTTTGGTGTATAAGTACATGTTGCTCTGCTACTTTGACAGGCCTGTAGGGAAAGAAAAACACTGTTGTTAGAATAGCCCATAAGTTGGCTACCAATTTATAGGACTCCGTGATGACCCCAGATACCATCTCCTCTCCCCCAGGTGAAGGAGGGGGCGGGGTAAGCACGTGGGAGGCAGGGCCGGGCTGAGGAGCTGAAAAGCAGCCACTGCCCGGCAGTTGGGGTACAGCATGCACCCCTCTGGGGCAAAGAGTTATCATCTGCTGCTGATGATGCTGGGATTGTTAGGGGGTGGCTGGAGCACCCTGCGGCCGAGACTCCATGCTGACCCCAGATACCATCTCCCCTCTCCCAAGTAGAGGAGGGGGCAGGATCAGCGCGTGGGAGGCGGGGCTGGGCTGGGGAGCTGAAAAGCGACAGCTTCCCACCAGCTGCCCACCAGTGGCACCACTGGTACATGCCACAGGCAGAGCACCAAAGGGCGCGGCCCTTAGGCAGGGACCAGGGTGGAGGGGTGGGAGGTTATGCTTGATAAGTATGTGGATGCTATGGAGGATGATGGTGGGTGTTTTAATGGGAGGTGGGGTTGGGATTGGGGTGGATGGGGTAGGGGGGAGAGAGGGGTTTGGGGCCTCCCGGTGGACGGGGAGGTACATCCCAAATAATAGGGAGGGGGGACTCCCTGGGAGAGAGGGAGACCCAGGGAGAAGGAATAGGGATCGGGGGAGGGGAGAGAGATATTTTAGGGGGAGGGTGGGTCCCGTTCCCTCCTTTATCCCCTACGCAGATGGGTTGTGGGCCAGGGTCCAGGAGTCCTGTGGCCTGGGTTTGGTGCTGTTGAATGCGAGGTCGGTTGTCAATAAGTCATCTATTATCCAGGAGTTGATCCCGGAGTGGGACGCCGACCTTGTGTGTATCACAGAGACCTGGCTGGATAGTGAGGCAGGTCCAATTCTGGCTGACCTTGTTCCGGCTGGGTTCTCTGTGCAGCATCAGCCTAGGCTGGAGGGATGGTGGGGGGCAGTGTAGCTATTGTTATCAAGAGTGCATAGGAGGTATCTGGTGCAGGCTCCACCAGGTATGGAGTTCCTCCATCTTGTGTTGGATTTGGCCACGGACAGATTAGGGGTGCTGCTACTGTACCATGCACCTAACTGCCCGGCAGCATCCCTACATGCTCTTGCTGATCTGGCGTCAGACATGATCCTCCGGACTCCTTGTTTGGTGGTCTTGGGGGATTTTAATATCCATGCTGACACCAATCTTGGTGGGGCAAAGCATGAGTTCATGGTCTCCATGACAACCGTCCATGGACCTGTCCCAGGTCATCTGTGGCCCCACACATGAGGAGGGACATACGCTGGATTTAGTTTTCTGCACCGGCCTTGAGGCAGGGGGTCAGTTAGTAGGAGTCAGAAGGGTGGAGGCTTTGATGATTACCTCCTTAGGCCGTGCATTCTGGCACATGTTAGCCCCCGTCAAGGTGCAGGACCTATTAGATCAGTCCGCCCCTGAAGACTTTTGGAACCAGATCAGTTCCGGAATGCTCTGGGGGATTTTTCCCTGGACCCTGACACCTGCTCTGTCAATGATCTTGTGGCTTTCTGGAACATCTTGTTGGCCGAGACCATCGACAGGGTGGCTCCTAGGCATCTGCTGCCCTCTCAAGTCTCCCGCAGGTTCCCTTGGTTTACTGAAGCCCTGTGGGATTTGAAGCGAGAGGGTAGACGGTTAGAGCGATGGTGGTGCCGGACTCGAGATGAATATGATCGATCACAGCATAAGAGCAGTTTAAAGGCCTATGCTGTGGTGGTGCAGGCAGCAAAGAAGCAGCTGTTTGCTGCCCTCATCGCGTCTGCAAAGTCACGTCTGGCGGAGCTTTTCTGGGTGCTGAGGGGTTTGGTCAGTCCTGCCTGTCTCCACCTGGACCTGGAGCAATCCAGTGTCTGCTGTGACCAGTTTATTGAATACTTTGTGGACAAGATCACTCGTATCTGTCACGACTTTGGTACCGCAGTTATTACAGAGGATCATCTTGGGGCCATGTCCTGTTTGTGGGATCAGTTTCAGTTGGTAGCACCTGCGGATGTTGAGTCCATGTTGGGTTCTGTTCATGCCACTACTTGTGAACTTGATCCATGCCCGTCCTTGTTGGTGAAAGCCAGCCAGGAGACATTGTGACCATTGCTGGTGGGGGTGGTTTGTGCCTCCCTTTGGGAGGGCAGGGTGCTGGATTGCCTTAAACAGGTGGTGGTTTGGCCCCTGCTCAAGAAACCATCTCTTGATGCTGATGCTCCTGCCAGCTATCAGCCAGTCTCTAACCTTTCCTTTCTAGGGAAGGTTATTGAATGGGCAGTGGCACAACAGCTCTAGGAGCATTTGGACCGCACCGGTTTCCTTGACCCCTTTCAGTCTCGTTTTCGGCCTGGGTATGGCACAGAGATGGCAATGGGTGGCCTTGGTTGACAATCTTTGCCTGGCATTGGACCAAGGTCATCATACCTTATTGGTCCTGCTAGACCTTTCGGCTGCATTTGACACTGTTGATCATGAGGTGTTGGTGACTTGGCTGCGGGACTATTCTGGGATTGGTGGGACAGTCTTGGACTGGTTCCGCTCTTTCCTGGCTGGGCGAACTCACCAGGTGGTCCTTGGGGAGTGTACTTCTTCCCCCTCAGATCGCACGTGTGGAGTCCCGCAGGGTGCCATTCCATCCCCCCTCCTGTTTAACATCTATATGCAGCCATTAGGGAAGATCGTGAGAGGGGTGCCAGGTATGCAGTATCATCAGTATGTAGATGATACTCAGCTCTACCTCTCCTTTTCCATCGATCCAGGTCATGTGGTCTCCTTATTTTCCCAGTGCCTGTCAGCTGTGGGAACTTGGATGAGGTTGAGCCATCTGCAATTGAATCCTGACAAGATGGAGGTGATGTTGGTGGGCAAAGGCCTGGGGGGACGGGTGGTGTTGGAATTTCCTCTTGTTGCAGGGGTTTGCCCTCCCTTGGTCTCTCAGGTACGAAGTCTGGGTGTGCTCCTCGATTCACGACTCAGCCTGGAGTCCCAGGTTGTGGCAGTGGCGGGGAGCGCATTTTGGCAGTTACATCTTGTTCGGTGGCTTCCACTGTATCTCTCAGACTCCGACCTTGCCACTATCATCCATACCTTCATCATCTCGAGGCTGGATTACTGCAATGCGCTCTACATGGGGCTGCCCGAGAAGCCAGTCTGGAAGCTGCAGCTGGTGCAGAATGCTGCGCCCGCCTCCTTATGGGGGTGGGTCGCCGAGAGCATATGACTCCTGTGCTCTGAGCTCTGCACTGGCTGCCTATAAAGTACCGGGCCAGGTTCAGGGTGCTCATATTAACCTTTAAAGCCCTTCACGGCCTGGGCCCTTCTTATCTGCGGGACCGCCTCACTCTCCATGTGCCCGTGCAACCCCTGAGCTCATCCGTGGGGGCCTTTTTGGAGGTTCCCCAGACGAGGCGGGTGGCCTCGTCTGGGGAGGCCACCAGTCATTTCAGTCATTTTCAGTGGCCACCCCGATACTCTGGAACTCTCTCCCAGAGGAGGCTCGGCTGGTCCCCACCCTCCTCTATTTTAGACATTTATGTAAGACCTGGCTGTTCTGCCAGGCCTTTGGTGAGGGGTAGAGGTAGGGTGGGGAGAGTTTGGGAGGGGGGGGTGTGTTTTATGATTTGTTTTAAAATTTGTTGAGCTGTCTTTAAATGTTTTATTGTTAAATTTTTTGTGTGTTGTTTGCCGCCTGAGCTGCCTTTGGGCAGGAGGGGTGGGATATAATTTTTAAATAAATAAAAATAAAATGCTAAGCTAGATAAGAACATTGCCGCTGATTCCAAGACTTCCAGAAAATAAGTCATATTTTAAATTGCTCTTTAAAGCACAAGAATGCATTTAATAAAATGATGCCAAAACGTAAGTATGTAAGAGCTATTAAATGCTTTTAATAGGGAATAACTATTTTTCCACATCTTTATGTAACCCCGAATAAGCTAAAATAGTAATAAGCTAAAATGCAAACCAACAACATTACAGTAACTTTAAATTCACATTTCATGAACTGTATTTAATGAATATTTACCTTAATTAAAACACTGTGGCCCATGCAATGACTGGCACCATTTGTAACTGTTTGTAATGCAGTGCATAGGTGTATATTGTGTTTACTGTACTACAAGCGCTCAGTGGTTTAGTTGTTTTTCCTTATCAAACTGAAGCCCTTGCCTGGTTTCAGAAGTTGGACTTTGTATATTGCAGCAAACCCTTGAAAATTAATCTTTCCTGTGTTAAAATAAACATGACATTAACTGTAGCTAAGGACACAGCTGAGAAAACAATATTATATGAAACAAGGTAAATCTTGCTCATCTTCCATCTAACGCAAATATTGGAATGCTACCATGGTGGTGGTGTTTTTTAAAAAAAATTCACATAAGTCATTGGAGGCTTTTAATGAGAAGTTGTCTCTGGGATTTTAGAAAATTTCATTAGGCTTGTTTGAATTTCCTGGGAAATAGAATTTCATTTCACGCCAAATTGAATAATGCACAATGCAAGTAAGAGAAGACTGAAATGGATATGACATTTCATATTTGTGAAGAATATTTGGGTATCTGAATAAATCTCCATTTGATGTGTAAAATGTACATATTTTGTTTACTTCATTTTGGTATTTCAGTAACTTTGGTGTTTTGGTACTGTGTTCACTTCCGTGCTATTATTCAGCACTATTGTGTATCATACAGTGTTTTTAAATAAGCACTACAGAAGAAGGTGGTGGGGGTGGGGGTCATGACTGCTGAGTGGCATGGCTGAGGGTGCCCATGCATGCAATGTGCATGGGGACCACTTCAAATAAGCTGCTCCCAGCATTGCTGCTTCATCCACGGAGGTGTCTACCCTGGCCCATATGGGGCACTCTGGATTTTTCAGAAGTGCTCCATGCGTGACCATGAGTGGCCACTGAGTGGATCATGGGAGCATGCCTCTCCATGCACCACCATCACATGAGCAGTTGGACGGTGGAGGGCCATGCATGGACAGGTTTCGTTTAAGAACACCCATACTGTTGCACAACAGTGCTTTTGCGGTACTAAGAGTGTAAAAAGCAGGCGCTATAGTGCAATAACACTGTTGGACAACAAAATAATGTACAATAGTGCTAAATAGTATCAATGAAGTAAATGAAGTATTGAAAACAAAATACTGAAGTTACTGAAACGAAGTAACCAAAACAAATATTTGTTTCTGTAAACAATCCAGGGAAACAATAATGCTTCATTGTTTCAATAGATCAAATGCAGAAGGCCGTTTTCACATGGGTGCGCCCCCCTCCCCACACCGCACACGTATGTGGTGGTGGTGGGCACCTGTGTGAATGCTGCCTCTGGAGGTGGGGGAATGGGTGGGCACCCATAGGAACACTGCGAGCAGTGGGTGGGGGTGCCTGTGCGCTCCTGCACGCTACCCATCTCCACCCATGCACAGAGCAACAGGCTCCAACGTCAGTTACTCTGGGTGTGGAGATGGGTGTGCACCCATGGGGAAAGGTGCACACCCACCTCCACCCACTGCGGGCGCCCCCCCCCC
>QEPC01015474.1:809548-879661 GCA_003113815.1 Sphenodon punctatus | reverse complement strand
GACATGAGAGAAGGAGGGGGAGGAGGGAGAGGGGTGGGAGTGGGAAGAGAGGAGTGGGAAGCGATGTTGAGGCGGATCTTGTCTATCTTGGAGGTGAAGAAGGAGGCAAGATCCTGAGCAGAAAGGGAAGAAGGAGGGGGAGGACAGGGAGGCTTGAGGAGGGAGTCAAAGGTAGAGAACAGGTGGCGAGGGTCCCGCGAACAGGATTCAATGTGGGAGGCATAGTAGTGCTGTCTAGCAAGGGAGATAGCAGAAGTAAGAGTGGAGAGACAGAATTAGAAGTGAAGGAAGTCAGCGTGAGAATGAGATTTGAGCCAGAGTTGTTCAGCAGCAAGAGTGTAAGAATGGAGGTGGCAGATACTAGGGGTGAGCCAAGGACAGGGGTTGTGGGAGAAGGCAGGGCGGGAAGAGAGAGGTGGGCATGGGAGTCAAGTGTGGAGGAGAGAGAGGCGTTGAGAGCAGAGACATATAAGTAACTTGTGAGCAAAGCAATTTAGCAGTATGCCAAGAACGTTTAGAACAGTTTGGTTCCCAAACTGCAATCCATGTGATCTACCAGTACCAAGCACTTTCTGATACTCTCAGAAGAGCTACTTGACCACATAATAATAAATTAATAATAATATTATTATTACCATCCTGACCTACTTCAAATCAGTTGAGATGAGAAAACACCAAGGTTCGTTTTCTGACAAAGGCTAAGCAGCCACCGCAAGAAGATGAATGCTGACAGAGCTATCATAGTACCCGATCACTGTCCAGGTTCTGGTTTTAGAGAGCTCATTGCTACATGGAATTTAATCGTGACTGGGTCATTTATTCCATCTGACTCATACAACAGGACATAGATAGTGAATTCTTGGAGACATTATTCTGCACTACAACCAAGGTTTCTAATCTGTGGGTCAGGACCCCAGGAAAAGCTATTTAATAAGTATAGTATAAGTTTATTTAGGCATTAACTTACACCATAGCCATTTTGAAATTAAAACACATACATCTATTGTACATAAGACAATACAAAACATTACATAAATCATTAAATCACTGGGTTTAAAATACAAACATAAAAACCCATTATCCCTAAACTGGAGCTGCCGAAAACATTTCGCCCATGGACAGGCACCTAGAAGAGTACAGTCATTTCCTGATGAGGAGAGTCAAAATCTAAATTTGGCTTGCCATTTCTGAGACCAAGGAGCCATCACAGGACACAAAATCAGGAGTGCAAATGCCTTGCCGTTCTCTGGGCTTGCACTGGCAACTCTTGACCCCTGCAGCACTCAAAACCCAATATATAAATGCCTGGCCCTTCTCGAGGTATGGGTGGGCAGTCCTTGACCCCTGAACTGCAGTCACATAACATGGAACTCAGAATCCAACTAGAACCCTACTCCAATATATATACGGTGAAATACGCATCCATAAAATCACCAATACATAAATCCCTCTATTCCAGGCCTCAGAGCTTTCTGCACAGGATTATCAAGACATCTGTGGCAGTCTCTGATCACAAAGCTGCCTTTCATTAATACTGATCTTAAGGAATTTGGCCACCACTTTAAATGTATTTGGAAGCTTATCATCCAGTAACAAAGATAGACAAGACTCATTGTTCTTCCTAAAAAGGTACAGATTAGAGGATATATCCATTGCTTCCATGCACTCTCATACAATTTGCATTCCAGTAAGATATGCATTACTGAGTCAATTTCATTACTATTGCAAATACATATACGCTGCTCCAATGGCACCACCTCGAAGCGCCCTGTCAGTAGAGCCAAAAGGTAGGGCATTAAACTTGGCACATGCCAACGCTCTCCTTTCATCCCTATCATTCAGATTCTCCAGATAAGGCATAGGTCAGGAAAATGATTTGCCAATTGTAAGTAGTACTCTGATCTAATCTCTGCTATATCTGATTGGCACTCAACATCCAATATCTTTTGTCTCAGCAGGCCCCTAGCTGCCTTATATCCCAAAGGGAGGATAGCCTCCACAGAAAATCCCAACCTGTGAACCTTCGTCTCCACTTTGGTTCTCCATAAGTTAACACCCTTCTCTGAGAAGGTTAGTTGTACCAGAGCAGGGGGCATCTGAAAGAGGCATTTAAGCCAGTAAGAAATAATTCCAATTATCAGTCTGGCAGCCACTGTAGGTACCCCACATTCCGTTCTTAAGACATTATTAGTCACATGGCAAGGCACAGCAAGCAACTTCCTAAGGAATTTGGACTTGACTGGTTCAAAATCCAAGGTCTTATCTATAGCCCAAACTGCTGCCCCATATACAAGTTGGGCAATGGTTTTAGCCTCAAATACCCTCAGGGCCGGTGTCAAAGATGTCCCCCTCCAGATCTAAAAAAAATTGTTATAGCTGATGCCAGCTGATTAGCTTTCTCATTTGCTGCTTAAGCTTGCATCGACCATATGGAAGAATCCCAAAGCTATATAGTATTTTGGCCTACAAATCCTTGAGAATGCTTTAGGCCTAAGATTCCATTAGTATGCAATGCAGCTTGCCTTTTGCTCAAATAACCTATTAAGAAAATAATGCTGCAAAGTTTTCCAGGAGGTTTCCTGTTGACATCTTTGTGCTGGCCCTTATCTATATCTAATGCTGACACGTGTGTGTGTGGGTTTTGTGGTTAGCTACATTTCCAGATGTCCTGCTACACCCTTGTGCCCCCTCCTCCCTAGTTTTGAGGAACTGGACTTACTTACGTCAACCACCCGATTACCAGTAACAAGAAGTATTTTTGTCAGATATGGTTATGTGTGTACATGTATGATTAGATCCCAACCACATGTGGTTGCTTGTTTACTACTCGATATATAAGAAATCTCTCTACTGTAAGGCAGGGTCCATTGGTAGTAATACCAGTGTGTCCCACAGCTGTGCATCTGAATAAACCTGATGGAACGTTCCTGCTGCAGCCTCCTCTCATTTCAGCCTGAAAATCCACAACAATTCTGGTGTCAGAAATCGGATGAGATGAACATAGGAATCCAAAGGACTCCTGCGGTAAGCGCTGTGCTGTTCTGGTAGTGGGGGACGCCTCACTCACGGTGGATCTCGGCTAACAACCGAGCCCCATTCTGGTAATTGTCCTAATAACCTGGTGGTCAATTAGGGACTGAAACAGGTGCCCTGTTTGACGGAACTCGATTTTAAAACACCGACTCCGCCTTGTCTGAATTACCCCTCCTGATTAAGTCATATATAAAACTGACAAGCCAAAAACATTGCTGCTACAATCTAACCAAGATCATCAGAGTTGAGTATCTAAACCAATATTTCTAAAAAAAATGTATTCATCTACATATGCTCACCTGGCTGCTTGCAACACAGTGGTTGCATTTATACATTACAATAAGTTAACTGTAGGTTACTTAAATATAGTCAGGGCCTATGCTGTCCAGGGTCCTGAAAACCAGCAGTACAATCTTAAATTAAATCTACTGCCCTACAGGCAATCGACTGCCCTTCAGGCATCCCACACCAGGAAAGTAGCCATGGTGCTGTATTTTGAACAAGTTGCAAGCAATGGAGAAACACTGTTGGAAGGGAATTACAAAACTGAAACCTGATGGTCACAAGGGCAAGGGTCACTGTGGCAAGGTCAGTTTAGGTTAAATAAGGTCAACCTACATGACTAACACAAATTGTGTAGCTGAAAAAACCATATCGGAACTATAACTGCTACTACTACTACTACTACTACTAAACATTTCTATAGTGCTGCTAGGTGTATGCAACACTTTACAGTGACAGATTTTTGAAGACAGGTCCCTGCCCCGTGGGCTTACAATCTAAGATGGGCAAGGGTGAGGAGAACACAGGGGCAGACAGACACATGCACATTCCCACTTTATGAATGGGGAACTGAGGCTGGGAGGTTGTGACTTGCCCAAGGCCATTCAGGTGTTTAATGCCAAAGTAAGGGCAACATTTCTTTATGGGGCAGAATTATGGGCGGTCCCCCCATCTAAGGGACTTAACAGACCTCAAAATAAATTCCTCCAGCTACTGTTAAGAGCGCCTCGGAGAATCCCATCAGAGGCCATTAGATTGGAAATGGGACAAATTAACTGGGAGATGCTGGCTGTTAGGAGTGCCCTCCTTTTATGGCTGAAAGTGAATTACTTGGGGAGTCCTTTACTGATATTCCTCGGGGAGGATACATTTAAGTCACCGTGGATGATGCAATTAATAGATACTTAGATCACCTTGGATTCTCTAGGGTATATTTGCTATCGAAAAATCTGGACTCTGCTATGGCCGAGGTCCTACAAAGAACTCAAGACAGCAACTGTCAGCATGCTCTAGCAAGAATAAGGGATGTGCCTTTCCTATGAGATTATATATGTTTATGTCCGAAGCTGGGTTGCATGGCCCCCTATTTGTCCCAGAAATTAGGATTTAGATCTAGATATCTGTTCTTGTGTGCCAGATTAAATTCGCTTCCAAATAGGATGTTTGAAGGACGAATCTTAAACATTAGGTTTGAACGCCGTTTGTGCCCCTTTGATGAATTGGCTGTGGAAACAACTGAACATGTCTTACTTGAATGCCACTTATATGATAAAATTAGATTGTTATATCTGAAGAGCTATTTAACTAAATACAAGGGGTGCTCTGGTTCATGTTTAACAAGGACTATGCTGGAGGGTGATGCGCATTTGTCTCAAAAGGTAGCTACATTTTTGGAGAAAGTATTTATCAGGAAGAACTTTTTGACTTATAAGTATGGTGAAGAGATTCATGGTACGTAACTTTGCCAAGTAGAATATGAGTAAGGGGCAGAGAAAGGATAAAATGGTTGCTTACTAAAGACTGACGGTTAATGCATAGTAGATTATATGGGTGCAGCCTGTGATTTTTTTAGTCTTGTTTAATGATAAGATTGATTGATGTAAAGCCTGTATAATTCATATTTTTTAATCTTATTTTATTTTAATTTTGGATTCTGAGTGATAACCGATGGGTTAAGCTCTTAATATAGGATTGATTGATTGACTTGCCCAAGGCCACCCAGTGAGTTCAGGGCTAGGGAGGATTTGAAACCGGGCTTCCCAGGTCCAATTCTGACACCTTGTCCACTACATCACACTGAAAACCTGAATTTTCATAGACAGAGTGAGGTTGAAAATAATGCCTAAGTTCTTTACTTGGTCCATTACTTTCACCTGTGACCTCTCAACCTGTAGGAGCCTGAAGGAGGTGAGGGAATCCTTGGTTCTTACTCGGTGACTGACGACTGTGGGGGACTGGATAAGGACTAACAGACTGAGGCTGAATCCTGACTAGACAGAGGTGATGTTGGTAGGCAAGATGGTGGAGATCCGGCCCCCATTATTGATGGGGTCTACCCTCCACTGGTCTCCCAGGTACAGAGTTTGGGTGTGTTCCTTGATTCACAGCTCCGCCTGGATGCTCAGGTGGAGGCTGTGGCAAGGAGTGCTTTCCACCAATTACATCTGGTGCAACAGCTTCAGCCATATGTTTTGGACTCTGACCTGACTATGGTCATTCATGTTTTCACAACCTCTCGACTGGACTACTGTAACGTCAACATGCTCTACGTGGGGCTACCCATGAAGATGGCTCGGAAATTGCAGCTGGTGCAGAATGCCGCGGCCCATTTCTTGATGCGGGTGGGCCGCCGATAACATATTACACTGGTTCTCCATTCTCTGCACTGGCTGCTGGTAGTTTTCCCGGCCCGATTCAAGGTGTTGGTACGTACGTATAAAGCCCTAAATGGTCTAGGCCCTACCTATCTGCGGGACTGCCTCACCCCCTGGATTCTGGATTGGCCCCTGCAGTCATCCGGGGGTGCCTTTGAGGTCCCCCAAGTCTTCTGGGCGGGCCACACGGGAGGGCATTCTCAGCGGCCGCATCATGGCTGTGAAACTCCCTTCCAGTGAAAGTCTGGTTGGCCTTGGATCTCCCCTCTCTTCAAAGAATTTGTAAGATCTGACTGTTCCGCCAGATGTTTGGCAAGGGAGATGGGTGAGTGGGTGGGGGTTGGGTTTTTTTTTTGGCTGGGGTATGTTGTTCCTCCTTTTATGATTGATTTTAGTTTGTTGTTGTTTTTAACTTTTGTTTTTATCTGTTTGAGTGTGAACCGCCTCGAGCTGCCTTTTGGCAGGAGGGGCAGGATAGCAAAATTGTGGAAATAAATATCAGATGCCCCTTACCACTAGCATAATCTCTGTTTTCACTGGATTGAGTACAAGGTAGCTCTGACTCATCCAGATGACTATATTATTCAGGCATTCCTCCAAGGCAGAAGGTGGGATGACAGGGTTTATGGGGCAAGAGATATACAGTTATGTAACAGCAGTGTACTGATGATATTCAGTCTGTCATAACATTCCTGAGGGGGTTGTTTGTTTGTTTATTCATTCATATTTATATCCCGCCCTTCCCTGAAGGCTCAGGGTGGCTTACAAAGAAAAAGAATTATATATAAAATACAATATAAGAACATTTAAAATACTATCTCCCCCCCCAAAACCCAACCCACTCCTACCCTTCAACAACCTCCCACCTAACCCATCTCCCTATTCTTTAATCCATCCTCCCCCTTTTTTAACACCCACCCCCAATTCAGTCCCCGCTGCCAAAATCCTGAAGGAACAGAATGGTCTTACATTGCCTCCGGCATGCCACGAGGCTTGAACTCAGGGAGACCTCCTGGACGAGGGAGTTTCACGTCAAGGGTGTTACAGGTGAGAACGCCCTCCTCATAGTCGAGACCAGGTGAAAAATTGGAGTCTCCAGGAAAGCGCCCCCAGGTAACCGCAGAGGTGCGACAGGACATGGGCAGCCAGGCGATCCCTCAAATAGATGGGACCTAGGTTGTTTAGGGCTTTAAAGGTCATAACCAGGACCTTGAATTGGCCCCAGAAGACTATTGGCAGCCAGTGCAATGAACGGATCACCAGTGTTACGTGCTCACAATGAGAATATTGTGTGTTTAGAATATTTCTGCACTCTGTTTAGGTATTTTTTTTGTTGCTTTTTGTTTTTGTAAAATTTTTTGTCAGGCTCCACTGCAAGTGGGAATCCCCACAGGAAACATACCAATTTGTAAATGATCCAAACTTTAACATAAGTGGGCTCTTTGCAAATACACCCCCAATATAAAAAAATTAATCAAAAAGGAAGTTCTTTGTACAATGTAAAAGAAAATAGATAACCCCCCCTAATTCCCAATTACCAGATACAGACACTTGGAGCTCCTAGTGGTTTTAGACCACTTATTTACCTGCTTGTTTCAGTCAGTTGATCCATGCTGTCCCAAAAGTTTTGAAAAAGAATACAAACCATGAGAAGCCCGAAAGTGCATAATAGCAGTCTCTCTCCTCCTCTTTCATTCTGCAAAGCCATTCCACTTCACCTTCCCCAAGGAATTCTCTTTTTACTATTTAGCAAAGCAGTCATATCCACCTGAATCACCTCTAGGACTAGGTGGAACAAAAGCTTAGGGGTGCGGTGTGGGATGGGGGGAGCAGGGAGGTGTTTTGACTGCTACTTTCCCCCAGACTCTGTGCTGTTCACTTTCTGTTCTAAGACAGAAAGTTTTTCAAATTCAAACTGGGCAGTTAATTCCTCATCACATTCAAGATGAGCAGAGGAGCAAAGGGACCCATACCCCTTAGGGTGGAGAAAGACAGAAAAGAGGCAGGAATAACAGTTTTATCTCTAGCCTGCCTCCCAGGCATGAAATTATATCTCAGGCCTGCCTCTGGGACTCTGAACAATACATTTGATAGGCCCAAGCAAAGTGAAAATGGCACTTTATTAGAGGAAGAGATTTGGAGTTCCCTGGGGGGGGATTAGAGAGCTGGGGGGTGGGATGGAATTCCCTTCTCCCACTTTATATGTTAAAAATGCCCTGGAGATTCAGGTGGTAGGTCTTAATGAATCTCCTTGTCATTAACCATGTTGAAGTAAATCAGGGAACACAATCCCTGTGAGCCCTCGGGTAAAGGTCCTGTGAGCTCCGCCTGGAGTCCATCTATCTTCTCTGCAAAGCATATAGCAAACATTTCACAGCTCTCTATTGAAGAAACCGTAGAAGGGATGTGGTTTACCAGGCTGCACACAAAAGGACTATTTTCTGTCACATCTATGCTTGAGGATGAGTACAACTGCTTGGTTTTGGTGATAGCACTTCTGTATGCCTGCATAAACTTTGTAAAGCTGAAGATCGGTCTCTATATGGGACCCCAGCCTCTCTATGTTTGCCAGATCACTATTATACCACAGCAGCAGTCTAGGCACAGTCTAGATGACCAGGGTCCAGCAAGGAGCTAGAGAATCTGGCCCCCTCTAATATGTGAAAAGTAAACTAATCCTTAGAACTGAATAAAGCTAAAAAGCCAATAATAGTTCACCATCAATTTTAATATAAAAGAATGGGTGGAACTTGCTGTCAGTAATAAATCCAGAGTCTAAATATCTTCCCTTTCATAGAAGAAATGATTTCACAAATTGAGAGAGGCACATATTGCTATCTGTCTAAATCATCTTTAATCACATGCAATAGAGGAATAATTTATTTAATTAATCAAATTATAATGGGTGATAGTTTAAAAAAATAAAGACAGAAACATTTGTCTTAGGCCCTTTCGCACACAGACACTCTAACATCGATAAAATGGGTGTTACGTTTATTATACATGTTACAGGGCAACACTACAGCCCTGCAACATGGGCCCTTTTCACACGAGATGCCTCTACCCAATTTCGCTGGGTGGAGATGGGTGGAGGCATCTGTGTGAACACCGCAAGCAGTGGGTTTAGGTGCGTGCGTGCTTCCATGCAACATCCATCTCCACCCATCACCCACCCATGGAGCAACGACGAGGGTGGGTGGAGATCGGTATTGCACGGTGTTGTATATTTTAGGATTTGACATGATATATATTGTTTAAGAGCTGTTGATTTATCCCATTCATATTGCAGCTTGATATAAATTAAATTTGTTTAAAATTTCCATCAAATAATTTTTGAATAATTGGACTTTGTAATTTCTAACAAGACATTTTCACCTTCCTGCTGTGATGCCTTGAATGCCATATTGGGTATATGTAGTTTGCCCATTGGTTGTGCTTGTAAGTTTTAATATACCATGTCCCTGAAGGGTATGTTGTGTTTAAATTAACATCAAAAATTTATTACAATAACATTTTCATTTTCCTAATAGGTAAGTCAGTGTTTGTCTGTCAAACATTCTTATATTAGGTGAGGGCCCACACGCCACTTTGCACGGATCCCAACTTCCCTGCATTTGGCACTGCCTAGTCGTATTGTTGCTAATATTTCTGCCAACCCACTCTCTTCTAAATTTGGGGGATGTGGTTGAACCAGCAGGAGGAAGGGAGCCGTGACAAGTGACAGACCGGATCCAACTGAACAGTGCAAAAGGCCCGGTGGTGGCCCCCTGAGCTATTGCAGTCCAGGATCACTGTTAAGGCTACCTAGTAGGGGTGTGCATTTTGTTTTTGTATTTCTGGTATTAACAGATTTTTTTTCATTATTAATACCAGAAAAACAAAAATGAAAAAATGAAATTTTTGAATTAAAATTTCCTAATTATTTTTTTGGGGGGGTTGGGGGACATATCAGGCTATAACCTTTTTTGTTTTCTATCTGGTTTGCATGAATGATGGAGGGAATGTACCTCTTACCCAATTCCTGCCAAATTTTGAAAGGACTGGATAAAGCATACTGATTTTATAAGCATCATGGTTTGTAATACATTTCCGGATGTAACATCTTCCCTTCCTATCCAATTTGGATGCAATTTGGGTCAATTATATGTCTCATCCAGGTATCATTGCTGCCAAATTTCATAAAGATTGAATAGTGGGTTCCCATTTTATAAGCAATGTAGTTTTTGTGGTTTGTGCAACATTTCCAGCTGTAAGGTCTTTGTTTTAAATACAATTTGGATGCAATTAGGAAAGAGTTTATCACTCATGCAAGGGATTATCCCTTGAAAATTTCAGAAAGATTTGATAAAAGCCCCCAATTTTATAAGCAATTAAGCATGTGTGATTTTAACTGAAGTCATGCAAAATTTTGGGACAAAAACAAAAATTTCAGAACATAACTGGGACTTCAGGCAGCAAGGCAGAGGAGAGGGGGAAGCATCCCAGCAATCAAGAGACATGATTGATACATCCAGGCTGGCCAATTGGCAACCCAAACACATCCTGCAGCACTGTGACATAGGACTTAAGAGAATTCCTTATTGGCTCTTTCCTAAGCTGATATTTCCAACTTTCCCAGTAACAAGCAGGGAGGTTGGGTGTGGGCACAGCATAGAATGAGAATACATGATTGACATTTCTGCTGGCCAACTGGCATCACAAAACCATCTTGTACCACTGTGACAAATACAAGAGAATCCGTAGTATAGGCTCGTTATCTGCCGGTGCTGTGCTGCCTGGGCTTCCAACTTGTCAGTACCCTGTCACTGAAATCGGGGAGTCTTGTGGTGTGGGCACTGGGGAGCAAATATAAGCTTCTGCCAAACTGCACAGCCCCCACCATGGGTAGATCTTGTGTGACTCTTAGACTGGCTCAGTGCTCTTTGTGTGTGCTGCAGTCTATAGCCTTACTGCAAATGCTCATAAAAGCAGAACTCTGCACCTATTCTCCCCCATGTATTGCCCCCACCCCCCAGACTTTGTAGGCCAATGACTGAAGCCAATGCCTGTGCCAGTGTCTCTGGCACCTGCTCCTCCTCTGCTCTGCCCACCTCCTATCTTCTTCATCCTCTCTACAAATGCTCCAAAAAGCAGATCTCTGCATCTAGTAAAATCTCTATAATTTAAACCTAAAATTGATTTAAGGAAATTTGCAACTTCAAATAAAATCATGAAGATTTAATTACTTATAAAATTGGGACCCTTTATCCAATATTTTTGAGAATTTGGCAGGGATGATCCCTTTAGTGAGGGGAACAACCTATCTAAATTGCATCCAAATTTAATCCAAGTTGCATGGAAAACAAAGATGTTACATCTAGAAATGTGTGCACACACCATGAAATAGATTGCTTATAAAATCAGAATCTTTAGCTAATAGTTAAGCAAGCACACAGCTGCTTCTGCGACACATGGCCAATAGTAGCCAGTACTTGCTCATATGTGGCATACAGCAAATCCTACCTTTAAAAACATTTGGTGCATTGTCTGCCAATTTCATGGATGCCTGTAACACAGCCATGGACTCTGAGAACATCTGTGTGCTTGTTATTAAGAACATAAGTAGTACCATACTGGGTCAGACCAATGGTCCATCAAACCCAACATCCTATCTCTGACAGTGGCCAATCTCTTTCTCTTGGGAGAAGTGCCACAATGGGCAATCCATTCCCTGTTGTTCCAGCTCTCAACAGTAAGAGGTTACATCCCCCAAACCAATCCCTTTTTAAAACTAGCTCAGCTACTGTCCTTGACCGCTTCCTCTGGCAGTAAATTCCCCAAGTGAATTGTGTGCTGAGTGAAAAAAATGATTTCTCTTATTTCTTTTAAACTTGCTGCCAGTTAATTTTATGGAGTGTTCCCTTGTTCTAGAACTGTTTGATTTTTCTCAGACCATGGTTTCCATGCTTATTTTTGGGAAAGTGGGGACGTTTGTGGGAGTGGGTGAAGTATGGCGGTATGGCATCATGGGGGGGTTGAAGGGAAGGGGGTAGTGGGTGCACCAAAAACAGGGGGTGGAGAACCCTCTGTCCAGTAGCTCGTAGCAGAGAAATGCTTGATTGCCACTGCCAGAGGCAACGTTGTTGTCCCAGATCCCCTTTTAGCCCCTGCACAAGTCCCTGGCCCACTGCTGACACTCATTCATGTTGTCCCTGTTGCTGTATCGCTGAAGTGCCATTTGTCCTGAGAACTCCTGGAACACTGCCTTGCTCTGATAGCACACAATCAGGGAATATTGTACATTCTGCTCCCCCAATAGAGTGATGAAGGTTCTTGGTCTCTTCCTCACGCCAGAGAATACACCTCTGGTAGGTGGATTTGTAGGCAGAGAGTGCCTGAGATGGAACACCAGAGGTAGTGGAGGTAGCAGTTGCTGGTAGTTGCCCGTGAACACAGTAAAGGGAAAAAACCCAACATAATTAGATAGCAACAAACAAAAGCATTTATCATGTAGCTGTGCAAACACAGCCCCCCTGCCCCTTCCCAGTGATCAAAGTTGACTGGCTGTCATTCTGAACTATGGCCATGGTGATGGAAAGCCTGTGGAAGTTGCTCCTTAGGATGTAACAGCTTGGGAAGAGTGAGCTTCGGGTATGTACTGCAAGCCAGGATAAGCTGGTACAACACATGTTTGAATTTGACTTGTGTTGATCTTTTAAGGTGGACATAGAATGAGAATGGAGAGAGGGACAGGAATCGATTGCTCCTTGGAATGCTCTAGGCCTTTCACCCACTGCTCTGTGGTGCGGGAGGATCTGTATGCACGTGAGGCTGCATTCAACCTAATTGACAGGACGCAGACACATGGGTGCACATTAGCCTGCATTTGTGCACACAACAGGCTGCGCAGGCTCCAAGACCTTGCTGTGAGTGATGGTTGTGTGTCCGGTGGGTGGTGGCCATGTGGCCATTGGGAGCAAACACCTAAACAACAAGCAGGTGGACACCCATCTGCTGTGAGCTATAGCGGGCTACTGTCTCGTTTGTTAACACCCATAATTGAACATTTTGAATTTTAAAGCATCTGGCTGCTGTTAGCTGTGCTGTGCTTGTTACAGACAGACACTTTGAAACCATTTGTTTGAAACTAAATATTTATGATACTCCATAAAACACAGGAAGAGATCTAAACAGTACAATCATCCTAAAAATGCTTAGACAGACAGACACTAAACCTTGAAGGGAGAAAAAATTAATATTGATGTTATGTTAGAATAAAGTTGTCAACTGGCTAGTCTCGGATTACGTCTTGGAACTACAGCGTATAAAAACAAAGTTGTTTGCAGCCTTGCTGCGAGGATCTAATTAATTGTGGTTCGTGAAAGGTGCTATTTTGACAGACCTGGATACCATAGTGTTCTAGGGTTTTTATTCACATACAGGTACCTGTCAGGAACAGGAGTAATGGACACTTTTTGTCAACAGCTGCCATTCTCCAACCTGCTCTGGAAAGGCCCTTTCTTGATGAGTCTTTGTTCCCATTCAGTCACTCTTTTTACTGAGAATAGTTAGAGATCCTGATGTGAAAACTTTCTTCAAGGAGCTAGACTGAGGACAGACTCATCAGGTAGGTGGCTTCTGATCTTCTATTTTAAAGTTATCTCCATAGCACAATTTATAGATGTTAGGCTATATATTCTGTTTTAAGCAGAGCTTGTCAGCAGCACTGAGACATGAGATCCAGCTGACACCCTTCATTTTGAGTCAGTCAATCTCTTGCATTTATATATAGCACTCTTAACAAAAATCACCTAGTGTGCTTCGAAAAGCAATCATGAGATCACAGAGTCAAGTAAGAATGTCTTGAGCTGCGATTGAAACAATGTTTACTGTCACAACATATCTAGCTCAGTGCACCAAAGAATTCTAAAGACAATGTGCATGATAAGAAAACTTCTAGTGTCAAGAACTTTGGACTCTAGCCAAGCTATCAAAAGGGAATCCTTTAAAATCAGAATATGGGGTACACCAAACAGTGGGAAACCAATCCACTAACTGAAACGGTTTTTTGTTTATAAACAATCAAGCAACACCATAACCCTGACAAACCTTGTTAAAATGTCAGTATTTTATTGAGATAAAAAAAGTAAGATAACTTGAATTGCTGTGTTCTGCAAAAATGTTAGCAATATTAAGAATAGGCAGGAAGGCCAGATTAGAAATATATTACAATTAACTGAATGGTATAAAGGCTAGTTAATTAAAGCTCCTGCAGTCTGTGATTGGACAGTATTGAGGTCACTGACAGTACAATCCTCCACCTATAGAGACAATGGGAGTTTTGCCATTGACTTCGGTGGGTGGAGGCTTCTGCCCTGAGCACGTAATACTCCTTCAGGATATTCTGACTGGCGGGGTAGCAAACCTTTAAATAAATTAAATAAATAAATCTATTGGATTCTGAGGAGAGATTCCAAGATGCCTTAATCACCTGTAGACACCATCCAGCCATTCAACCTTGGGTTTTCCAGGCAGTCTTGTCCATCTGAATGCAGAACATTGACCATAACCCTGACAGGTATATTATTGAGAGAGCTCGAAGAAGATAGCCATACCAAGGGTATATTTGCATTGGTTTTTTAATGGCATGTATATAACCTTTCATTTTAAAGCCAGGCCACTTACTGGAAGTACTTCATTTGAATGTATTGAGTTTCTTCTCTATTGGAGTAACAGGTTTCACACCCATCTTTCATAAAGCTGATGACAGAGGCAGAATAGATCCAGAATTTCATAGCTCTGATAATGAATGAGTTTGTCATGTGGAAAACGTTCTTACAAGTCTCCTCATGATGACCAAAGCTGTCATGAATGAAGTTGGGATTCCAGCTTGATGTCACCTTTGCTTCCCAGTGTTGCACCAAGATCTGTGAATTTTCCTTTCTCCCAGTCCTAGTAAACAATCATGCCCTTCTTTTTACGTATGTAAATGCTAATTGTGAACCCACCAGTTTAGAGCCTCATGGACCCAGCAGCTGAAGTAATTTGAGACATGCTTCTGCAGATTCATTACAATACATTTTTCAAATGACAGCTCAGAGTCAAAGCTGACACTATAAAGTTGTAACTTGGAGGTAGGAACTAATATGCTGCAGTGCCATCGAAGTGAAGGTACTGAGCTTCAACTGTTGATAACATCAAACCAAAAGACATTCTGCTTCAACAGTCAGTTTAAAAAAATAAACACAGGGGACTGAATTTCTGAAGCTGGATATCAGAAGCCCGTGTTATCATATGTAGGTGGCTGATTCCCAGACTTTCAATCTGTGAGACCCCATTTTGGGGAGGTAAATATTTCTCTCCCTATAACTACAAAGCAACATAAATATATATTAATTCCAAAAATGGCAAATGTTCATATAAATTTCCTTTCTCCCTAGTCCTCTCCCTGATTTCCCTTCCATCTCTCTCTCTGTGTATCTCCCTCGTAACTTCCCATCCATCTCACTGCCGTCCTCCTCTCCCCAGCAGAGTTGGCTCTTTCCACTCCCCTAGGGTTGCCATCTGTCACGGTTTGACCCAGAGACTCCCACAGGCCAAAATGGTAAAGCCAGGCCTATCTGCCCTGCATGTGTTCTCTCAGCTCCATTCAGCCTGGACAAAACAGGCTCCGACCCCCACATTCCCTTCTCAGCCCTGAGGCAGTTCCTCTCTTCCCCTCTCCATAGATTCAGACAGCAGTGGGTGACTCCCTCCCTTCTTAGGCCACTTTCAGACATATCCCCCGCCCCCCATGCATATTCTGGCTGCTGGGGGGAATGCACAGCCAGAATATGTTTGGGGATCAGCCGGTCTGAAAGGCCCCCTCATGTCGCTTTCCATGCATGGGGATGCAGAGCAGGAAATTGAGCTCTGCATTCATGCACGTCTGCCGGCAAAGTCATGGGGGGGATGGGCTTTCAGACCAGCTAATCCCCACTTATATTCTGGCTGCGCCCCCCCACAGCCAGAATATGCGTGCGGGGTGTGTGTGTGTGTGTGTGTGTGTGTGTGTGTGTCTAAAAGTGGCCTTAGTTTGAGAAACAAATGCCAGCAGGGGAGGAATCACCGACAGATACTGGTACTGCTGCTACAGCCAGATCTAGAACCATAGCAGCAGCAGTAGCTGTGGAGAATTCCTCTTTTTCCTTCTTAGCAGTTGAGCTGGCTGCTTCTGAAAGCATCACAAGCCCATTTGGAACTGGAGCCCACCATTGGGAAGTTCCTTTTGAAAGAACTGCCTGGAAGTGTGTGCTGTGTTTGTAGACATACTTGTTGAACTTTTCCTAGCAACCGTCACCAACAGGGAAAGTCATAAAGTGCAATTATCTTTTTAAAAGCTATGCTATGGATATAGCCACAAGAAATCTGTGCGGTATACCTAATACATGGCATGCCACTCAATCAGCTGGGTAACAATAAAGAACCATGTCTCTTATGACATAAGGGATAACCAGATCAGCACGATGGGTGTTTTCAAATGTGATGCGACCCTGCATGGCCACCCAGGCACCATGGATCTGACTGCCCATCTGAAGGTGGAGTGGTCAGATGCACGCTCCCATGAGCCACGGAGTGCCCACTCAGGGCCACACATGGAACACTGCCAGGAAATCTGGAGTGCTCCATGTGAGGAAGGCCACATGGATGCATGGCAATTGGCAGCCATGAAGCCTCTGCCTGTATGAATGGCAGCAGCCAGCCACATCAGCAGACAGGTCCGCTGCTCATAGGCACTGTGGGCAGGGGAAGCAGTGGTTGCAAGTCACAAGAACTGGCCAGGAGCACTGGGGAGATCCAGGTTCCCAGCGCTCACACTGGGGACACTACCCACCCACTACCTGCCCACTGTACATGTTATAGGGCAACACTGCAGCCCTGCAACATGTATAGTGGGTGGGTGGGTGGAGAGTGTCTTGTGTGAAAATGCCCGTCGTGGGGAGCAGGGTACTGGGCACAGCATGGGGCTGGCGGGCTGCACATTCATGTGGCTCCCCACCCCCCTGCCGCCTGGCTGCATGAACATTTGTTTCACGGCCACACCCAATCCTGACTAGATTGCAAGTGGCTTCCCAGTCCAGATCAAGTTGTGATAGCGGCAGTCTGCTGTTACTTGTGATAACACCCATAGACATGCAAAATAATATAGTAGATATCAATCTAGATGTGACCTGATTCATGGATGGTATGATACCACTTGAGGTTCTGACACACAATTTGGGAACAACTGGATTACATGCTTTTCTGAAATACAGCTTCACTTATATTCCATTAGAGACTAGTGTTCCAGCTTGGCATACGTTGCGTCTATATTTCTTCTCAACTTCTATTTAAACTTCTACAGTTGACCCTCGTCCCCAGTCATCTTCCCTTCCCTCATTGCTGCAGCTGTCAGTTCACTTTTTTTTCCTCATAATGCTTCGATATTCTCGTTTTAGCCCTCTTTAAGTTCCCATTCTTTTCTTCAAAACAAGTCCACCTTTGAATATATTTTTTCCCATTCAGGCTGTAGAAGAGTCACTCTGCCCCGCTCTCTAAATTGTTCTCATTACTTTGCATTTCTCTGTTAAGCATTTTGTGATAATTGGCATGCGTGTGTAGGCTGTTTCATTGTACAATATTTTGTGAATAAAGGACTCTAAATAAAACGAATCATAGCTTAAGTTATTAGCACCCTATTGTGATTGCTGCTTAAGAGGATCTATTATATACTTTTCTTAAAGAAATGAGACATGTTAATGTTTATTAATATGCTTGGCTGTTGTCTTTCTGAGATCATTTACTTTTTAGTAAAAGTACAAAATAAATAAATAAAATAATGACTGATCTTCAGAGTACAACCTTATTTTGTCTTGGAGATAGAGATGCTTGCATAGAGATGCTTGACATCTCTTAGGATAAGGCTATGGTGTTTAGAGATGCGTGGGTGTATGTTTAAAGACCAGCATGGTTAGTGTGAGTAGTTCTGAACAAAATGCCTACAGGGTAGTCTTTATTCAGTGTTTTCCACAGAAAGGAACAGAGTCAAATGGACATAGGTTGTGCTATGCTATTCATACCACAAACACATACAAAGATTCTACAGTAAAATACCTCCTGTTTACAAGAAGAGCTAAGGCTCTTGCAAATTCAATCATGCACTAAAAAGTATGGAAGTTAAGGTTCCCGCCTTAATTTCCGTGCCATGTTAGCAGTAAAGATGTACAGTATTGCATATTGTGCTCACTTAAAACTTAGGCTCCATGCACCCGCACTTTGGGTAATTTCAGACGTGACGAGATCACGCTCAACCACCCTGAATCACAGTGAATTCAGGGTTGTGGCTATGATCCCGTGCACATCTGTTTGAGCCTCGCCAGATGTTCACCATGGTGAATTCCTGGTGGGGTTCAAAGCTAACCACAGTTATGGAGGTGTGGCTGGCCTCACCTCCAGAACCATGATTAAGTTGGCCACGATCCGGGATAGGGCTGGGAATGGCCGCAGGTAACAACTGTTACCCAGCCCTGTCCTGGAATCCGGTCCCAACCACAGGACCCCGAGGGCGAGTGGCCATGGAAGTGCATGGGTGGGGCTGAGTGGCCACACGTTGCACCATGAAGCCCCTCCCCTCCCCAATTCCCCTCTGTGATCAGGTCGGCACGTCTAAAGGACGGCCGGTGTGATCATGGACCAGGATCCGAGACGGATTCCGGTCCGGGGTTCAGCGTGGCAGGCCAAAAGGCATGTCACATCTGAAATTACCCTTTACCTTCATCTTTCAGCCCCAATCCTCTTCCTCTGCATGTTAGGGGTAACGCTGAAGCTGGGGACAGGAGGGCATGAGCTGGCCCCTCATCCCCTCCATCTCCTCTTTAAAGAAGAGAAAACTTAGGAGTCCTGACTCCTGCCTCTTCTCCCCATCTAATCTACTTGGTCCCAACCCTTTAACAGAGAACTCAGGACTCCTGACTTCCAGCTTCTCCACCCCATTCTAATCCAGAAGGCTGCACTCCCTTCACAGGCAACTCAGTAGTCCTGGTTCCTAACTTGTTCTCTTCCCTGCTCAGCTCTCAACCTTGTAACAGACAACCAAGAAGTCCTGGGTCCAAGTCACCTCTCTAACCCTCTAGTCCCCACTCCTCTTACAGAGAACTCAAAAGCTCTGGGAGAAATCCAGTGTTTATCGGTGTGTCTCATGAACAGAAGTAAGGGTGTCTGTGGAATGACAAAAAACAACCAAAATAGCAGAGGAGAGGAAGTGAAATAACAGGGAGGGAGGTTATTGGGATTCAAAGGATAGGGTGTCAGCTATGGTTAGTGGGTAAAATGATTGGACTGCTCCCCCTGGTATCCCATCAGTCTTCTGAATCAGTTATTTCGCTCAGAACCTTGTTATTGTAACTATTTCTAATTCCTCCTGTCATTCCACCCACTTAATCCTGCAAACTCTTTGTAATTTTCCCTATAATTCTAACCATTCCACTTACTGCATCTGGTGCCCTCCTCATTATTTCACACCCTCTTGGCTTCCCCATGTACTCCCAATGATGCAGCTGTGTTGTATTATTTCACAGTCACTTAATTGGATGTTGGAATGACAATAGTATTTATTTAGAAATTGGCATTGCTGTTGCCTCCATTCCTCCCAGTGATCATTCCCTTTATTAATTTCAATGAATACCCAACTTAACGTTTAAATTAAACATTTGTATATGACTCTACCCAGCTTCACTGTGTTCTGGGAGGGCAGTAGGGACTAGTAGGTAAGAGGGAGGGTTGTGAGACTTTACTCAGCTGTCCCATTCTCCCCAACTGACATGAAATAATAGAAGGAACAGAGGGGGTGAGGGGCCAGCTCACGCCCTTCTGTCCTCAGCTTCAGTGTTGCCCCCAGCCTGCAGAGGAAGAGGATTGAGACTGAAAGATGAAGGCAAAGTGTGGGTGCATGGAGCCTAAGTTGTAAGTGAGCACAATATGTGAGATTGTACAATATCTTTACTGCTAACATGGCACTGAAGTTAAGGCAAGAGCCTTAAGAATGCCTGCCGGTCAGTCCCCACCAATCTATAGCAGGGAACCTCCAGGAGGGCGCTCCCCCTCCCCCGTCCATGACTGCAGGGGTCACACTGAGATGTGGGAAGTGAGGTGTCGGTCAGTTAGGCTGGTCCCAAGCTGCTTAGGGCTTTATAGGTTAAGATGAGCACCTTGAATCGGACCCGTAAGACAATAGGCAGCCAGTGCAGAGCCCAGAGCACTAGTTGAATGTACTCTCAGTGGCCTGTCCCTGTAAGCAGACAGGCTGTGACATTCTGCTTCAGCTTCCAGACCATCACTATAGGCAGCCCCACATAGAGGGCATTACAGCAATCCAGCCTCAAGGCAAGAAACACATGGATGACAGTGGTAAAATCAGAGTCAGAGACATACAGACAGAGATGTCACACCAGATGGGTGTCCTGTGCAGCTGCTGGGGGAAGGAGAAGCTTGAGGAGGAACTGTGTATTTACCTGCCTGGCCTTCATTGGCTCTCTTCTCTGCCAGGTATTACTTAAACAGGGGCTGGGGCCCTCTTGGGCATCAGCCCTTGGATGCCAGCCTAAGGACGACATCCAAAGGGTGTCGCCCATTGGCTGGGCCCATTGGCTGGGGACTCAGTGCAGTGCCCTACCTCCTGGTCGGACTGGGAAAGGAGTGCTCATTGAGGTGCGAGTGTACTTACCTGTATGCTGCCTGGCCACCAACTATAAGAACTGAGCCTGTCTGCGGCTGTATCATCTGTACCATCTGCACCCTTTGAGCGCCCTTAGAGAGATCGAGAGGGACCACCGCCAATCCGGAATTCTTGTAAAACCTTGTAAAATTAGTGGGGTACTATGGAGAAGAAGAGGGGTAGAGATATCACCTCGCCAGACTCCAAGGAGTATGTTCCATCTAAAATCATCAAGAACTCTGAAAGAGACATGGTGAGTGGCTCATTTATTTCCAGAAATCGATTTGCTTGTCTGGTAGACCCAGATGAACCTAAGGAGGACTCAACTAATCCTAATTCTCCACATGATACCAATTATGTTCCTGACCCTGGGAAAGGAATAACGAGAGAGAGCTCGATGAGGAACTATCTGATATACCAAACTGGCCTTATTGCAAAAACTGTTGATGCCCTGTTTATGGGGTTTACAGAGCTTCGTGGCTCATTTGAAATGGTTCGCTGTCAATTGAATGATATCATGTGTAAACTTGCGGTTGAACCAGACAAGGGGTCTTTAGACTCCCAGCCATTGGCTTCCCAGGATTCACAAAATGAAAATGTATTACAACGACCCCTCTATAGCCAACCAAGGAAGCCAATGGGGAGGGTCCCCATGGTTAGGGATAGGGAGATTTTTCTGTATGTTAGTAGGGACTTTAATGGAACAGTCCATGTGTGGGATACCTTGAGAGACATCTCATTGCACCTATCTGCTTTACTCAGGAGTCCAATATCTCAAGATAGTATTCTGGGCTATGAGCAACTTCCTCCAAAGAAGTATGGCCATCGGTTATGGGTCCAATTTGCATCTCACAAATGGGTTGAAGCGATATTTAAGGCCAGAAAGCATCTGTTAAATCGAGGGGTCTCGATTGATAGAGTCTGGGGGTATAATCAAGGAAAACAAGATGAGAGCCAAGTTCCGGAAACTCCACTTCTCATGACCTCTCCCAAAAAGGTACTTGTGGGCACTTGCTCTTTGGTCCCTGGGCCCAAGGTAGCAGATGGGACATCTGCACGAGTACTGGGTTCCCTCCCTGACCCAAATACAGTATCTAATTTGGTAAATGTTAGAAGTGAACCCCAGCAAATGGAGTTGTTAACTCAGGGAGAGGATCTTATTAATATCAATGGGTAAAGAGATGACCAGGAGGAACAGAGAGTAGAACTCACTAAAGGTACTTTGCAACCACCAATACCAGGGGAGGTGCTAGATGGAAGATCGGGATTAGAAAAGCTTCCAGAATTTATCAATAATGTGGCAGGGTTTTTGTTGGGGGATGGGGTACAGACTAATCCTGCCCGACTGGGTGAAATGTTCCAAACATTGTCTGTTATGGAGCAGGATAGTCTTCTCACTAGGTTGGGTAGGTTGGGAGAGTTTACTAGGAAGCAAGATCTAGAGTATAACGCCGCTCAATTGGAGGTGGAAAGGAAGTCTGCACTTCATGTGCAAGAAGATAATTTTTGGATGGCTGCTCGTGAGGTGGATCGGACAGAATTGGCCTCACCCCCTTCCTATAATCTAGAGGGAATAGCTAATCCTAATGAGAAAAATGGAAATAGTAATATGTATGGTGAACAGGTAGGAGATCAGGCTAAGACTAACAATGTAGTTGTCTTGGACCCAATCCATTTCCAGATTGAAAGTAGTGATTCAACTACCTGACTTAGGGAGATGGGGAAACTAGAGAGTCTATCCTCAGTTTCTAGAGTAGATACAAGTGGGAGGGGGTTGGAGCAATCTATTCCCGGGAAACCAATATCGGTCATGTCTTGGAATATTTCTGGATTTAGATCCAAGATTGATGACAAGGATTGGTTAGAATTTATAGACAACTTTGACCTCGTGTGTCTTCAGGAAACATGGCTAAAGAAGGGGACCCTACTAAGTTTCAAGGGATTTGATGTCCATCTTCATGGGGGTTCCAAGAAGGGGGGGCGAGGTCGTATAGCAGGGGGTTTGGCTCTGCTAATTAACAAGTCAAGATCACAGGACCTCTTGCCCTTAACAGCAGAGAGACCAGAATTTCATTCATTTTGGCTCAAGTTGGATGCTTTGCCCCAAGACCAGTATGTGTTGATTAATGTTTATATACCCTCTGCAGCTTCTCCATATTACAACTTGGATATTTGGGGGGTTCTAGAGGGCGAGGTTCTTAGATTGGAGGAGCTTTACCCACAGGCAACTGTAATCTTGATGGGCGATTGGAATGTCCAGTTGGGTATTCCAGGCCTTAAGAGAATTAGCGAGGGCCCCTCTGACCTCCAGTTTGAGGATAGACTCCATAGGAATCCTCACCCAAAACGTCTGTTAGAGTGGTTGGTTGTAAAATTAAATCTTCAGGTACTAAATGATGAGTACCTGGATAATCCTAAGGAGGGATTTACTTTTGTTGGTTCCCAGGGTAGGAGCAAGGTCGATTGGATTCTGGTGGATGCTCACCATAGGAGCAAGATCGGAGTAGTAGAATTAATAACTAGGCCAGAGAGTGATCACATTGTCCTCTCTTTTAGTTTGGAGGAGGAGGGTGTTTCGACCCCTGGAACTGGCAGTAGGGTGGCAATTAGGGAGGTAAAAAAATTACCCTTCCCAGCTGTCAGTCAGGAACTTAGAGAGATGCAGGCAACACTGTACCTTAGCCAGTTGAGAACTAGGATGGAGATGGGGCGGGGGAGATTGAAGCGTTAATTAGAGTCTATGAGGACATTATACATGGGATAATGGAACCATTATTTGCACAGGCTCATAGCCAAGTACCGAACTACGGGTGCCCGTGGTTCGATGCTCAGTGTAGGAGTGCAAAAAAATGGTTAATATCACTGAGGAGGAAATGGGTAAATACTCAGAAGAATCAAAGAGGGAATTTGGGCTATGGAGGGGAGTATATTCTAAGCTTCTTAATAGCACGTGAGTTGGATATTATGAAAGACAGTGGGCTAAGATGAAAGTGGATTTTGATACTGGTAATAGTAGTTGTTTTTGGTCCTCACTCAATGCTATAATTAAACCTAGGGCAGAGTCTGGAGGGTCAGAAGTCTCTGGTTCAAATTGGGAGTCTTTTTTCAAGGATCTGTACTCTGAGTGACAGGTGGCTTTGTTAGAGGTAAATCAACAACTGATTGTTGTTATATTGTACAACATCTTATGCACAAATATGGTAAGATCAGGAAGGGTCAGTTATATCTAGCTTTTATGGATCTGACAAAAGCTTTTGATAGTGTCCCAAGGGCAAATTTATGGACCAAACTTAAGAACCTAGGTATGGAGAGTAGATTGCTTGCTTTAATATTTTAACTGTACTCTAACAATGAGGCAAGGATTAAAGTGGGGAGGGGAACATCTACAGGAGTACCAATTCTGATAAAGAGAGGGAAGGTTAGAGACAGGCCGATAGCTCACCACGGAATCAATGTCCAGAGGTGGTTTTTTGAAGAGTGGCCAAACCACTCAGGATGCATGGGGATTGAGTTCACACATCATGGCTTGAACATACCCAAGCACATCCCTCACCTCAGCAGGTGTCACCAATTGAACCTGACCCAAAAATATGGACCAGACAGGGCATTCATAACCTCTGGAACTGTCCCAAGGTTGGAGTCAAAGTCGTGTTCAATGTGAGCAATTTTATCCACGAAGTACATCATAAACATGTCACAACTGGCCGTGGAGAATTCCATGTCCAGGTGCAGGGAGACTGGAGTGATCAGACTCCTCACCACCCAGAAAAGCTCCACTGGACACAACTTTGCAGATGCTATGATGGTAGCAAAGAACTGCTTCTTTACTTCCTGCACAGCCACAGCATATTGCCTCAAAAACAGCCTATGGGTCCCCATGGTTTACAGAGGACCTCGGTCATCTTCAGCATGAGTCTGGTGCCACTGCCACTCCAACTGTCTCCCCTCGTGCTTCAGCTGCCCAAGGTCCTCCATAAGCCATAGGGACCTCCGGTGCCGAAACGCCTGAAGGCCACTTGATCAATAGCCACAGCCAACCAGTCATCCCAGAAGGACACTAGGGCATCGATGATATCATCTGGTAATTCCCCCAGAGCTGCCTGAAACCCAATTGGCTCCATCAGCCTCTGAGGCCAGACCATCTGAATCAGTCTCGCACCCCTCTGGACGGGTAGGCATGCTGAGAGAGAAGCCCGAAGGATATAATGGTCCGACCATGACGAGGGTGAGCTGGAAACACCCCCAACCATTGGATCCCCTGCTTCAAGGTAGGTGCAAAACATCAAGTCCAGGGTATGCCCCCCCCCCATGAGTCGGGTCCACTACCACCTGGAACAGTATCATGGTTGCCATGACAGCCATGAACTCTTGCTTCACCCCATGCAACCTGACCTTGACATGGATGTTGAGATCCCCCAAGACAATAAACCTTGGTAATTGCAAGATCAGCCCTGATATCAGAGTGGCTAGAGCATGCTGGGCAGTAGGGTGCACGGTACACCAGCAGAATCCCAAGCCTGTCCCGGACAAATCCTCCCACTTGTCATTGGAAAAATCAGCCATAAGGTAGAGAGACTTTATCCCGGGCTCGGTTTGCACCAAAAATCTCCTCACATGCAAAGTCTCAAAAAACAATAGCTACCCATCCCCCATCCCTTTGGCCTAGGCTGATGCTGGACAGAGTACCCGGCTGGAATGAGGTCATCCAGAATTGGCCCCGACTCATCATCCAGCCAAGTCTCAGTGATACAAACAAGGTTGATGGCCTCATTCAAACTTAAGTCCCAGATGATGGATCTGGGCCACTGACCTCACGTTGAACAGCAGCAGCAAAAGTCCAGAAGGCCCAGATGCCTCAGCCACCTGATCACATGAACCAGGCCAGGATGAAAGAGGGACAGGCACTGGCCAATGATCTCTCATCCCATGATTACAGCATCTGCCCCTGGGGCCATAGTTCCCATAGCCCATCATGACCCCAATGGGTATGGCCCCCCTGGCAGGCCCCCCCAGTGGCTGCTCCACCAGGGTGATGACAGGGACCCTCCCTGACCCTCCCACCCTCCTACTCTTCCCACCCCCCTCTCACAGGGGGGCAGTTTAGCCTCCCCACAGCTTGCCATAACCCCCCTCTCACTGGGGGGGCAGGTTAGCCTCCCCACATCCCCAGGACCATATTCCCCTCTTACAGGTTCCCATGGTCCGGGCTGATGTGAGACTTCCTAACTCTCCCAACCCTAATTCCAACTCCACTGACTACCCACTACATGCACAACCACCTAAAATATCCACCCTACTACCAAACCCATAAGTCTTCCCTGGCCTAAGGGCCTCACTTTTAGCAGCAGCCCTTAGTGCTGGGAGGTGTGCCACTTAAAAGTCCTTCCCTTGGGGCAGGAGGGGAATCCCTGGCCCCACCCCCTCTCCCTCTACCAAGGGCAGGGGGTGATGACAAGTCCAGCTGGGGGCCCCAGGAAATTCCCCTTACCACGTGGCAGCCAGATAAGCCCAGCATCCGGTCCTGAGGGGTGGTAATGGGTGAGCCCTTCTGACTCCCGGCCCCCAACAGCATCAGCAGGCGGCACAAGTGGTGGTGGGGTGGTGGCAAAGTTGCCACCTTATGGGCCACCTACCCTATAGAATTTCACTCAAATCAATCACCCTGCCCAAGGCTGGATGTAATTAATTGCATGAGGCCAGGAAGGCTCCTAGAGCTCTCCAGCTGCTAACCCTGCTAGTGGAGGTTATTAGAACAATTGGTTATATACATTTACTTAGGCATACTGAATCTTCATAAGGGTGGCAACATCTCGCTGTTACTGTTACCAGTTATTAGGACTGAAACAAACAGTAACATTTTTATTTGCAAGTATTTCCAAATTTCCAAGGACCGGCTCCGAGTGTTCAGCCAGTCCTCGGAAACTCAGACGGATACTCGGAACTCAATAAAATGAAACCGAGTACCAAGTATTTTCTGAATGCTGAGTACTGGATCACCTTATATAGGGGCAGGAAAAGCCCTGCATGTTGGTCCGAGTACTGGACCTGGGGACCACGTACCGAATACCGAGTAACAGGCCAGTTCTTTGGTTACTTGGTAAAACTAAGTCAAATACTGAGACTTGGTAAAAACCAAGTAATTTAGAATACTGAGTTTCAGCACTACCAGTTACTGTTACTGACCAGACATTCAGTACAACCTTGTGTAAGCGAGCAGTTTTGCACTGATTAGAACTGGCTAATTTACTTAAGACAAATACTATTAATATTTTAAATTTACATTTTAGGAAACTGAAAATCCTGAATGTTTAGTTGATGTCCAGTATGCTGAGGTCCTGATTCTGATTAGATCCTCTGGCTCTATTGTAATAGAAATAAAAATGACCATGAGGACAGCACGCTTTCTGATACAGCGTTGTAGACTTTTGGTGATTTATCAATGGCCCCAAACACAAAAGGTTTGATAATTTCTGCAGCTGATTGCAAATGAATATAGGTATTTGCAATTTACTGAAGTAAACCAATTTTATTTATTTCTTTATTTTGTATTAGCACAATTTGAAAACACATCCATTGTGTTCAAGGCCAGAGTTTCAGGTGGTTGTGAACAATATTGTGCCTTCAGCAATGAATGATTACTATTTATTATTGTACAAGAGGAATACTCTGCAAGTCGAAACTGTGGCTGTGTTACCATGGCAGTAATCATTCAACCGATGCTTTCAAGCTTTCTAACCCATTGATGCTTAAATGAATTCTGCTTTTTAAAAAAAAAAAAAAAAAATTAAATTGGCAGGTTGGCTTATTTTCCTTGCACCTAACTATTAAATATGGCTGTGCAGCTTCCCTTTGTCTGGTTCTCTCAAGAACTGAATCTGATGTCATAAATAAGCAATTTAATTTTGTCTTAAGAACTAGGCGTCTGGTTCTTCCAAGTGGCTTCTGGTCAAAAATAAAAGATAGGGAATAAGCAAAGAAATTGATGTATCGGGACAAATACCAATAGCAGAAAAGCTTAGCCTTGGAGATGCAGCAGGCACTACGGAACAGATCTCACTGTGGGAGTACTTGAGTTATCGCAGCAGTTGTCACTTTTCCCAGTTGGATACTGTCCTGTCATAGAGTCTTACAATTGTGAATATAAAGTGGTTTTACATACAATAATGTTTCGCTGAGTTGGTATTTATGCTACAGTTGCCTCTCATGTTGTCAAGCTTATAAAGAGTATTCCCAGAGATGCTGTACATTACTAGAGTGCATACAAGGTAGAGGAAAATGTGCTCTCAGGCAATTTACAGTAGGCCGTGCTTTTACAAATATCACAGGGAATGTGGGGTTTTTTCTCTTAGAAGATGTCTGCTGTGGTTTCACTGATTTAATAGGGAGTTTTGCTGAGTAGCTTTATTTGAGCACCTAGTGTGTGATGGGAGACCCTTTGTTGTAAATTCGGCACTAAGTTTATACTTGCTTTGGACATATGGATGATTGGGCAAGAAGCACTAACTGTCTGATGCAGTCGTTCACTTATAGCCCTTCTGTTACATCACTGAGCACTGAAATGCTTTGTAGTGTCAATTAAATGAGTGAGATTCCTTGTTTATTGTGGGGGAGAAAGAAAGTAGCCTCCTTCTCACATGCACAGCCTGCATGGGAGCCATATAGTAGCAGAATTCTTGTTCTTAGTCAAAGGAGTTCCATGTGGATGTACCCACCTCTGCAGATCTGATCTCAGAATCATGCCCCATACCAAATTTTGGATCCTCATCCTGTGTTGTTGTAATCTCCTGCTATCTGCTCACAGGAGTGTCAAAGGGCAAAAGAAGTTGGATGAAGGATAGCAGCTTGTACAATACACTTTGTTTGGCATCCTGACCTACATCGCTAGTGTGAATACTGCTAATTGGATCTTATTATAATGAAGAGAGGGGAGATTAAATGATGTACAAAACAAGGATCAATCAGAAACTCAGGTACACTTTTTAAAATGCAAGAATGAAGTTGCTCCAAATTATTGCAAATGGCAACATGGGTAGAAGTGAGGAAAATACATTTTAGTTATCAGACACTTAATTTATATTTTATTTTATATGCAGCACACAAATAAAATTATCTGTGTAGAGAACCCTGGCTCTGGCTCCTCCCTCAAACTGGTGTGTCAGGCTGGCTGAATGGTGATGGATTAATGGTCTCATAATGAGTTACCAGAGAGAGAGAAGCTGGCAGAGTTGCTTCCCTGGGCTCATCTTGGAGGAAGGGCATTAACATGCTTCTGAATACTCTGGTTTGAATCTAAACTTTCAATGTAGTTACTTTTTCTCATGCCCTCTTAGAAATACTAAGATTATTTCTCAGTACGAACCTTCCCACAAGAGATTAAATACGTTGGTTTTTTATACAACAAATGCTATTTTTAATTTTCTCTGATAGCATGTGCTGTGTGATAGACACTGTGCATATCGTGAACTCTCCATCTGTGAATTGCAGTGCTAGCACACAGTGAATGAGTCTGTATATTAAATCGCTGAACCAATTCCTAATCAGGAATGATATGTGAAAAAATATACTACTGACCTTTGCATAGCTAAGTGTTCTGTGACCTTTACTGTGTTTTTTTTCTTCAGTTTTTACACACCATTACTTGAAAAGCAAATGTCTGATGACAGGAAAATGTCATGTTAAATTTGGCTCAATTTTGGCTTTGCAAAGACAGGCTTTTAAAAAACCCTTCAAAACCATGAAGTGTTTCTATGAATTTATAATTTCAAAGAAAACAATATTTTAAACAACAGATTGCTATAAAACAAGTTATGCATAGGACTTATCCTACACTTACTGACTTCAGTAATAAAACTCACATTGATAACAACATGGAGGACCAGTGTGATCCAGTGTAGAGCTGAAATGAATGTCTGACAAAATCAATCTGTTCAGTGAATTTGCACTATCTGATTTGGTTCTTGTGATGAACAGGTCTCGGCCCTTTAAGATCTGGGCCTGTCCATTATTCACGCCCGCCCTCAAGAGTGTATAATGAGAAGAAAGCTGGGAGCCAGAGTCTGTAACTGGCTGCGATAGCAGCCAGATGTCTGGATTGAGAGTTCTCTCACTGTACTCTATCCAAGGTCCTGAAGGGAAGGAACTGAGGTATGAGGGAGAGCAAGAGGTTTTGCACACCAGGAATGGAGCAAGAATGTCCAGTCTCTAAATCCCTTAGTCCCTAGCCTTGGGTCCTGACAGAGATCAGAGAAGCTGGGGACTAAGAGATCTATCCTTTTGTATATGTGGATTGTGTGCACAGAGAAGGAAATAAAGGGTGCTTGCTGAAATATAGACTGTTGTCTGCTGTTTAAACTCGAAGACAAAGATATGGGCTGACTGCAAGTCGGCCCATATCCTGTAAGTAATTGTGGAGGCATGGGGACATGTTCATGACAGTTCTGATGCAGCAGATAATAAACGCTATTCATTTTCATTTTATCAGACATTTGTGTAGGGTATTTCATTTCTGTTGTTTTCTGTTTTGTTTATTTCAGTACTTGGTGATTTACTTTAAATTATTTCAATGCTTCATTTTAGCTAAAACAAAGTAACCAAAAGACCAAAATAAATGAACAAAAAGAGTGAAATAAATGGGTATGTGAATCGAAGTTTTGGTTGTGGATATCATTTGGATAGCTGTCTGAAAATGGGAATAATATCCACAGACATGAAATCCACTATTGATTTCACCTCTGGTACAGTGGATTGCATATGGGCCTTAGAAGTAGAAGGCCTGCATTCAGATCCTGGCCTCTTTGTTTCACCTGGGCAAGGTCTCTCGGCTGCCGTTCTGTGTCTGTAAAGTGAGACTGCTGATGCCAGGCTTGGTTAACAGGATGGGTACAGCCACATCGGATGCAGAAGGCTCAACACTGCACGGCATCATGGAAGGTAAATTCTGCTGCAATGGCCAGGACCAGTGTGGGCAGCCAGGTATATGGTTGTGGGGAATCTGGGCAGGTGGGACACTTTTGGAGCTACCACCGTGGCCAGGGCGGGCTGCAGTGCCAGCCATATGAGCGGGTGCCCAGCCCTACCCTCCCTCCTTCCCAGCGAACCAAATTCCCATCCCTGGCCATGGTATGACTATGCATGACAGGTGCTAGTGGCCACCGCCCAAAGCCTCATTGTGGTGCTCATCACACTGTGGGGTAAGTATGGCTTCAGAACGTGAGTTGCCTTGCCTTGGGCAGCTTTACCACATATTGTCTGCTGTCCCAAGAAGGTTCAAATAGCACATAATGGAGACCACTGGAAGAAGGCAGCCGGTACTTCAGAGTTCTTCTCAGAAAGCATGTACAATGATGTTCTAGTCTTTGCTGACAGCCCCTGGGGTGTGCACAGGGCACACACAGGGCTTGGGACTGGCCCATTGTTCAAATTTGTGAAAACTAATGGAATATGGCAAAAATAGTGGGAAGGCCGGGAAGTTTCCATGTTGTGCAAATTTCTGTGAATGCCCTGCTTTTGGCAGAAGCAACCCTCACTGAGATTTCTTGTTTCAGGTCTAGAAGCAGCCACCTGGGGGGTGAAAGTCATGGACAGGGAAAGGGCTCCTCAGAAATAGTCCATCCTGGGCCTCAGGAGTGCTGGGTCTCAGGCTATGAGGATTGGCCTCTTTTAGGATGTGGGGCACAGGCCATGGGCCCTACTGGCCCTTCTTAAAGCCAGTCCGTGTTGGAGCCCCACTAACAGAAGCTGCCTGAGATATGTGGTGAATTAATGCACCTCACGGCTAATTTGCATGGTCTATAGACAGAGACTTGTGTTCACTGCATTTTGGCATTTTGACCCATTGCCTAGAATGGGGGAAATGCATTGAACACCAGACCCTATAAGACCAGCTATAGATAATGCTGCCAATCAAGCTTTCCTTCTGGTACTTTTCTTGAAATGAGGGCTGAGTGGGTGGTATTCAGTGAGAAGGGGGAAGTTCTCAGGATTTGGGAGCAACATTGCTATTATGCATGTATCTATTAATAGCCAGTTGAATTCACTGTAAGTTGCATAACTTACACTATGCATATCATATATCAGATTAAAGTTCAGGAACTGTAGGATTGCCATCCATTGTGAAGACTCAATATAAACAACAACAAAAAATAATAATTGAAAAATTGAGCTTTCAAGCAACGATCCTGGCTATGTGCTTCAGTTTCTCAGAAGACTTCAAACAGCCCAACTGTAAACTCAGCAATTCCCCAACTTTCAGTTATTTGTAGCTTCAAAAGCCAAGGACAGACAAAGTCAGAACATAACATATACTTAAAAACTGAGCGTTCTCCTTCAGTTCTTATAGGTAGGGGCTGGATCCATGAGCAATATCTGGGAATTAGAATGAGACCAAATAAAAAGCAAGCCACAGGCCAGATTTGGCCCTTGGGCCAGGGGTATCTCACCCTGGTTCTAGTACTTTGAACTGGCTCCCTTGCTCATAGTTTAACCCTAGTTAGCCAAAGTTTTTAAGTCCCCAGTGACTAAAGGGTGTAGTACTTTATACAGTATTTGTTATGATGTGGTAGCATTGACTTCCAGGGCTTAAAGGAATAACTAAGGGGAAATTCCAAAAGGGCAAAACCAGTGTTCTTGTTAATCATACTGAGTGCTACAGGTTATCCTGACTTTTGGGTCCAGACCCATCTATTATTTCAGTGCTAACTTCTTCTTAGAACCCCTAAGCCAGATTTATCCTGGAAACAGCGTTTGCTATAGTGATGCATGCATGCAGTGACAAAATGAAATATTTTCAATTGTAGATAACATTCAAAGTTTCACCTGATTATCCCTAGTGGGCACACAGCTTTGCAGCCCTTCCACTTAAAACAATTTCCCCCAACCAAATTAATATGCTACATTCAGGTTTAATCATACCTCATTCAAAAATTCAGTCAAATTAACTGGTGGGCTCAGTATTAATTGTTAGGATTCTTTACAGATGCCTATGGGCTCTGATATATTTTCTTGTTTCTATAAATCAGCCAATACTTTATCATTTTGTGGTTGTCCTTCAACTTGTGATTTCTTTGAATTCAGTTACCATGGCAGGAATTTATATACCTGCGCATAATGGTAGATTTAGGGGAGTTCATAAAGGGCAAATTATCGTGACTGCTAGAGTTAAGGGTGAAATCCTGACTTTACTAAAACAAGGTAGATTTTGCCATTTACTTGAAATGAAACCAGGATTTCATCCTACTAAAGCTTGTGGCCTTGGTCGATGACCTGCGCCATGCTTTAGACCAGGGGCAGTCGACCCTTCTGGTCTTGTTAGCTTTGCCAGCTGCTTTTGATACCATTGACCATGAGTTGTTGGTGACGCATCTCCGAGATCGTTCTATAATTGTTCCGCTCATTCCTGGCCAGTAGAACTCACCATGTGGTCTTGAGTGACTGTACATCTGCACCCCGGGATCTCACATGTGGGGTCCCACAGGGTTCTATTCTGTCTCCCCCCCCTCCCCCCCCATTCAACGTGTATATGCAGCCTTTGGGCAAGGTTGTGAGAGGATTTGGAGTGTGTTGTTATCCATATGCTGATGACACTCAATTCCACCGCGCATTTTCAGTGGACTCAGGTCCTGCAGTCTTGTTGCTTACTCGAAGTGTGACAGCGGTGGGGAACTGGATGAGGACGAGCCACTTGAAGTTGAATCCTGACAAGATGGAGGTGATGCTTGTGGGGAGGGCCAAGGGAGTGGAGGCCCCCATCGTTGATCGGGTGTACCCTGTCTTGGTTCCTCTAGTTTAGGGGTGCTCCTTGATCTCAGCTCTGCCTGGATGCCCAGGTGGAAGTTGTGGCAAAGAGTGCATTTGCCAAATTACATCTGGTGTGACAGATATGGCCGTGTGTCTCAGACTGCGACCTTGCCACCATCGTCCATTCCTTCATCACCTCGAGGCTTGATTACTGTGATGCACTCTACATGGGGCTACCCAAGGTGATTGTCCGCAGGCTGCAACTGGTGCAGAATATTGTGGCCCATCTCCTGATTCAAGGTGTTGGTGTTGACCTATAAAGCCCTACATGGCCTGGGCCTCACCTACCTGCAGGACTGCCTAGTGCCTCACTCCCTGAGTTCTGGAACTGCTGTTGCGGTTGGCCGGGGGTGCCCTTTTGAATGTCCCCAGGGTTCGGCGGGGGGTCACATTGGAGAGGGCGTGCTCGGTTGCTGCACCTCGGTTGTGGAACTCCTCCCGCCACCCCCATCAGAGGTTCGTTTGGCCTGGCACCTTCCCTCCTTTAGGTGTCAGTGTAAAACTTGACTGTTTCACCAGGCGTTTACTGAGAGAGATGCGGAGGGGGAGGGATGGGATAGGGTTTACTGTTGTTTTTTTTAATTTATGCGTATATTTTATGCTTTTATATTGTATGCTGCCCCAATATGCGTTTAGCAGGAGGGGGTGAGATAAGAAAGTTTTATAATAATTAAGAAAGAAATGCTATTCTCAAAGTGTATTAGTATTTGGCTCTGGGGATTGGGTTCATCTCATAGCAGCAAGCACTGGGTACTAAGGGTCTGATCTGTCAAAGAATGCTGCCTGACTATAGCCCCAGTGACCTCAGTGGGGTCCACATGGGTTTTGGGATCTGTTCACAAAATACTCCTTGCATGGTCTGGGCCACAATTTGGCTCCATGTTTCCCCCAGTTGGGAAGGTATTTTGACTTGGCATCTTGTTAATTAGAATATGTCTGTATGTTGAACAAATTCTCTGCGTGAAAGTGTGTTGGTAGTGTTTGCTAGAAGGAAATTGTACCAGGGCCCATTAAAACAGAGACCAAACTGAGATAAAGATTAGGAGCAGGGAAGAGATGTTCATTAAATGATGCCTTTTTGCACCACACTGACTTTATTTGTTTGTACAAATTAAGCAGGAGCACCCTTGGAGATCAAGAGAGAGATTTATAATAAGATTTTCAAGGTGAAGCATTTCAGACAATCCTGAACAATCACTGGGAAAAATGCTTTCAGTGATTTGCTAAGCCTATTGCTTTATCAAAGATAGCAGGTAGGCAAGCTTTCAAATAATGGTATTTGCTGAAATAAATACATTCATAAATGCATTGCTCAGTTTTCAGCTGCTGGAATGCTAATGCTGTTTTGAACATGGGAAGCTTTTCTTCAGCAAAGAAAGCTTCTGGAATGGCATACCAATCGTTTTCTGTAGAAAGAGACAAATTCTTGTCTATGTCAGAGTCCCTTTCAAGTCTTACTGCACTATGGGCTGATGAGATTAAGACACACCAGTGTCTGCGGCCTACAGTACACAAGAAAATGATGTGGCTGACACCACATCTGTTTGCTTTTCACTTCCACAACCTAATGGATTGGGTACCCATCTATTTAAAGTTATGTGGACTGGAGGTAGCTGTCTGATGTGAGACCCAGAAGGACTTGAACTTATGACAACATTGCTAACTCTCACAAATTTATCACAAGAGATGTGATTTCTAAGCCTCACTTGTGATCTCATGATTAGTGGCACTAATCTTGTGAGATTGGGAGTAAGGTCAATTACTCCTCCACTCCAGTGGCTACTCACTGCTCCCCTCTGCATTCTGCAGAAAGCTGAGCTTTCTCTCTGTATTCCCAGCCATACTGCACTCTGCAGAGCTTAGCTGGGACCCGACAGTAAATTATCTGAGTGGGGAGGGGAGCAGGGAAGCCTGTTATCAGCTGTGTGCAACACTTCAATCAGTCCCCCATTTTCAGGGGGACCAAGTATCACATAAGCACATAGCACTTCCCTTGATTGGTCCCCCTGGAGACCGACCAATTAGAGTGTTTCACACAACTGGGAATAGGCTTCCCTGCTCCCGTCCCTACTCAGATAATGTACCATTGGGTCCCAGCTAAGCTCTGCAAAGTTCAACGTAGCAGGGGAAGCAGAGAGTAAGCTCAGCTCTCTGCAGAACACAGAGGGGAGCAGTGAACAGTAGTTGGACTGGAGGCCAGCAACTCGGGGATGAGGTAAATTAGCTGGTGTCCTAGGGCATCTTAGGTATGTCACATACTTTTTCTAATAAAAAAAAATGATTTCACTTTTCCAAAAAATCATGCAAGGTCTCACATTGGGACTGATATTTTTATTTCAGCCCTAATCAGTAGGCTTGGCAGGAAGCCGGTATCGGGAAGCGTGATATTTGTTACCCCACAATTGTGCATAAAAAAAGGTAACATGATACTTTTAAAGCCTCGCTATGGCAAAGGCAATCAGAGCAATTGAAGCATTCAATTGGATTCAAGTCAACTGGATTCAATTCACTGCAACTGAAAATGGCAATTGTTTCACCTCTCAGGCACATCAGCCAGCCTGAGAGGCAAAACAAAAACAAAATTAGCAATCAGAATTCTGTTTGCACCAGATTTTGTTTCTGTTTTGCTAATAACTAAACTGAAATTGGGAAATTTTGTTTTCATGTACATCCCTATTATATGCCAAAAATTTGTCTTTAGATTTATGAGACGGTGGGGTTGAAGTCACTGTTATGATTTTAACCACTCAGGCAAGTATCAATAATTCCCAGCCCTCGCTGGGAATTCTGGAATAACTAAGATTTTTCAGCATTAAGAACTCTAGCAAACTAAATAGTAAAACAGTAGGCATATTGATAAAAAAGAATCACATTAGGAAAATTCGTTGCTGGCATTATTCCAAGCTCCAGCCACAAATAAGCTCTACCCCTGTGGGTTGCAAAAAGGAGGTGCTAAAACACTAAGCTAGACAGATATTAAAAATATGATGTTGCATTCTGCATATTTCACTTTCTCTGGGAATTTGACTCTCGCTTGGTGCAGCTTGAATATGTCTATTGTCTCTATTGGGCTCCTCGAACATTAATGGAAGAAAACATTGGGCATCTTTAGACATAGCAAAGATCGGGTGTCAAACCCCCTAAGCACGTGATTGGCTGTTGTGTGTAAGCACCATAACAATCCCAGCACCAGTTTGGCCACCTGTTGAACATCCATTGAACATGCGATGTGAACACTATTGCATCACAAGGACAATTTGCATGTTCCAGCTGAACAAGTGGCCAACATTGTGTCTAATGATATCACGTGGCGTGTTATCAGGTACAACATGGGGAACGAGGTGGCAGCGTTTATGTGCTGGGATCAAGTAGTGAGCAAAACACCGATTTGCCCCAAAATGGACTGTGTGTCTAAGCAGCGCCACACGCTGAACACAGGGCCAAACCCGTGTTCATATCAAGATCAAAACATACATTCAGACACCCGTTGACGTTATGTCTAAAGACACCCATTGTTCTCTCCTAGGCACCTCTCAGTTGTGGCACCAAATTGGGAAACTGCTTTCAGCAAATTGTGCAGATCTGTGATCCTTTCTCTCCTTTCTTACAGGATGAATGAAATAGCTAATGATGTTGGCGCAAGACTCACTGACCATTGGCTTCTAGCTCAGTGGTCCCCAACCATTTAGGCAGTCATGAGTCATGTTCAAAGTTCAAGATTTGACAAGCCACAACTTTGGGTGTTTTTAGTCAAGCACCTCCCCACCCCTTACCCAATCATGCATGTTGCAGGGCTGCATTGACGCCCTGTGAAGCCCTGCAACATGAATGATGGGTGGGTAATGAGCGGAGAGGCACTTATTTAAAACACCTTTTATTTTAAAAGTTAAGTTATACAAATAGGATATGTTTAAAGTTTGAGTGCAAAGAAAATACAAATAAAGTAGAAACTAAAAATAAGCATTTTTGTTGTCTCCCCCCCCCCCGTGTGTGTGTGTGTGTGTGTGTGTGTGTGTTTAAACCAACTTGGTTAAAATACCACTTTTTTCTTGCAGCAGTAGCTCAGGGTTTTTCCTACGCCCACACTCCCGATCTGCCAGGAACCTCAGAAGCATTGAGTATATGCTTACCTTTTCCATGCAGATTCTGAAACACTTTCTCACACACCTCTCAGGAGCATAGCTAGATTGGAATAGGTCCTCATGCCGATGATGAAATGGGCTTCCTTGTTTTGATCCCACCTCTGCCCCCCACCAAACTAAATGGACACATGCATCCAGTGGCCCTCCCAGGCTTGTGGGCACTGGTGCAGCTGCACCTGCATGGTAGCTACACCTCTGTCCCTCCTTCCCTCTCAATGGACATTTTTACTAGGGATGTGGAAACAGAGTTCGGGTGTTCGGTGTTCGCAAACACCCCAAACCTGAACTGCCGCCTGCCTGAACCGGCCAAACAAAGTTCGAGTTTTGAACCCGTTCAGGTGGGGGGGCAGGGGGAAACCCGGTTTTCCCTTCCCCCTCCTGGCTGCACAGGTGGAAGGGGCACCGGGGCTCACCTTCCCCCCCCCCCCCCCCCCCCCACCCTGGCCCAGCCTGGTAATTTAAAAAAAAAAAAAAATAACAAAAAACCCCACCCCAGGGTTCGATCTACCTGGTGGTGCCAGGGCTCTGGCCCTGGGTCAGGAAGCAGCAGCGGTGGCGGGTGTTCCGGAGTGCTTCATCCCTCTTCTAGGCCTTCCAGGAGGGGCCAGTAGACCTACTTCAGTTTCCAGAAGGCCTAGAAGGGGCCTGAAGCACTCTGGAGCCAGACCTGCTGCTGCTGCTGGACCCAGGGCTGGAGCCATGGCACCACCAGGTAGGTCAATCCCTGGGGTGGTGGGTTTGTTTTTTAATTATTTTTTTTACCAGGGTGGGTGGGGGGAGGTGAGCCCTGGCACCCATTCCACCCGCACAGCCTGGAGGGGGAGGGAAAACAGGGTTCCCCCACCCCCCAAAACAGGTTAGGTGAAACTGAACAGGTTTGGGCCGAATAGCCCGAACCCGAACGGTTTCGGGGGGATGAACCCTGAACGGGCCGAACAACAACACGCCCCCCCCCCCCGCAGTGTTCGCACATCCCTAATTTTTAAACACACCTTAAAGTGCTGGTCTTTCAATCTTCTGGGTTTACAAGCCCACAAGTAAGTTCCAGATGCATTTTTCTCACACACACTGCCCTGAGACAGTTCCTGGATGCATTCTTCATACAAACACTGCCCTGAGGCATCCTAAAGTACCCTCAGCTGTAGACGTGAGGGACTGCCATGGAAACCAAGTGACCACAGCTGCCTGGAGCAAAGCAGTTTACTTTTTACACACACAAGTTCTGGGAGACGTTCTGTAAGAAGTTCAAAGAGCCAGATGTTTAAGATCTGGGTGAGTAATTTTAGACACACAGAAAGTTCAGGATGTAACAGCAAACATGCAGGAGAAATTTGTGTGTAAAAACACCCAGTAGTTTACATTCCATGCACTAACTCCATCTGGACTGCAATACTCAAACCTCTTACTCCACTCTGTTTACCTGTGAGACCGTCTCATCCCTCAGATCCTGGATCAACCCCTGCGGTCAGCTGGGGGTGACCTTGTGGAGGTCCCCTGGGTGTCCCTGTTGGTGACCTTTGAGAGGACATTCTCAGTGGCTGCGCCACAGCTGTGGAACTCCCTTGTCTCCGGATCTCCCCTGCTTCCATAGACATTGCAAAACCTGGCTGTTTTGCCAAGTGTTTGATGAGGGGTACGGGTAGTGGGTGGTGGTTTGGGGCGGGGATGGGTATCTATTTCAGGACCTCTTGGCTTGTGTGCGTCTCATATATTTGATAGATTATTGTATATTATGGTTTTATATGTGTTTTTTATCATTTCTATGTTAGTCGCCCCAAGCTGCCTTTGGGCAGGAGGGGGCAGGATATAAATTATGAAAATAAATAAATTCAAGTCCTAATGAATTCAGAAGGACAACTCTAGAGTACGTGGTTTGAGGATGGCAGGCCTAACCCCCCTAAGAGTGAGATCCTCCATGGTGAAGAGCCCTGGTGCTAGCACTTAGTGCAGGCACAGGTCACATTCATTTTAATAGGACCAATGTCCATGCAAGAGTGTCAGTGCTATGCATTTGAAGGATAATGCCCTAAGTGATTCATCATTGCCCTTCTGTGCTTAAGTGCATTTCAGATCTTGTATCCCTGGCACATCCATGCTGTCATTGAAGTTAAAAAAAACAAAAATCAGGTACTAAATACAGAACTGGATCCTAAGTGCCATATGTTATGGGTTGTTTTTTTAAAAAATAAATAAATTTGGTGCTCCTGCTTCTAGGAACTGATTCTAGGATCTAGGATTCAAGTGTTAGCACTGGAAAATCTTCCTAACACCATCAATCTTTGTTATCATCAGGGGTTGAAGCAGCTGGCATGGCGCACCAACAGTTCTCTAAATGTGCCATTTTGTTCTCCAGATTCTCAGCTGTCATTTCAGAAAAGGTAAGTCCCTAGCTGTTATGGCTTGGGGGAAGGGAGAAGAGGAGGTGGACTAAAAATGCGAACAGAGTCTAGCCAATGCAAAGATTTGCAGTAAATCTGCAGAGAGACTGGAAAAGAAGTAAGAACTGGACCATACATCTCTTGCTGGATGAAAAAGAGCTCTGAGAAGCAGAAAAGTAGGGATGTTGATGTGCACAGTAACTCTTTTGTTTTGGTTATTCATTTCATTTTCATTACTAAAATGTCATTCGTTTTCGTTATATTTCACTATTCTTGGTTTCATTTTTGTTTTTACTTTCCTTTTTGATTTCCATTGGCTTCAATGGAAAACACATTTTTGGCTGTAACTTTTTAATTTTTTTATCCGAATTGGATGATAATTGGCAGGGTTATACCCCCAATGGAGGGAATTATATGTGCCAAAGTTAAGAAGATTAGATAAAGGGATCCAATTTTATAAGCAGCTGAAATTCGTTGTTTTACAAAATTCTGTGTATACATACCTGGATGCAACAAGTTTGTCTCCCATCTGATTTAGATGAAAGTTGGCAAGACTATACCACTTCCTGGTACTACCATGGCCAGATTTCATAAGTATTGCATAAAGAGTCCCAATGAGAAGCAATTAACTTCTAAATGCATTTCTGACTGTAAAGTCTTTATATTCCAGTCTGTTTATATGAAATTTGGCAGAAATGTATCTTGGATCTTCCAGATAATCTCTGCCAAACCATAAAAAAGATCTAATAAAAGGACCCAAATTTATAAGCCTACACATGATCTGGAGAATGAGCCTATGCGAGGGATTCTCTTATGTTTGTCACTGTGGTACAAGATGTGCTCGTGATGCCAATTGGCCAGCAGAAATGTATTATATATCATTTTCTTCTGTGACCACCCCAACCCCTCTCCCTCACTTGTTACTGGGAAGTTGGAAGCATCTGCTTAAAAAAGAGCCAATAAGGGATTCTCTCATGTGCTCTCTCTCAGTGCTGCAGGATGTGATTGTGATGACAATTGGCCACCCTGGATGTGTGAACCATGACTCCTGATTTCTGGGATGCTTCCCCCTGCCCTCGTTCTTGCTGCCTGAAGTCCCAGTTATGTCCCTTCAATGCCCACCTCAGAGACAGCCAGGATTGGTCCTGGAAAGTGGGAAGCATGTAGTAAGAGAGGCAATCACATCTCTGTCTCAGCCAGGGTGTCTTTGAAATGTCAAGTCAATTAGCCAGATGAGATATCTGTCATCTCTGCCTTTTGGCACAGGCTACACTCTGGGTGGGCACCCTGGGTGCATGGGGTTGTCAGTCAACTTGCAGAGAACACCCCGGGAAGGGGCAGGAGGATGTTGGTCAGCACCCCATGTGCATGGGGATTGGATTTATGTAGCTAGCTGGACTCTTTCAGTGAGCTCTAGCACATGCACATACACAAAAAGCCTGCCATAAAAGTATGAGAAAATGCTCTGACCAAATCCAGACTAGCCACAGACAAAAAACAGGCCCAAAGAACAGCAACTTATGTCTACCCTCTATGCCCACCTTGAAACCACCACTGATTCTTCCTCCTGTAAAGGTGGAAACATACAGTAATTGGCCAGTGAATGTGTCTGTCAGTCTGTTGGGCTTCTCCCCACCCTTCTACAGCCCCCTCCCCCTGCCATGCCTGTCTCTCAATGGCACTGCATGTGCTATTTACCAGAATAAGGAAAGTCTTCAAGACGGAAACTTCAATTGCTTGTAAAATGTGGACCCTTTATCAAATCTTACTTCAGTCTGGCAGAGATGATCCTGGACATCTGTGATAAAATCCTTCCAAATTTCATGTAAAAGGGATAGACAAAAAAAATGTTACAGCCAGTAATGTATTTACAAATAAATTGCTTATAACATAATAACCTCCTTCTTCCCTTTCTGCTCAGGATCTTGCCTCCTTCTTCACCTCCAAGATAGACAAGATCCACCTCGACATCACTTCCCACTCCTCTCCTCTTCCCACTCCCACCCCTCTCCCTCCTCCCCCTCCTTCTCTCATCTCCTCCTTCTCCCCTGCCTCCCTTCAGGAAATATCTGCTCTCCTCCTCCAACCCTTCCACTTGCCCCCTTGATCCCATTCCTTCCCGCCTCCTCACCTCCATTACTCCCACTGTTGCCCCCTCCTTCCTGCACATCATCAACCTCTTCCTCTCTACTGGTGCTTTCCCTTCTGCCTTCAAACATGCCACAGTCTCTCCTATTCTCAAAAAGTCCACTCTTGACCCCTCTGACCCTTCTAGCTATCGTCCTGTCTCACTCCTTCCTTTTGCTTCCAAGCTGCTTGAACGTGTTGTCTACTCCCGCTGCCTTGACTTCCTATCCTCCAACTCCTCCCTTGACCCCCTCCAATCTGGCTTCCGCCCCCTTCATTCTACTGAAACTGCTCTCGCTAAGATCACCAACGATCTTCTGGTGGCTAAATCTAAACGTCTCTATTCCATTCTTGTCCTCCTTGATCTCTCTGCTGCCTTCGATACTGTTGACCACTCACTCTTGCTGGATTCCCTTCACTCCCTTGGCTTTTGTGGCTCTGTCCATAACTGGTTCTCCTCCTACCTCTCTGACCGCTCCTTTAATGTGTCTCTCTCCAACTCCGCCTCCTCCTCCTTCCCCCTCTCAGTTGGTGTTCCTCAAGGCTCTGTTCTTGGCCCTCTCCTCTTCTCGATCTATACCTCATCCTTAGGCAAACTCATTGCCTCCCATGGCTTCCAATACCACCTCTATGCTGATGACACTCAACTCTATCTCTCTACTCCCTCTCTCTCTCCCTCTGTTCAAGCTCGTCTCATCAACTGTCTCTCTGACATCTCTACCTGGATGTCTCAACGTCAACTCAAACTCAACATGGCTAAAACTGAACTCCTTATCTTCCCCCCTCATCCTTCCTCTCCTTCCTCACTGTCAATAACTATTGATGGAGTCACCATCCTGCCTGTCCCCCAAGCCCGTAGCCTAGGCTTCATCTTTGACTCAGCCCTTTCTTTTAAACCCTACATTGACTCTGTTGCTAAATCCTGTCGCTTCTCCCTCCATAACATTGCTAAGATTCGCCCTTTTCTCTCTGTCTCGTCTGCCAAAACTCTTGTTCATGCTCTGGTCATCTCTCGCCTCGATTACTGTAACCTCCTTCTCACTGGCCTTCCCCGGTCTCACCTTTCTCCCCTCATCTCTGTCCAAAACTCTGCTGCCAGGGTCATCTACCTCGCCAGTCGCTTCGACCATGTGCAGCCCCTCCTCTCTTCGCTTCACTGGCTTCCCCTTCCTGAACGAATCCTGCACAAGCTCCTAGTCTTCACCTATAAAGCTCTTCACAACCTTGCTCCCCCCTACCTCTCTGCACTTATCGCCCTCCATACTCCAGCCCGTGCACTTCGCTCCTCCTCTGTCCCTTCTCTCACCCTTCCACGCCTTCCCTGCTCCCCTAAGCGCCTTCGTCCCTTCTCACTTGCTGCCCCCCATGCCTGGAACTCCCTCCCTGTCCACATCCGCCTTGCCCCCTCCCTTCATACCTTCAAATCTCTCCTTAAAACTCACCTCTTTCGCTCTGCTCTGTCTGACTCTTTATCCTGCTGAGCCACTATTCCTATACCTACGATCGGTTTACCCTTATCCTTGCAACATGGACCTGCCTGCTGTCATTCTCATCGTAACCAAGCCAAGTACGTGCACTTGAGACCTCGCATCTTCATGAATGTTAGACCCCTTGTCTCTCCCTCTGTTCCCCTTCCTAAGTCTCTCCCCCAGCTCCTGTCTCTCAGATTGTAAGCCCTAGGGGCAGGGACTGTGTCTATTTTATTACTTTGTAAAGTGCCAGGTACACTGCTGGTGCTATATAAATGTTTGTTAATAATAATAGTAATAAATAATAACCTTTTATCCAATCCTTTTGAAATGTTGCAGACATGGTACTCTTAGTGAGGGGTATAATCTTGCCAAATTTATTTCAAATCAAAGGGAGACAAAGACAATACAGTCAGGAATGTATATGCAGATTTTTGTAATATAAAGAATTTCAACTGCTTGTATAATAGTATTCCTTTATTCAAACGTGCTGAAATTTGGCACACAAAATGCTCTCCATTGGGAGTATAATCATGCCAAGTTTCACCAAACTCAGATGTATATCAAAAAGGTAAGGCCAAAAATGTGTGTTCCCGGTTTTTCCTATTAATTTGTAATAACAAAACATTTTTGGGGTTTTTTTCATTGTTTTTTCTTATTCAATGATAAAATAAAAATGAAAAACCTATATTTCATTTTCATTATTATAATAACAAAAATGAAATGCATACCCTTACAGAAAAGCATGAATGAACCTGCTAACAGAAATTGATCTGATAAAATATATCATTTCATGTACTTGATCCTATTCAGCGAGGAGTTAAGTTAGATCAGTGCTTCCCCTTTCCCAAGCTATGGTTCAGGAGCAATATGTTGCTCACTGTTACATTTTGTGGCCTTATACAGAGAAGGTGGCTGAAGCAAGGAAGTTGGTTACAACAACACAGCTGTTATGAGTGGCTAGTTCATTGCTTTGGTAAACCAACAGGAACAAGAAAGGAGAACTCTGCCTGGATAAGTGCAGAGCTACCAAACCTTTTAATAGGGATGGGTGAACAGAACCGAGTTTGGAAATTCAGTTTGGTTCAGTTTGGAAGTTCGGTTCAGTCGACCAAACTATTCAAGTTCAATCCGAACTTCCGAACAAAGTTTGGAAATTCAAACCCCATTGAACTAAATGGAATATTATCTTTTAGGGATGGGCAAACAGAGCTGAGTCCGGAAATTGGGTTTGGTTCAAAAATTCGGTTCAGTTCAGAAGTTCGGTTCGGTCGACCAAACTGGTCGAGTTCGGTCTGAACTTCCGGATCGCGTTCGCCCATCCCTACCTTTTCAAGAAACAGCACACCACACTCGTGACAGCTCAGTAAACAATTGAAAAATATTGAGAAGATAAATAAATAGTTTGGTATTTATAGTACATGGCCCTGATCTGATGCCCTGCGCATCCCGTGCAGAGCCATGCATGTGCGCATATGCATGCAGTTTCTGCAGGGCACAATGTGTCCACTATTTGCACACATGTACGTGTACACACGGCTCTACATGGAATCCATGAGGCATTGGATCGGGGTTACCGGCAAGAAGGACGTATTCCACCAAGGCCAGACATTGATTGCAATCCTAAACCCCCTCCGCACAGGATCCGTGCAGCACAATGCATGCACAATGGATGTGCACGTGAGGCATGGGATTGACCCCATCGAGCAAAGACCTTTGTTCACTGCAGTTAAGGTGGTCCACCCTCGGAGGCTGATGGAACCTCAGCGGTTCCAAGAGGTCCTGAGGGAATTAACCTTGGACCTGGATGGCCACTCTGTTGATGAGCTAGTCCAGCATTGGAACAGCTTGCTGGGGGAGGCCATTGACAGGGTGGTTCCGAGATGCCCTCTGCCTCTGTCTCGTCACCGCTGGGCCCCTTGGTTAACTGAGGGACTGCGGTGTATGAAACAAGTAGGCAGGAGGCTGGAGCAAAGCTGGCGTCGGACTCGATCTGACTCCGACCGACTTCTCCATAGGGCCCATTTGCGGGCCTACGTTGAGGCTGTGAGGACATCAAGGGAGGAGTTCCTTGCTTCCCTCATAGCGTCTGCGAAGTCACACCCAGCAGAGCTGTTTTGAGTGATACAGGGGCTGGTCAATCTGGCCTCCCTCCGCCTGGACAGGGACTTGTCCCAGGCCTTCTGTGAGGAGTTTGTCACCTACTTCGCAGACAAGATCGCTCGGATTCATGGTGACTTTGACGCTGGGTTTGGGGCAGTAGGTGGAGAGCATGAGGTGATGGAGGCCCCGTCTGGTCCAAATTTGTGGGGGGAGTTTCAGGAAGTGACACCAGCCGATGTGGTGGATGTCTTGGGGTCTGTGAGAGCCACCAGTTGTGAACTTGATCCATGCCCATCCTGGTTGATGAAAGCCTCCAGGGAGACGTTGGGGACGGTGCTGGCAAGGGTGGTCAATGCATCCCTGCAGCAGGGGAGGCTGTCGCCTAGCCTCAAGGAGGTTGTGGTGTGCCCCCTGCTGAAGAAACCATCGTTGGATGTGGATGCACTTGCCAGCTACTGACCCCTCTAACCTTCCCTTTTTAGGGAAGGTTATTGGGCGGGTGGTGGCGATCCAGCTCCAGGCACATCTAGATAGCATTGGTTTACTGGACCCTTTTCAATCTGGGTTCCGACCTGGCTATGGCACAGAGACAGTGTTGGTGGCCTTGGTCGACGATCTCCGCTGGGAGATGGATGCAACATTTCTTATCTGCTAGATCTCTTGGCCGCTTTTGATACCATGGACCATGGGCTGCTGTTGAGATGGCTGCATGACCTGGGGGGGTCTGGACGGGACTGTTCTTGAATGGTTCCGCTTATTCCTCTCAGGGAGAAGCCAGCAGGTGGTGTTGGGAGCTGAAACATCTTGCCCCCGCGTTTTATCCCATGGTGTTCCATAGGGTTCCATTCTGTCTCCATTATTATTTATTGTTTATATGCAGCCCTTGAGGGAGGTCGTGACAGGCTTTGGGGTGTGATGTCACCAATATGCTGATGATGCTCAGTTATACCTCTTTTTTTCAGCTGACCCAGACCCTGCTCTGTCATTGCTATCCCAGTGTCTGGAGGCCGTGGCAGAATGGATGTGGCAGAGAAGACTGAAGCTCAACCCTGATAAGATGGAGGTGATGGTGGTGGGGAGAGCAAGGGAGGTGTTGGCCCCCCGATTGGGGGAGTTTGCCCTTCTTTAGCTCAGCAGGTTTGGAGTCTGGGGGTGATATTGGATGCAGATCTCCACCTGGATCGACAGGTGGAGGTGGTGGCAAAGGCTGCCTTCCGCCAGTTACATCTGGTGCGGGGGCTGCGTCCGTACGTCTCTGGCCCGGACCTGGCCTCCCTCCTCTATGCCTTCATCACCTTGAGGCTGGACTACTGAAATGTGCTCTACATAGGGCTGCCTTTTTTCCTGGTTCAGAGACTGCAGCTAGTGCAGAATGCAGCGGCCCGGGTCCTGCCGGGGATGGGTTGCCGGGATCACATAACACCTGTGCTCCGGACTCTGCACTGGTTGCCAATAGCATGCCGAGTCAGGTTCAAGGTATTGGTATTGATCTGTAAGGCCCTTCACGGTCTGGGCCCCTCATACCTCAGGGACCATCTCGCCCTCTGCACCCCAGAGTGGCTCCTTCGGTCTGCTGGGGGTGCCTTCTTGGAGGTCCCCCATGTTAAGCAGGGGGCCACAATGGAGAAGGCATTCTTGGTGGCCGGGCTGCGCCTTTGGAATTTCCTCCTGGAGGAAGCTCGCCTGGCCCCAATCCTTTTAACATTCTGGCGAGTTTGTAAAACCTGGCCTTTGGGGAGGGGAGAGGTGGGGTTAGGGTTTTTTAATCTCCTCCTACCCTTATTTATTGTTTTATTGTGTGCCTAACCCTGTTTTAATATTATTATGATTGTTTTAAATTTTATATAAATGTATTTTTATGTTTTAAAATTGTTAGCCGCCCCAAGCTGTTTTCAGGAGGGGCGGGATATAAATCGATAAAATAAATAAAAATAAATAATTTTTCCCGATTGCTAGCAATGGGGGAAATGCAGTGAACATGGGTCCCTGCTATTGAGGAACCTGTAGACTGGGTGCAAAGGGACTGCATCTTCTATTCCAACTCAGCTGTAGCTACTCAGTCTGCAGGTTGTGTGTCTTTAAGAGAAGTCAGTCATTTGGATTTCCCAGTTTTGTTTCTCTGACACTGTCAGAGCTTTTGCAATTTGTAGGGAAGGCTGAATTTCACTCCAAGTGGATATCTGCACACTCCTTGGACAATTAGCAGTTTTTTTAAATAGTTTCACAAGACTATTTTGTAAATTGCTCATTTTATTCATTATGCAATATGTTCCTGAGGTAAATATTTCATTACACAGTCCAGTGCTCGCTGATGCTATAAACAGATTGTACTGTATGGGGAGAACCTCATGAATTAGTCTTTACTTGGAAGCCTTTTCCTGTTATTTTCAGCTTCTTCCTAGCACTTAATGTCATTACACATTTTACTGCCTAGTGCAGGTTCTTATAAGTGAAGTTTGCTGTTTATCATTTTTCAGCTCTGTACTTTGAAGGCACAAAAAATCCTGTTTCATGTAAGGAATTTTAAATGTTCTCCAGTGTCAAGAGATGATTAGAGTGACTCATGTCACATATCTGGAATAACCAAACAGATCAAATCAACCATAACGCTCCATCTTCTTATAATAGAATACTTCCAGTTTTAGCCTGGATTCTATTTTTCCTCCTTTGTCTCTTAAAATTGTCATTCGCCCAATACATTTTGTTTTATTTTAATATTTAAGAGTTTGAATCACAAACATTGTTTTTAAAATCGGGGGGGATTACATTGTTGCAACAGCTGTTCCAGGAGAAAGTAGTCAACAGTGGTGAGCAGCAGGGGGCAAGAGTGATGACTGCAGTAATAATTTGGAAGGAATGAGGTTAGAGCAGAGTAGAGGTTTTCAGTAAAGTTGATAAAAATGAAGGGGAAATTTATAAGAATTTTTTTCCATTAAGCATAGCAATGATAGACATGAACCACCATTTAAAAAAAGGATTTATAGCCCACTCTGTCTCAAGGGTTCAGGGCAGAACTTTGCAATCCTTATCTAATTCACCCTCTCAACAACTCTGAGATCAGGTTATATCCCCATTTTCCAGAAGGGGAAACTAAGACTAGGGGTGTGCACCAGGGACCCATGTCATTTTTGGTTTGCTTTTTGTTATTAAAAACTTTCATTTTTGTTATCATTATTAATGAAATTTTGTTTTTGTTATCGGTGTGATTATCAGTATTGAGTTCGAGCGACGACGAAGATTTTGTTTTTGATATCGTTTCCATTATGGGCTGCTACCAGTGGCAGAAGTGCCTGCAGACACATGGTCCAGACTTCTCAGAAGTTGAACTCCTTACTCCTTTTCTCATTATAATACAGTAGTAATAAGTGCACAATGAAAATATGAAAATTACTATTATGTATGTTTAACGTATACTATATGCAATATATTCCTATGTATCTATATCAATAAACTTGTATCTGCTATGTGTTCTAAGTATGTATCCATCTTATTCCCATCCAATAATACTAATATACTAAAAAGGCTAGTATATCTACTAATATCTATAATATCTAATCTATCTGTCTATATATACAACATATATCTATATTACAATATGGACAGGGGGAGACAGGGGAAGGGGAAAGGAAAAAACTATAGGGTACATCTATCTAAACTCATCTATATTATCTATATATATAATCCATATCTATCTGTCTAATCTATATACCTAAACATATATCTATCTATCTGTATATGTACATGCGGAGACAGACAGGGGAAGGGAAAGGTTAAAATAAAGGGTATAAGGAAAGGTAAGGTATAACACTGAGGGCTGGGGAATATTTTTAGTGGAAGTATCAAAGTTCTATAAATGCAACTTGACACAGAGAAAGCTAACACAGAACAAGAGTCAAACAGCCTGGCCCTGCAACATAAAGGGTTCCAGTGGCCTCCCCAGAGCCCCTATGATTGGATCTGGGAGGCAGGAGGCACTGAGCACTCACAGGGTGACATTCAACTGCATGGGACCTGCTTGCATTGGCCAGCAGTTACATCCATCAGGTCCTTCCCCTCCCATCACAGGCCCAGTTGAAGAGTTCAACTGTTTCTGGCCCTGAGATGTCTGCTCCCTCCTCCACTCTCCACATTTCCCTCTCCAAAACACCTGCCAGGCAAAAACAAAAGCAATAACAACTTTTGTTATCGTTATTGATTTTGTTATTTACTTTCATTATTGTTATTGCAATAACGATAATGAAACAAAGGATTTTGTTATCATTATCAATATAATGAAAACAAAGTGCACACCCCTAACTAAGGGTAATTTCAGAAGTTATGAGAACACCGTCAACCACAGTGAATCCCCTGTGGTGGTTGTGATTCCCGTGAGGTCTGTTGTGAGTTCCGCCAGATGTTCAGCCCAGTGAACCTCCGATGGCAATCACATTGACCATGATTCTGGACCTCTGGCCGCCCAGCGGTCCAGAATCGTGGTGGGATTGGGCCCCAACCATGGTCATGGTGGCCACAATCCAGACAGGGCTGAAGGTAATGTCTGTTACCTTCAGCTTACCTGGACCGTGGTCCTGACCCCGGGCCGGAATCGGGCGCAGCGGCCAGAGTGGTCGCTGCACCTGCCTGTCTTCTGGAGGGCGGGCGGGTGGGCGGGTGGGGGAGTATGGGGAGGCGGGGCTCTGCAGCCGCATGTCGCTCCACACAGTCCTCCCTGCTAAGACCTTCCCCCTCCCCGATTCTTCTCCAGAATCATGCCGGCATGTCTAAAGGATGGCCGGCCTGATTCCTGACCGGGATACAAAATAAATCCCGGTTCGTGGTTCAGTGTGGTGGGCCTTCGGGCCATCACGTCTGAAATTACCCCAAGACAGAGAGAGATGACTTTCCTAGGCCACTCAGTGAGAAGATGGGTCTCCTAGATCCAAGTCCAACATCTAAGCTGTACAATATTTATTTTTTTATCCAGATAGAATGTGGGGAATTCCAATGTTCCCATTTGAGACCATCTTCAGATTATTCCAACACAAACTTTTCAAGATAAATTGATTTAAATCATGAGTTCTGATTCATTTCCAGGTGATCCTGAGTCAAAATATTCAGGTAAAAAAAATTCAGGAGTTTCAGGTCTATTCAGGTCCATGCCTGATGGAAAAGAAGTGAAGGGAAAGCAAAGTGAGACAAAAAGCATGTTTAATAAAGACAAATAAAAAGCAGTGAAAGAATGTTTTTCTTTTGGAAAAAGGAATGTCCTTATGGAGGAATATAGCAAAGTCAAGCTCCAGGGGTATGGTGCTCTGTGGCAATCGTTGCGAATTTCTGCATTGAGTCCCCTATCAATCGATGAGTGTTACTGTTAGTAGATGTCCGGATCGGATGTCATTCCATCCAGAAGAAGAGCGGGCTTCACCCGGTCGGGTCAGTTCCAGCCCGTGGCCTCCCACAGCTGGTAGTGATATGTGGTAGGGATGTGAAAATATGGTTTGGAAGTTCGGGGTTTGGCCCAAACCGGAGTGTTCAGCCTGTTAGTGAACACCCCGAATCCGAACCAACAACAGACCAAACTGAGTTTGGGTTCTGAACTCGGTTTGGGTGGGGTGGTGGCTTTCCCTCCCCCATCCAGGCTGTGCCGGGGAGCACCTCCCCCCCAGCCTGGGATTTAAAAAAAAATGTAACCCCTCCCCCTTGGGATCGCCCATGACCCTACCTGGTGGTGCCAGGGCTCCGGACCCAGGTCCGGCGGTGGGCGGGTCTGGCAGCGGGTCCGCTGGCAGTGGTGCTCCAGAGCACTTCAGGCCTCTACAAGGCCTTCTGGGTCAAACTGGAAGGCCTAGTAGTGGCTTGAAGTGCTCCGGAGCGCCGCCACTGCCACCGCCACCGCCAGACCCGGGGCCAGAGCCCTGGAACCGGCAGGTAGGTCAGGCTCCAGCCCCAGAGCACTGCCGCCGGCAGACCTGATGCTGAACCCACCCACTACCGGACCTGGGGCCGGAGCCCCGGCACCACCAGGTAGGGCTGCGGATAATCCCTGGAGGATTTAAAAAAAAATCCCAGGCTGGGCAGGGGGGGAGGTGCTCCCCGGCACCCCTTCCACCCATGCAGCCTGGAGGGTGGAGGGAAAACTGCCCCCCCACCTGAATGGGTTCACAACCCCCCCGAATCAGTTCAGTCACAACGGAACGAACCGAATGGTTTCGGGTTCAGCCGAACCCCGAACGGGCTGAACATTGAACCGCTTTGTGTTCTCACACCTCCTAATATGTGGCCACCTGGCCTTGCCCCTACACTATTGCCATCGCCCCACCCCCCTACCATGACAAACAGGCTGTCTATTACAGGCAGCCATGTCTGGGCACTATGGCAACCCCTCCATCTGGAAGGAGCTGAGGTTGGGAACATATGTTCCCACCCGGTTCGCCCACTCTGGTCTGGGTGGGTGGCATCTAGGTGTGGACTGTGGGCCCACTTTGATCCGAACCCACATTTCTGACCCAGTCACTACCCCAGACAGGGTTTGTACTGGGCCCACATCTGGCGTGCCTGGATCAAATGTGCTGGGAATGCCGTGGGCCCAAGTGGGCACACTGGGCCTACATCATGTATGTTAGCACCCAACTTGTCTGCTGGCTGTTATGAAAAGACCTGGCAGCATTACTTAAGTTATGGCGAAAGCCATTTTGTCTTTGCCTTCTGTATCTGGGGATTTATTTTGCAGTGTTGATCTGATGGTGTCACAACTTTAGCCAAGAAAATAATTACATTCTGTGGCATGGGGTTGTGAATTGGAATAATAATAATTAATAATAATTAATAATTAATAAAAAAATAATGAACATATATTCATGCAGAATTAAATAGAGAGAAAGAGATGAAAAACTATAGACTATGATCCACCAAATGTTAACTCTGGAGTAATCCCACTGAAACCCTGCCGACTTCAATGGGATTACTCTAGAGTTAGTGCTTTGTGGATTTCGGCGATTGAGTTTATGGGATAAATATGCTTGTGCTTACAACTCCTTATGCTATCTGAAACTCCTGCACTTATAGGGATTACCTTTTCCTGGAGAAGATTGGATGGCATTATTGCCAAGAGCCTCCACTTGAACTTCCTGTGATGGAGGTAACCTATATTATGGCATGATTAGTATTGGAACTGAAAGTGGTAAACTATATGCATGAAACCAGAACATCATCAGATCTCCTGACTACTTTTGATCTTGCTGGCCCCTCATGGTCACATTTGTAAAGGTGGGGCTGTAGTCAAGCAGATACTGCTTGAAACTCATGCGTAGAGGTCTTGTGTCTGTGTTTGTGTTGGCATAAACCTGGGCTGAATGTAGCTCAGAGTTTATAGGTCTGCTAACTAAGGCTGAAACTTGATTCTTGGATTCTCAATTTTCTCAATGAGAATCAGGGTTTTCAGCTCATGCTTGAAAATGAGAATGAGCCAAGAAACTGCCTTGATTCTCACCAACAGCAGGGAGAGTCTTGAGACAGCACTCTCTCCCCCACGCCCCCTTGGAGGGAAAAGGTCTTTTACAGCCTTCCCTCTTCCGCCTCCCAAACATGTACTCACCTGGCTGTTCCAGCTGCTTGGTCTCGCATTGCTCTTCTTCTCTGCGGGGGAATGGAGGAGATGAGGCAGAAGCAGAAATTTTAAAAAATCACTTTGTATGTACAAAATGGCCACTGGTGCCATTCTGTGCATGCACATCCCTTTCCCAAAATTGCACCAGCAGTGTTGGCACCATTTTGGAAAACGGTAGCCAGTTTGTGCATGCCAGAATGGCGCTGCACATGCACAGGATGGCTACCCTTTTCCAAAATGGTGTCAATGCTGCTGGAGCCATTTTGGAAAAAGGGCTGCACATGTGCAGAATGGTTATGGTGGATATTTTGCGTATGCGCTGTGAATTTTTAATATTTTTTTTGCAAGGTATCTCCTGAGATCTCATCCTGGGGCTGAGATCTCAGTGAGTTCTCAGGCCCGGGACAAAATTTCATGATATATTTTGTGAGAACAAAACAGCTCATTTCAGCTGTACTGCTAAACTTGTATGTATATGCCATTTGGTTAGGACTGTGCATAGGGCATGTAGGGTCCATTCACACTTAAAATCTTTCCTTGTTAATAGATGTGGCACACAAAGATACTGTTTTTCACCCTTCTACCGCACTACCTCTCCTCCCTTTATCTCCCCCCTATACCACTTCTCATGACCTCCATTCATCAGGTAAGATGCTCTTATCTGAACCCACCTCCTCCATCGCCAACTCCCGACTCAGTGCTTTTCACCTTGCTGCACCGTATGCCTGCAACAATCTTCCTGAGTCAGTGCCTCAGCCCCCCACATCCATATTCATGGCCCACCTAGAGGCGCATCTCTTGGAGGACACCTTTAATTCATAAGCCCAGGCTATATGCATTTGATAGCCTTCTAGATTTTAACTAAAATCTTACTTGGAATAAATTAATTACTGAATAAACTGCATCCTGTAGTCCATGATTCATATAATGCTCCCTGTTTTTCACTGTCTTAACTAGATCGTCTTAACTATGTCTTAACTAGTCTCTAGTACTAACTAGTCCCTGTGTCTTAACTAGTTCCTAGGAGGAGGGACTACCCTTGATGCTATGTGTATCTGTACAACGCTGCTTATGACTAGTAGCACTATAGAAATTATTATTATTATTATTAATTTTATTTTTATTAGTAGCAGCATCATGAAATGAATGAGAGGGAATGGATCAGTCCATTTATGTCCTTTGTTTTATAGCCTCTTGAAGCATCAGCAGACAGGATGCTTGTTTGGATGGACCGTTGATGTAATCCAATATGGCGACTCTTGTGTTGTCCACTGACTGTACTGGCAAAGGACCTTTCCACAGTGACCAAAAACAGAGGTCAATTTTTACATAGTAGGTAAATATTGGAGTCTTATTTTCTTTCTTTCAGTAGAAACTCAGTAAGCTCTTTGCCCTCATCTCTAAGCGGCATTGAGGCACTAGTACAATACACTGCATTTGAGGTAGGCACACCAATATGCAAAATTTCCCACAATTTCCCAATGCTCTTGTTGCTTTATATCATAAAGCATTTATCATAAAGCATCACATGGTACTTTATGATGAAGTTACACATTTTAATTTAGTTTTCCTTTCTACTCTGTGCTTTTTTTTTTATCTTGCCAGTCATTGCTATCTCTTCTTCTATTATTTTTTGTTCACAATGAAATTTTTATGTAGGCGATGTGAGTTTAATAAACTCTGAATAATTAACATTTTCTTGAACTGTGGGAGGAGGTTCTTAAAGCATAGTTATAATTGTATGATCTTTCTTTCTTTCTTTCTTTCTTTCTCTCTCTTTTAAATGAGATCGCAGAAAGTTCAGAATATTTGTATGAATACAGCAATGCAATTAGCAGAAAACAAACCTCTTCCTTGTCTACTCTAAATCTGCTAGTTGTGCAAAGCTTTTTAAACTAGTTATTATTTTATCCTATTTGCAGGGAATGCAGAAGTTATTAGTGACCTCTATTACTTTGCTCTGTAAAACTCTCTGAAGAGGAGTCATTTGGATATCATAAGCACTCCGTGTAGCTGTGAATCAATCAAGAAAGTAGTTAATTACTAGTTGATAAATAATTAGTAATTTCAAAGTTTCAAAGTGGTTTGGAAGTACTGAATATATCAACACAAAACTTAACTGGTGCAGAAATCGTATTTTTTGCCATGGTAAGAGCTTAGTTTCCTGGAAACATAGTACTTTCAAGCCATTTGTTTAATAGTCACAAATATGAATGGATGCCTAATTCATACCCTTATATGTCGAAAATATCTTCCTTTTGACTTTCATCACCCATGGCCCTTCCCACACACTTTTGTTTATTACACAGTCCTCTTGAGCCACACAGAGATTTGTTAATATTTATGCATGCCTCTGAAACATGAAAGGGGAACATTTCTGAAAACAAGCTTTCTGCTTAGAGGCAACAGAAGTCTGGAGTGATGAGCTTCCAGATGGCGATGGAAACACACTTCTCCATGGGGATGGGTGACCACATCACCATGCTCTGTTTCTTTCTCCAGTCGAGGCCTGAGGATCTCTGCTATGAGAGAGAATGAGGCAACGAGGCATCCTGGTGTTTGTGACTCACTCAGCATCTCTTCATGAGCACAGTTCATTCTCCTTCACACAGGCCAGGCTCTTGGTGGGTACAGCCCTGCACATGACATTGGTAGTCAAAGTCATGTCTTCTGACAGGTACCTCCCTGTCAGCATTAGGTACCCTTCGATGGTTTCGATACTCCCCAACGCAGTCCATTGTCACTGGAGGTAGGCAAGTATATGGCACCAAAGCAGAACCTGCCTTCACAGTATGGCATGCCCCATTATCCTGGCCAGAGTTTGAGAGAGAGCCTTTCTGTGGCTTAACATGATTGTGAGCTGCCCTGAGGCTTTGGGAATGGGTAGCATGTACATTTAAATAAATTAATACATTAATAAATAAACATGACATCGCACCAATGACAGCAGTAGGCTTGGATCTGTTGGATAACTCACAGGTTCTGCACAGCAGCGGAAAGAAAGGCCTGGAGCACGATAGAAAGCACAAGAAAGTTCGCTGCATGTGTCTCCATGGCTGTAGTTCTTCCATCTGTGACTCTGCAGACCATGCACCAAATGTTTTGAACAGCTTCAATAGCTGGGCTGATGCATAGCTGGGATTGGCTTCACACACATACGAGCTTCTATTGGCTGCTATTGGTTATGTCATGCTAAGAGAATGGCTGATGCTGAATGTAAGCTCTTATTGGCTGCTGTCGGTCACGTGGCATCACAGGCCAGCTATTGGGTGAAAAACGTTTCCCCACGCTTTTGCTGTGTGTATGTTGCTGCACCTGGACTGTCAATCCAGGTGACAATTAAACTGCATAGACATTCCTGTCACAAGCACATCAGTGTACAAGCCAAATCTATAAAATGTTGCAGATTTTAGCATCATGGAAGCATGCAATTTTTTAGCTGGGGTGGGGGGGAACAGAAGTGGGAATGTTTTTCACTTGCACTGTATGGTGATGCAGAAGATGATAGGGAGGGGGTATAGGAGGTGCATGTTTGACTGGGGGTTTTATGTGAACCAAGAGGGATTCTTCAACACCAAAGAAGGCAAGACTACAATAAAACTGAGTGCTGCCATCTGCCAGTACTGCATTGTGAGCCGTGGATATAAGACACCGGGAGACAGTATAGAAAGACTGATTTCTTTTGATTTCAATGTTTAGTTTTGTTTTCACTTTTCACTACAAGTGCACAATAAAGTATGCAATATGCTTGATGAACTCTGCATTATGTGCCTAGAAGAAGGTTAGTTTCAAGCACTAGTTAATCATGAGTAGGAGCCCAGGTAGGAACCTGTATGTGGACTGGAATGCCTCCAAGAGTGATATCCCAGAAGAAAGGAAGAGCTGGGGTGGCTTCTTCCAATGGTTAGCTGCCACTGTGAGTCATTGCAGAGGGTGGGATACTGAGAAGGGGGTCGGGGGAGTGTGGCAGGGAAGACCCCCTGTCAATTTATTGGGCTAGTCATGCTTAACCTATGGGGCGAGGGGGGCTAAACAAATGCACAGGAACTACACCCAAAGGGTTGCCCATTTATTAGGCTCTACACACTAAACATGTGAGTGGAAGCTATATAGACCGAACCTGGACTACAGCAGTCTCTAGGGGTGTGCATGTAGTTTTTATTATTAGAATAATGATAATGAAAATTGTCGGTTTTGTTATCATTATTGCAATAATGGGTGATTTCAGACATTACGGGGCTGGTTGGCCCCGTACCAAAATCAATGTATTGATCCCCTGCCGGGATGACCCCTAACACCCTAACAGACGTGCCGGGGGATCCCGGCAGGGGATCAGGGAGGGGGTGGGGCCACATGGCGCAACATGCAGCCGCACGGCCCTTCCCTCTCCATGCTCCCCGCCGCCCACCCTCTGGGGAGACGGGCGGCCGCCGCAGCCAATGCCGCCACAGCGCTCGCCCGCGGGCCGGAATCCCTGCGGGGATTCCGGGCCATGGCTGCCATCCAGACATGACGGCGGGGGTCACCATGGTGGGGAATCGCCTTCACCACGCGACGGCCTCCAGTCCCTCTGCTGCAGCCGCTCATGTGGTGAATGTGATTTCCCGCCGTGGTAACATCTGGGGGGAACATCCGTTCCCCCCAACAGACGTTCCATGGTCCAAGCCACCACAGGGAATTGACTGTGGTTGACATTGACCACGTAACATCTGAAATCACCCAATGAAAAGAGCAAATAATAACAATGAAAATAGAAATAAAAGCAAATTTTGTTTTTTAAATAAAAGAAAAAATTTAAAAACGTATTTCTGACTATAACGTTTTCTTTCTTATTCAATTCTGATGAAACATGGAGAGATTGTACCCCCTGTGGAGAACACTAAGTGTACCAAATTTTGAAATGAATAGATAAATGTAACAGAATTTAGAAGCAATTGAATGTTGTGATTTTAAGAAAAGCTCCATACACATTCATGGCTACAACTTCTTTATCTTCCATCCAATTTGGAAGAAACCTGTGAATATTATGTTCCTCCACAAGCTTAACACTGATGCCAATTTTCAGAAAGATTGGATAAAGGGTCCTGATGGTATGTGACATTAACTTGAAAATACATTTTCAGCTGTAACATTTTTATATTCCATCCTGTTTACAGGACATTTAGCAGGAATGTATCACATACTTTTCCTGTCATCTCTGCCCAACTACAGGATAATTTAAAGGGACCAAAGGGACCAAATTTTATGAGCAATTGAAGTTGTCCCCTTGAAGACCTTGATTCAGATAAATAGTAGCACATGCAGTGCCAGTCAAAGGCAGGCACCTGGCATGGCACGGGGAGGGAGGCTGTAGGAGGGAGGATGTGGAGCAACCCAAAAGACTGACAGACACATTCACTGGCCAATTACTGCATGCTTCCAGCTTTACAGGACCAATAAGTAGTGGTTTTGAGGCGGGCATAGGGGCCGGCCCTCAGGCGGACATAGAAGGGACATATCCAGGCTGGCCAATTATCATCACAATCACATCCTGCAGCACTGCGACAGAGGACATAAGAGAATCTCTATTGGCTCTTTCCTAAACAGATGCTTCTGACTTCCCAGTAAAAAGTGGGGGAGAGATGCTGGGATGGTCACAGCACAGAATAAGGATATTTGGTTGACATTTCTGCTGGCCAGTTGGCATCACAAACTGATCTTATACCACAATGACATGTAAGGGAATCCCTGGCATAGGCTCCTTCTCTGCATATGCTGTGCAGGCATATGAAACTGAGAACCTTTATCACATCTTTCTGATATTTGACAGAAATTATCATGAAAGTATGATATACAGCCCTGCTACACTGGTTGAACTACAAAGATGTTAAAGTAAAACATACGTTTATAAGTTAATTGCTTATACCACCAGGACCCTTTTTCTAATTCTTCTGAAAGTTGGCAGAGATAGTAAATATGGGAAGGGGTATAAACTTGTCAAGTTTCATCTACATTAAATGTGAGTGAAAGAAGTTACCGCTAAGAATGTGTATGAAGATTTTTGCAATATAATATAATTCAACTGCTTATAAAATTGAATTCCTGTATTCAATCTTTTTGGAATTTGGTACACATAATACATTCCATTGGAGGTACAATCCCTCCATGTCTCAGAAAAATATAATGAAAAACAAGGTTTCAGCTGAAAATGTGTTTTCCATTTAAACCAATGGAAAACAAAAACGAAAGCAAAATGAAAAAGACAATTTGATATTTATGAAAACAGAAATGACATATTTAAATAACGAAAATGAAAACAACATGGGCCCCTGGTGCACACCTCTAGCAGCCTCGTTTGTTAACACCCTAAATCCTCTTCTACTAACATATTCCATTGGTGCCTTCTTTGGAACATCCAACTTTCATCTTCAAGGATCTTTAAAAACACTAAGACCCAGATTATGTGTGATGCATGTTGGAGGTGAGATAGTTCAAGGAACTGTGTTCACCTGAAATCCTTTAGTTCCATAAGTGCCAGTCATAATGGTGTTCTCTTTACCCTGTGATCAAGAATTAGGTAAACACAGGGTGATTTCAGACGTGACGGGTTGGCCTTCGCCCCGTCACGGAATCACCGCGAGGATTCCCCGCCGGGATCACTCCGGCACGTCCAACAGATGTGCCGGCTGATCCCAGCAGGGAATCGGGGCGGGGCCGTGCGGCGCAACGTGCAGCCGCATGGCCCCGCCCACCACGCTCCCCTGCCCCCCGCCCCCTGGGGAGATGGGCGGGCACCACGGCCAATGCAGGCACAGGCCTACCCAAATTGAACACGGCCTGGAATCTCGCCGGGGATTCCGGGCCGTGGTTGCCGTCCAGACAGGACGATCCCCTTCATTGCGGAGGGGAATCACATTCACCATGCGATCGGCGTCGGTTCTGCCGATCGCGTGGTGAATGTGATTCCCCGCCGTGATTGACTGTGGTTAACATTGGGGGGGGGGGAACTTTCGGTTCTCCAACAGATGTTACGAGGCCTTTCCCCATCACAGGGTATGGACTGTGGTTGAGCGTGGTTTCGTAATGTCTGAAAATACCCACAGTGTGGTTATTGGGCACCTAACGGGGAAATTATGGTTCTCCTACCCTTTGTGTAAACAGAGCCCCTCGATAGCTGATGCAGTGAGAGCTCTAATAGATTTGCTTAGACCATATGATTTCAAAGTAATTCAAATTCAAGCTACTGTGGAGCAGGGCTTATGAATGTGCATAACTATGTCTCTTTGTTCATTCAATACACATTCCTGTCTTTGTGATTTATCATAATCCATGCATAGTATGTAAGCACTTTCATTTGGGTGGTAAGATTGCTGCCACAAAGCCCAGTGCATGAAAACTCTTCTCTTGATAAATAATCTACTATCTCATTGTCTCTGTGAAAACTATATATATCACAAGCCATTAATCTGCTCACTCAGTAGATGAAGCATTCTGAACACAATTAGCTTTCATTCTCCATGTCTCAAACTGCTAAACTGTGTTTGCTGATCCATCCATCTCACAGGTTAATGGGAATAGGTTAATGTTCCATATGTATTTAACTTAATTTCAGTGTAATTCTTCTATTTCATTCTGCATTAAATTGTGTTAATAAATGCATAATGTACCCTGAGGGAACATTTGATTTTGTTTATCGGACTATTTTGTTCACGTTTCTGGCAGGATTAATCCACAAAAGCTTGTTGTTTCCTCCTATAATTATGCCTATAATAATTCCTCCTATAATTAGGCTGTAAATCAGTACAGAATTTAGCCTATTTACTTAGTTATAATTTTATTTATTTATTTATTTACATTATTGAGTTGGTAGCACTGATCTCAAAGGTGACCTGGAAATGATTTTTGAAATAAATCAGGATTGCAAAGAGAATCCAAAGGTAACTGGTTTTTTTTTTCTTGTTCTAAAAATAACTCAATTTTCTTGCCTAGAAATAGAAGAAACATTGTCTTCTCTTTCCTGGTTTTGGCTGCAGGATTTGGTTTGATTTGATTTTCTTTTGTTTAGATACATGAATCAGTAGAGCTGAAACAAGTACCCAATAAAAAGGGTGTCCCGTTGAATTTCTGGTACCCAAAATCACGCTGAATATTTCAAAAAAGGTTTGGTATCTGAAACGCTTTTCAATCAAGTACCCAAAATACAGAAATACTGATTCCCAATTATTGAAATACTGATATACCGACAACTGATTTCTGCAATACTGAAAAATCCTGAGAATCCCCCAGACTCTTGGACAAATTCAGAACAATTTGTCTTGAATTTTCTAGTATTTCACTAATCGGTTATTGGTATTTTGATAATCAGTAATTAGCATTTCAGTGTTCTGGGTACTCAAACAGTATTTGGGTATTGATTTGGATATCAGAAATGGTATCTCACCTGTGGGTACCAAATCAAGTACCCTTTTCAGCTGAGGGATCTCTTTATAATTCAAGGGCCAAATGTGTTTAGTTTTAAAAAATACTTTAAATATACATTCTCTCAAAGTTATTAGCAATTTTAATTAACTGTTTATAAAAATAATTTTAAACCCCCAAATTTTCAGAAGTCCAATTCAAAATTATGCCCCATTTTTTCAGTTATTTGACTTTTAGGGCACTTGTGGGAAAGGGTCGTTAGGAAGCTGGCAAAGCAGATGCACATGTAATTAGCCGCGTCTTTGATGAGGTGCGAATGCCGACAGCTGGGTAATTTCCTCTGATATGTGTTTCTAGAATGACAGCTGACAGAGCAGCGAAATTCAGCTTGGGCAATCACCATTCTAACTACGCATATCTGAGGAAATCATCCAGTTTTCAGCATTCTCACCTCATCAAAGACGTGGCTAATTTGCATGCGTGTCTGCTCTGGATGCTTCCTAATGACCTTTTTTGCCGCAGGTGTGAAAGTGCCTATTTCACTTTGTGTTTTGCAGTAATATAATTCTGCAAATTTTCCTGGTAGTTCTAAGGTCAGATAGACTCAAACTATGAATATAAAAATCAAATAAAAAGACATTAAAAACACAACTGGATTTTAAGTTTTAAAGGAGGAAAAAATACCACATGCAACTGTATTTCTTTACAAGTCACCTTTGATGGTTGGCACCTCCATACTGACAAAAATGAAACAGAGACAAAAGATGAACTAGTTAAGGTAATACTTTTTTTGGACTGGCCTTTGAAAGCGTGCACTCTCACCAACAGAGCTTGGTCTAATAAAAGGAATCGTCTTAAGTACTTTGTCTGAAGTACTTTGTCTCACTCGTTTCTGGGATCAATATGGTTAAGTTTAAAAATATGGCCAGTAATTGCCATGCTGCATAGTGACACCACTCCAAGCAGTGTAGCAACATTGGAAGCTGAGAGTGTGGGTGATTTCAGACGTGACGAGATCACGCTGAACCACACTGAACCACGGTGAACCCCGCGGCGGGGCGAAAGGCCCCTGAACGTCTGCACAGCGTGCGCCAGATGTTGGCCACGCTGAATCTGCACATGGGGTCAATTTGAACCACGCTTCCCGGGCTAGCCGGGGGAAGGTCCCGGGAAGCGTGGTCAAATGGACCGCGGGCCGTGGCCAACAAAAAGTAACGTCTGGCCGCGTGCCACGGCCCGGGATCCCCGGCGGGATCCCGGGCCGTGGCACGATCGGCCAGACGCGGCGGCCGCATTGGCCCCGCCGCCCGCCCGTCTCCTCGGAGGGCGGGCGGCGGGGTGCGTGGAGGGGGCGGGGCCGTGCGGCCGCACGTTGCGCCGCGCGGCCCCGGCCCCTCCCACTTTCCCCGCCGGGATCCCCCCGGCACGTCTGTTGGGCCGTGCAGGGGTGACCCCGGCGGGGAACGAAGACGTTGGTTACGGTACGGGGCCAAAGGGCCCCGTAACGTCTGAAAATACCCTTAGACAGGCTGGGCAGTGGTAGCTGGTGTACTTTTAGGTTGGTGGGGTGGTGGGTGGAGCCAAATTTGGCAGGGGGTGGAGCCAAATTTTAAATTTCACATTTACATGATCAATGGAATAGAACACACAGTGAATGAAAAAAACAAAACAAGTTCATATAGAATGGGAAACTACACAATGGTGGTGGCACGCAATAGTAAGCAAAATGCAAAACTGTGTGGAAAAAAATAAAAAAGGGAAAACCAGCATTTGTTCCTGTAGATCAGGTGCTAGGAAAAAAAAAATCAGCACCTCATAAGGGGAATTCTATATGGATGCATGATTTGTTTCACTTGTAAAAATTGCTATTTTAAAAATAAGAGTCTACTCATGAGAGAAACCCAGGGATGTGAGGACACCAGGAGAAGTTGGGACATCAGGAGAAGTTGGGACACAATATACATCAGAGAATCAGCACAGGAGAGAACCTTTACATGTGTCCTGACTGGAAAATACTGCAGCTCAGCTCTCAGTACACACCAGAGAATTCACATTACCAGGGAAAGGCCTTATAAATGCCTAACTGTGGGGAAAGGTTTAGTGTGAACTTCAGTCTTAGTATGCATGAAAGAACCCAAAGAGTTCCCTCATTCCCACACCATCCTCACCTGCATTGGGAGAGAGGAGGGCTTGACTAGAAGTGGCAGCATGGAGCAGAATACTTTATCAAAAAGTATGTTAGACCAAATGCTTAGTAGGGGTATGTAGAACTTACCTCTTTTGTTTTCAATTTAGTTTTCATTTTCTGGTTTAAAAATCCATCAATTTTCAGGATTTTATTTGTAAAAAATCCTGTTTCGTCCCATCCACCTCCATGCAGGAGATGTGGGTATGTTGTGGATTGATGCCCAGGAACAGCAGGAAGGGGGCCATGGACCAATGGGGATGCTGCCTGGGATCACAGGAGCTGCTGCACCCCCACCCAGCCAGCCCCCGAAACACCCAGGTCATGAGACCCCTGGCCTGCACCACAGCATTTGGAGTGATGGGGGAGGGGCACGGCCTCACGGAGGCCTGTTGAGGGCTTGCACACCCTGGGTGTCTTGCGGCCTGGCCAGGTGGGGGTGCAGCGGCTCCAGAGACTCCACACAGCTGATGCCTGAGTCCCTATGAGTGTGCGGCCCTTACTCCTGCTCCAAACGGGAGTAAGGCCGCACTGGCACATCTCCTTTATTTTCTGAGGGGGGGGCTGTTGGGCTGTCCCACGGTGGGGTACCTCCAGCCCCAGTAAGGCACGCCCAAAGGGTAGGGAACCCCTTCCATGGGCTGTGTCCCCTTCCGGAACACTGGTGTGGGGGGTATGGCCTTTGCTCCGTTGGAGGGGGTGTGGTCATCTGGCCAACGGAACCTGCTTCCACCGGCACTCTTGCACCCCCACTCCTAGTCGCCTGCTGCTCCTGAGCCCTACCGCCAGCGCAAGGCCAGTGCATAGCTGAATCATGCTCTCAGTCTATAATTTGTCCCACAATATGAGCCCACCAAAGTAGGGATGGGCAAACACAGTTCGGAAGTTCAGAGTTTGGACCGAACTCAACCAGTTCGGTCGACTGAACCGAACCTTCGAACCAAACTCGATTTTCGAACCAAACCGAATTTCTGAACTCGGTTCTGTTCGCCCATCCCTATAAGATAATATTCCATTTAGTTCAATGGAGTTTGAATTTCCGAACTCTGTTCGGAAGTTTGGAGTTCAGACCGAACTTGAATAGTTTGGTCAACCGAGCCGAACTCGATTTTCGAACTGAACTGAACCGAATTTACGAACTCGGTTCTGTTCGTCCATCCCTACACCAAAATATTCCAGTTTAAAGATTCAAAGTTCAACAAAAAGTTTCTCAGGCACCAAGATCATTCAAGAAGAGGGAAAAAATTCAAAGGGGCTACCACAAGAAAGTATACATTCATTTTCTCCCTTCAGAAACACTATAAGACAATATAAGGTCACGTGAAAAGCAAGTATTTTTGAAGTGTTCACATTGCTGCAAAAATATTAAATATAAGAAGCCTGCAAGTAAACCTTTTGGAAAAGCCTCTTTGCATTTTTTCCCTACCACAGTCAGTCAGTGCACAAAATATCCATATAAAATATCCAAGCTAAAGACAAAGACAAATTAGAAAAGAATCAAAAAGAAAAATATAAAAATATATCCAAAATATAAAATATATCCAAAAATATAGTCATTCAATGTACAAAATATCCACACCTAATATCCAGTATCTAACAGACAATTTAAAAAATAAATAAAAAAAAATATAAAAATATAAAATATATGCAAAAATATATTCAGCTAATACATAATAATCAAACCAAAAATAAAAATATATTTTAAACAGCCAAAATATATTTTAAATATTCTAACAACCAAATATACCCGGAAAAGCCAAAATAATAATAAAGCCAAAATAAAATTTAAAAATACACTACTCAATGAGAAAGGAACAATTAAAAGGGGCTGTACCATAGAGAACAGCAATAAAACTCAGAGAAAAAGATAAATAATACATTAATAAAGATTTTAAAAGATATTAATCACCAAAGTACAGAAATCCAGTCTGCTCTCTGCTGCAGCAGCTTCTGAACTGACGCAGACCAGTTCCAGACTGGTGCTATGTCTTCTGCTCTTTTCCTCCCTCCTCTCTGGGTGATTTCAGATGTTACGCAGTCCCGATTCACCACAGTGGATTCCCGGCAGGGGTGAACCGAACAACCACCCCCCGTGGTAAAAAAAAGCCCCAAACAGACGTTACGGGACTGGGACCACGGCAGGAAATCGGGCTGCCAGATCACGGCCCGGGACAGTGCAACAGACGTGTTGCCAATTCCTGGCCATGGTCAAAACACCCAGAAGTCACTGGCTCAGCCCGTCCTGGCTGCTGCTGCTGCCTCTCCACCGCCTCCAGGTGCAGCACGACTGCCTCCTCCCCTGCCCGCGCCTCTACCGCCACCTCCTCCATCTCCTCCTCCTCCCTTGCTCTCTCGCCCTCCGTTCGCCTCTCCCTGCCACCTCACTCCATCCTGCCCCGTCCCTCTGCTGCTGTGTGCCCTTTAAATCTCCCTACACTGCCTGTGTTGTTGCTCGTTGCCTGGCAGCAATGCTGCATTATTTGTCCCCGGCTGGGAATCCTTTCCTTTGATTCTGGCCAGTGGTTGCTGGCCAGATGTTACTTTTTGTTGGTTCCCATCGGGAATCTCTTTGACCATGCTTTCGAAGATGGTCTGGCAGGGAGCTCCGGAAGCATAGTTGATATTGACCCCATTTGGGTATTGACTGTGGTGAACATCTGGTGGCCACTGAACAGACGTTCCAGGCGCTTTGGCCCCACCACGGGCTTGACCGTGGTTCACTGTGGTTGAGTGTTATCTCGTAAAGTCTGAAAATACCCTCTATGGGTATTTTCAGACGTGACACCGTCCCGATTCATCATAGTGAATCCCCGCTGGGAGTGAACAGAACAACCACCCCCGGGGCCAATAAAAGCCTCGAACAGACATGCTGGGAGATCCCAGTGGGGAATCGGGGAAGGGCCAGGACCACGCAGTGCAACATGCGGCCGCACGGCCCCGCCCCAATGCTCCCCCGCCGCCCGCCCTCTGGGGAGACGGGTCAGTGCAGCTCCCACTCGCTTTGACCATGGCCCGGAATCCCACCGGGGATTCCGGGCCATGATTGCCGGCCAGACGTTACTTTTTATTGCTTCCCGCCGGGAATCACTTTGACCATGCTTTCGGGGCTCATCCCACGGGGAGCCTGGGAAGCGTGGTTTAAATTGACCGCATGTGGGAATCGGTCATGGTGAACATCTGGCGACCGCCAAACAGACGTTCAGGGCGCTTTGGCCCCGCAGTGAAATTGACCGTGGTTGATTGTGGTTAACTGTGATCTCGTAACCTCTGAAAATACCCTATGAAAGGGGGTGCAGAAGTGAGCTCCTCAGGGGTTTGATTGGTTTTAGGGCACCTGGAAAAATTGCCCTAAACTCAACCAGATTGTCTGGGTTCCTCCATAAGAACCCATGACTTGGTGTCCTTCCCCATCTTCTAGCCCCTCCCCATGACATAAAATACTATAGCATGCTTTGTACGGGCATCCCTAATGGACACCCATTGTCTCTTTAGGGCCATGCTGCTGGTCCCATGCTCCCCCCTTCTCTTTGGGCTGCTGTGGATCCCCTCTGGGCCTGCCTCTGCTCTGCACATGTGTAGATCTGTGAGGAAGCACTTGTGGCCCAGACCAGGATGCCCTTGCTCCTTTGAGTGTGGCCATGGATTTCAGTCTGAAGCCTAGGATCAGGCACACATGCAATAGCTGAGTTTGTTGCTATGTGTTATTGTATGTGCGCACACTGTTGCTGCCATCTTCACTCTCTGGAGCTACTGGACTAAATTTCTCGGCATGCTCTACAGAGCAAAGATGGTGGCGACAGTGTGCACATGTGCAATAGTGCACAGTAGGAACCTGCGCTACTGCCATGTGCCCAATCTTGGGCTCCATACCAGCTTTGGCTGTGGCAAATTCAGGGGTGGCCACCTGCAGCAACCAGAATTTTTGTAGGGGCCTGGAGCTATGGGTGGGGCAGCTGTCCCAGTGCCCTAACTGATGGGCCACTTCTAAGGCAGGGTTAAAATCCCTGACACTTGCATACACTCTACTAGTTGTTACCACTGATGGAACCGCACTAATGGTGGACTATAAAAGGATAGGCAAGGCCTAAAATTCCTGAAACTTGACTCTATGTGAATAACATACTGATAAAATGTAACAATAAGAAATGCTCAAAATGAACTTTATTTTTACAAAAGACTGTGATCACTGATTATATTGGAAACCAGCTGCTGAGGAGAAAAAGGGTCATAGATACAGTTTGATTATAGTAGGAAATAGTTTTGTCCCATGCCAGTGTGGCTGAATAAAGTTACTTTCCCATAAGACACTAATTGTGGGATTGAAATTTTCTCCTGCATGTTAACTGCATGTGTGAGTACGCTATTCTGTGTTCATCCCACAAGTAATGCCTTGAGTGTTCTTGCACTACCAGGCTCCAAAATCCTATTCTTACAGTGACAGGTGTTATGGCTGAAAAAATTTGGTAATGTTGGAATACCTGTTGGCAATACAGTCATGGGATACCAGATGTGGAAACCAGCAAGCAAGCAGGATGGAGGTATGGTTCATTCCCAGCTAGTTAATTTCAGACAGCTTGTTAATTTTACCTGACTTTGCTGCCAGTTTGTTAATTTCACCCAGTCCTGAAGCCATCTAGTTAACTTCAATCTATTGCTGGCTTGTGGATTTCAACCATGCTCTGAGGTCAGTCAGGCAACAGGTACGAAGCAGAAGGAAGAGGATGAAAATTACATAAAATATTTGCTTGTGAGAATGATAGATCCCGTAATTAATGATATCATAGTAAAATGTGCTAAGAAAAAAATTGCAGGAGAAACATCTTGTGAGAATGGTGCCCAGAAAATACATCACACAATTTTAAGATTGCGGGAAGATTGTGGGAACAAGAAAATCATGGGAGACACTAGGTAATTCCGGACGTTACTAAAATGCCTGTCACCACACTGAACCAAAGTGGATTCCCTGTGGTGGTGGCGTTTCCTGGAACGTCTGTTGGGTCCCGGCCAGAGGTTCACCTTAGTGAACCTCTGGCCGGGATCAAGTTTGACCACGGTTCTTGACCTCTGGCCAGCCGGAGGTCGAGAACTGTGGTTAGATTGGTCACGATCCGGGATGGGCCAAAAGTAACATCTGTTATCTTTGGCCCATCCCAGATCATGGCCCGACTGTGATACGGGATCGGACGGTTGGGGAAGCACGAGGCGGCGGGGCTGTGCAGCCGCACGTCGCACCACATAGCCCTGCCCCCTCCCTGATCCCTGGTAGCAATCAGACCAGCATAGGTAAAGGATGGCCTATAGGTAAAGGATCACAGACCGGGATCCGTGACGAATCCTGGTCAGGAGCTCAGAGTGGCGGGCCAAACGGCTTGTAACGTCTGAAAATTTCCACTGTCTCGTGTGAAAGCAGGCTAAGTCTATGCTAGGCCAACAATGAAGGCCCCTAGTCAGGAGTGACATTTTGCTTAGGGAGGCACTTGAAATCACGGAAACTCTGCCACATTCCTCTCATTAAGTTTTCTCCACATTCTTCCAGAAACACTGAGTAATATTCATGTTGAACCAAGATACTGTATGTATCATCTCATGTATTCTGGTTCTTTTGTTTCTACATTATATAGGCCAGGAAACAGCGACAGTGGGAGGACAGCTAAAATTAATAGTCAGATAGTAGTCATCGGATCTGAGGGGTGGTGTAATTGTCATATTTGCTGTGCTGAATATAAACACTTTATGGTCAAGTCCTAATCTTATCTCAACTGTGAGGATGCTGGCAAAGCCATCCTCCTGTCTAGGAGGGCAGCTCATCAGGAGAAAGTCTGATAGGATAGGGAGCTTCAAGATCTGTGGGGAGCCACACTTTGCTGCCACATCGAAACTCAACATCAGCCAGTCCAGGTTTGGTACTAGCCTTGTCATAGACTATCCTGGATGGGGTCTGGAAACATCGTCTGTATAGTGGACCCCTTCTAGGGGGGCAGATGATGCAAAGACCACCACAGTAGCATCCTGCAATCTTTGGGCAGCCTACCTTCTTATGGAGGAGAAATGGATCATCAATACAAAAAGGAACTACTGCACACAAATAAACTAAATATGAATATACAAAAAAATATATTTGCTAACGTTAAAATATATTTAAAAACATAGACTGCATCAAATTCAAATGAAATAATGAATATACATCTTAACTCCTTTATACAACAATGAACAAATCTAAACATCAAATTAAGATATATACTCTGACAACCCTACACGGAATTAGATAAAAACAAGAAAATGGACACAAATGAACATTATTATTATTATTTATTATTAGCAAACATTTATATAGCGCCAGCAGTGTACATGGCACTTTACAAAGTAATAAAATAGACACGGTCCCTGCCCCTAGGGCTTACAATCTGAGTGACAGGAGCTGGGGGAGAGACATAGGAAGGGGAACAGAGGGAGAGACAAGGGGTCTAACATTCATGAAGATGCGAGGTCTCAAGTGCACGTACTTGGCTTGGTTACGATGAGAATGACAGCA
>QEPC01015474.1:770990-806026 GCA_003113815.1 Sphenodon punctatus | reverse complement strand
TCTTGGCCCGCTGGTCGGTGGAGCTTGGGGTGGCAGGAAGGCCAGCCCCAGGAGAGTCGTGGTGTCCTCAAGCGATGACAGCCGAGGATGCTGGGAGCGTATGCAGACGAGCTGCAGCCTCACCAGTTCTTGGCCCGCTGGTCGGTGGAGCTTGGGGTGGCAGGAAGGCCAGCCCCAGGAGAGTCGTGGTGTCCTCAAGCGATGACAGCCGAGGATGCTGGGAGCGTATGCAGACGAGCTGCAACCTCACCAGTTCTGTATATTCTTAAATGAATATTCTTAAATGAAATATGTTTTACAATTGGAGAGATTGCTCCTGTGCAAAAGATTTTTATTGTTATTATTTATATTTATGTTTATTATGTTGTTTTTGGCCTACCTTTTGTTCAAGAGGCCTCCCTCCCCCTTCCCCCCCCCATGATTCTATTAAAGAATCACTGAGTGTGTTGGTGGTTCAGACCATATTGTAAGTAGGATTTTGTTCAAGAGACCCCCCTCCCCCCTTTCCCCACCTCTGAGCAGTTTTTCTTTTTCTTTCCCTCCTTTTTTCTTCTTTCTTCCTCCCCCCTTTTTTCTCCCCCTTTTTTTTCTTCTCATTTTTTCTTCTTTCTTCTTTTTTCTCTTTCCCCTCTTTTTTTTCTTAATTCCAAGTGCCGTTTAGTTGAGGTTTGGGAGTTTTCTTTCTTTTTGAGAAGATTTTTTATTGACCATTTGTTAGTTTTCATGGGTAGATTGACAATATGAGGATTAGAGGTGACTGAGATTTATTAGTGATTCCTTTAGAAGGTGATATGGATCTTTAATAGACTATGGGTAATATCAGATGTGACGGGCCATTTGGATATTGCCATCTGCATTATACACTTGTATATATCATTTATAAAGGTAGGCCCAAAACAACATAATAAACAATAATAACAATACAAATCTTTTGCACAGAAACAATCTCTGCAATTGTAAAACATATTTTATTTAAGACTATATATGTTCGTTTTGTGTCCATTTTCTTGTTTTTATCTAATTCCAGATGGTATGAATTGATACCCCTGATGAAGGTTTATCTATCTGAAATGCTTAGGGTTGTCAGTATATTTTTTAATTTGATGTTTAGATTTCTTCATTGTTGTATAAAGGAGTTGAGACGTATATTCATTATTTCATTGGAGTTTGATTTTGTATATAGAAGCAGTCTACGTTTTTAATATTCTTTTAACATTAGTAAATATATTTTTTGTACATTCATATTTGGTTTGTGTGCAGTATAGGTATGTGTGAACAGAACACAGTTCAGATGTTTGGCCCTTTGGTCAATCAGTTCGGCAACCGTTCGGGTTCGGTCGTTTGGTTTGGGAACCGAGTTCGGGTTCGGTTGCTTGGTTCGGTGGAGTTCGGTTTGGCCGAACATTTAGAAATCAATATCGATATCGGTGCCAATATCGATACCGATTTCGTAGATTTTATTTTTAGTATTGGTATCGTTTGGCCCTGGGACACTAATAAGTTTGTTATTTTTATGTCTTATAGTTGTTATATTGTTGATGTTTGTTTTTTTAAAAGTTATTATAAAAGTTATATCTGTTACCAGCTGAATTTGACCTGTCCAATCTTTTATGGTGAGTCTTGAGCTACAGTTTTTTGGTTTATTTTTAATGTTATTGTTTACTGATTCATTGTATCTTCTTATTATGTTCGTTTTGGTGTATAATCTCTTTCTGGATTATGGTGAAAGCTAATATCCAAAATAAATTTGAATTTGATTTGGATTTACCCCTCTGTGCTGACTTACAGACGACAGACCGGCCTCTCCTACTTCCCTTCTCGATGTCTTCCAACCCAAAGAATGCACACAAAGATTTTATATTTTTTTAAAAAAATTATTCAATTTTTAAATTTAATATTATATATAGCTACACTAAATCTAACTGCTATTAACTATGAAACTAATAGTCCTACAAACACACTATTAAACTGAATCACTACACACTATATCTATCTCTATAACTAAGATAACTCCTACAACTATCTATATCTATAGTAACTATCTAATATCTATCTATCTATATTACACAGGGATGTGTGTGTGGGGGGGGAGGACACACACAGACAGCTCACACCAAACAACACAGGGAGGGGTACAAAACTGAAATGAAACCTAAATCAATCTAATCCTACTCTAAATAAATCCAAAAACAGAGGAAGGGAATCAGGGATGGAATATATATATAGAGGAAGGGAGGATTCAATGGAGGGTAGGGAGAAAGAACACAGGGATGGGTAAAAAATAAAAATAACACCTATATCTATCTAAACTAATCTAAATAAATGATACTAGGGAGGTAAATGTGTGGGATGGGTGGGTTTGGATTGAGTTCAGTTTGGTCAGTTCGGGTTTGGGTTTGGTTCGGAAGTTTGGTTTGGTTGTCCAAACAGACTGAGTTCGGTCTGAACTCCAAACATCTGAACCGCGTTCGCACATCCCTAGTGCAGTAGTTCCTTTTTATACTGAGTTATTTCTTTCTACTGTGCTTCGTATTGTCTTCCCCTTTTTTGTTCATTTTGAGAAATCGATCATCACACTGTGCCAGCGATACACAGCAGCAGGAAATAGGATTATTCTTTGGAAACTGACCTCTTCTTTGCATGTAAATAAAATAAAATAAAACCCTCAAGTGCCTGGCATTTCAAAAGTACACAGAAGCTGCCAATTTAAGTAGGCTTATTATGAAATAAAACCTCTCTCTAAAAAAATACAGGAGCAGTCCAGTTCCACAGTAACAAACCAGTCATAGTCCCTTTTACACAGACCTCTCCCACTCATGAACATGTAGAAATCTGCGTATTCATGAGTGGGCACAATCTGTGTGAAGGATGCAGTGCGAGTGGTGAGTGGGAGTGCGTGCATGCTGCTGCCTAACATGCATCCCCACTCATCCCGTGCACAGAGCAACTGGGGGAAATGAGATTGCTCTGTGCATGGAATGAGTGGGGGGTGAGTGGGGATGCATGTGCGGCCGTTTGCAAGCCCTGCCCACCCACTGCGCATACACCAGTGTGTCCACACACCCCCCACCTGGCAGCACCGTGTAAAAACAGCCATAATGTTTTCTGTCATGACAAGCAGAGAAGCAAAACAGATCCATGGAAAAGAAAACCTTAAATAATTCCAAGAAGAATCCAAGTCAGCTCTCTGTGTCTCTCTTTTTATTTTAGGTTCTGGTTTCTATTTGCCCCAAGAGGATAAATATTATGAAAAGGACAAGTTTTATTCAGCAGTTACTCTGTGTGTAAGCAAGGAATGAAAACAAAGAAATGAATGAGGCACAAGAATAGTTGTGGCTACATATGGAAATTATTTCTGAATGCTCTGCTGGTGTTCTCACTAATTCAGCTCATTTAATGGGCTAGTGGTGGGGACAGTAGTGTAGACAGGGATACCAGTATGGCCTGGCATTTTCAGAAGCATATTGTCTATTAGAGAGGTGGGGAAGGGGGAATAAATGTAATATTTTGATTGGAATGTGATATTATATTGTTAAAGTTAAAATAAAAAGAAATATTTAAAAAAAGGGGAGAGAGGTGGGGAAGGGGGAATAAATGTAATATTTTGATTGGAATGTGATATTATATTGTTAAAGTTAAAATAAAAAGAAATATTTTTAAAAAAAAGAAAAAAGAAGCATATTGTCTATTTAGAGCAAGGCATCCTGTCTCTGGGCAGGGGATTGGACTAGATGACTCCTAAATTCCCTTCCAGTCCTCCAATTCCTCCATTGGGCTTCTGTAACACAGCAGTAGTGCTTGTGATCTCCTCTACACTAATGTTCCCACCATTGTTATGAATTAAACACCAAGAAAGTAGTTTGTGGGGTCGGAAGTGACAAAGTGGGTAATGCTTCCGGGTCAAGGGTTCCATCCCATCCCTGACCCTGCAAGGTCCTTGCGTGTGATTGGTGGATGAGCATCATTTGACCCCTCAAACAGCTCAACTGACTGAGCTGGACCAATGGGTGAAGGATTCATCCTTCTAGCCCACCCCATTTTGGAAGAATAAAACAGACCAATGGTGTGGCGGATCATGGTGGGGTAGGTCGAATTCACCGAACGGGGTCATGTGTGGTTTCAAACAAGTCAGATGCCTGAGATGAACCAATCGGTGAAAGTTTAGGACTCCTAAACCTGCCCTCTAGGGCGGTATGACAGAGGAGACTGCCATTTTCTGACACAGAGAGCAGAGACCCCCATTCCTACATCTGGAATGACTTACTGCATTGTTGGTGGACCCTTTGAACTTATAAGAAAGCTCTATACAATAATGAAATGCATAGAAACCTCAGAGGGGGGTGATGAACCCATGGATACGCAGCAAAGTGAAGACCCCGTGGTAAGTTCTCCATGAGGGTTGTGAAACTGTCAGAGGGGAAAGTGAAATAGACACAGGCTTTAAATTTATCTTTTATTTCAACAGGTAAATGTGGACCTTTTAAAAGGCTTTTGAAAACATGAAGTTGGAAGATCCTGTCGGAGTAAGCATAGCCTGTGTTTCCTGCATTTGCAAGTGCTCGAGAGGATCTGATCAGGTGGACTGTTGTAAGAAGAAACTAGCAACATCAGAAGAATAAAAACTTTATTTGAAATGTCATTTGGTGTCATTGTTGTTTTTTAGCAGGAGTAGCTGGAAGCATGTCTGCGCATGAGGCATTGTTAAAAAAGTTCTATTACACACCAGGAGAGGTCGGAAGCTTTGGAGGTGTGGATCCTCTTTTTCAGGCTGCTAAAAAGCAGAGTAATACTATATCTAAGAAAGAGGTGATTTCCTGGCTTTCAGACCAGGATGCATATACCCTGCACCAGCCTGCACGAAAGTGTTTTAAAGAAACAAAACGGTCGTGTTGGGGGTGGATGCGCAATGGTAGGCTGATTTGGCTGACATGCAGCATCTTTCTACATATAATGGGGGTATCAGGTATATCTTGACCGTCATAGACATCCTGTCTAAGTATACATGGGCCTTAGGTTTGAAAAACAAGGAGCTGAAGTGAGTAAGGCCTTTGGAACCATATTCAGGGAATGGAGGAAACCTCAAAAATTACAGACATATCGGGGAAAGGAGTTTTTAAATAAGATATTCCAAAATTTGCTCAAACAGCATGGAGTACGCCACTTTGTGACTAACAATCACGTGAAGGCAAGGGTGGTGGAGCGTTTTAACAGAACTTTAAAAACAAGGATGTGGTGATATTTCACAGCTCGCAACACCTTTTGTTATATAGATGTGCTGCCACAACTCGAAAAGAGTTGTAATCACAGTTTTCACCATTCCATATGCACCAGGCCTGTAGATGTGAACATCACAAATGCTTTGAGTGTGTGGAAAATGCTTTATGGGTACAATCAGATGATGAGAAAGAGGTGCCCTCATTTAGAAAAGGGGACCACGTGAGGATCTCCAAGTTCAAGGGCAAATTTGAGCAAGGTTATGAGCAATCCTTTACAGGGAAAATATTAATAATGGATGACATCCTTAACAAGGCACGGCGGCCTGTGTACAGACTGAGAGATTATGAAGGTGAAGAGATCCTTGGCACCTTCTATCCTGAAGAGCTTCAAAAAGTCAACCCTAAGCAGGAAAAATGGTACAGGATTGAGACGGTGTTAACCACAAAGGGGAAAGGGCGAAACAAGCAGTGCCTGGTAAAGTGACTAGGCTGGCCTTCTAAATTTAACAGTTAGGTAAGAGCCTCAGAGGTCACTGAAGCTTAATCATCATGGCGGAAACAGGGTTTCACATCACTTTACCGAGCAACACATGCACCAGTGCTTTTCCACAAAACACCAGTTCTAATTTTACCATCCAGCTATTCAGACCCTTGGACCTTCCGGGAGCCTGGGAAGTGGGCCTGGCTGAAATACAATACCCCCACAGTTGGGACAATATCGCAACACCCACCGTTTATGAAATCAGCCATGGACCTGCAAAATGGTGTTACACCCTTGCTCCCAGCTATTATTCAAGCATTGCAGTACTACTGGATCAAATAAACAACCAGATACCCAGAGGTACCAACCCACCTCCTGTAGCCCTGAGGTTTGATTCTGTGGGTAGAAAAATTTTATTGGAGAGCACTGATACACAAAGGGTCCTGCTCTGTGGGGTTGTAGCCCCTAAAATAGGGATGGCAGCTGATTCACACAGGTTCCTAGCCCATGGGGCTCTATCCCATATAATAGGGGCAGTGCCAGGTTTAATGAACCAGCAATTTCTCCACGCTACAGAGATTACAGGAGGGTTGAATTCCCTGTACCTGTACACAGACATCGTAGAGCACCAGTTTGTGGGGGATGTCTCAGTGCCTTTATTGCGTTGTGTTCCTGTGCGGGGGAACAGCAATGAGTTTGTCACCATCACCTACGACAAGCCTCACTACGTACCAATCAGTAAACACAACATTAACACTATAACCATTGAAATAAAGACAGATCAGAACGATCACATCTCATTTCATTTTGGAAAGGTGGTTGTGAAACTACACATACGCCCTCGAAGAACAGTGAGCTTTTAAGATGTTGACTGTAAAAAATTATGGGGACCCCAGGGTCTATGCCAACTATTACAAGGCACAGGCCGGTTATGGTCTCCTGGGATTTCAAGGGGCCCCTCCCCTCATCTCTGTCCAAAACTCTGCTGCCAGGGTCATCTACCTCGCCAGTCGCTTTGACCATGTGCAGCCCCTCCTCTCTTCGCTTCACTGGCTTCCCCTTCCTGAACGAATCCTGCACAAGCTCCTAGTCTTCACCTATAAAGCTCTTCACAACCTTGCTCCCCCCTACCTCTCTGCACTTATCGCCCTCCATACTCCAGCCCGTGCACTTCGCTCCTCCTCTGTCCCTTCTCTCACCCTTCCACGCCTTCCCTGCTCCCCTAAGCGCCTTCGTCCCTTCTCACTTGCTGCCCCCCATGCCTGGAACTCCCTCCCTGTCCACATCCGCCTTGCCCCCTCCCTTCATACCTTCAAATCTCTCCTTAAAACTCACCTCTTTCGCTCTGCTCTGTCTGACTCTTTATCCTGCTGAGCCACTATTCCTATACCTACGATCGGTTTACCCTTATCCTTGCAACATGGACCTGCCTGCTGTCATTCTCATCGTAACCAAGCCAAGTACGTGCACTTGAGACCTCGCATCTTCATGAATGTTAGACCCCTTGTCTCTCCCTCTGTTCCCCTTCCTAAGTCTCTCCCCCAGCTCCTGTCTCTCAGATTGTAAGCCCTAGGGGCAGGGACCGTGTCTATTTTATTACTTTGTAAAGTGCCAGGTACACTGCTGGCGCTATATAAATGTTTGTTAATAATAATAATAATAATAATAATAATAATAATGTATGGAGCAGGCATTGGGGGAATATTTTGCAGTCTCTTTCAAAAAGCAGTTCCTCTGTTAAGAAGGGGCTTTGAGTTGATTAAGCCCCATGTCAAAACAGCTGCCCAAAATATAGCCAAGGATGTGTTGGGGCATGTCTCTTGTACAGTTCTGGAGAAAAATCACCCCCTCTGATAAACAGGAGGATTCTGGACTTATGTATATACAGAGAAAAAGAGGAGTTAAGAGAAAGGCTCCACAAACACTTCGGGTGGGGCCCCCTCGAGCCCATAAAAGGAAGGCTCTGCAGAGGGGACCATGGCAGAAGCGGGGGGAAGACTGCACTAAAGAGGAGACGTGATAGTACGAGCAAGGGTGATATCTTTTAATCAGCATGGCTTTTATTCACTGTGGATCTGAGGAATGCACCGAATCAGAGCTAGACCTGTTTCAAGTACCCCCCACACAAACCAGCATCGAGAAGAGCATGTACATAGAACCCCCCCCTCTCTCAACCATAGATGAGGCAGCCCAACTTGATTTTTTCATCACTGGAAATGGAATAGACTATTTAGATTTGAACAACATGTTACTCTACCTTTCCTGCAAAATTGTCAAGGAAAACAGAGCCAACATCAACACAGACACCGAGGTGGGGTTAGTGAATTACCCTGTAGCCTTCATTTTCAGTCATCTGGATGTCACGTTGGGTGATCACCTCATTAGCCAGAGCAATAACTGCTACCCTTACAGGGGTTTCCTAGAATCTGTGCTCAATTATGGTGGAGATGCCCTCACCACACAATTTTCTACAGGCCTGTTTTACTATGAAACAGCTGGACCCCATGAAACAACAGATTTTTAGGTGGGTAATGAGGGTTTTAAGAAGAGGGCACACCTTACCAGAGAGAGCAGAAAAGTTGAGCTGCTGGGCCCCCTCCACAGCGACCTGTTTTTTCAAGAAAAACTATTATTGAATCAGGTGGACATTAAAATAAAACTGACTTGAAGCAAAGATTCTTTCTGCCTCATGAGTAATGAGCCTGCCAGACGGTACAATTTGCAGCTTCTAAGCGTCTAGCTTTTTGTGAAAAAAGTATGAGTGGGCACCCGGAGTTTGCCTAGGACATGCCAAGGCCCTACTTACCTCCAATGCTAAATACCCAGTAGATTGGGTGGGGATGAAAGTGTTCAGCATCACCGCCGGCAGTCATGTCAGTAATCAGGAGAATCTGTTTCTAGGACAGATCCCAAAGCTCCTGGTCTTCAGCTTCCTGCACAATGATGCTTTTAGTGGAAGTTATGCCAAGAACCCCTTCCATTTTAAACATTATGATATTAATTTTGTGGCGCTCTATGTGGATGAAGAGCAGATTCCAGCCAAGCCACTACAGCTGGACATTGCAGGAGGTAATTGTGTCAGAGAATATATGAATCTGGTACAAACCTCTGGCAAACACATGAAAGACCAGGCTCACCTCATCAACCGTGAGGATTTTGCAGAGGGATACACACTGTTTGCCTTTGATCTGTCTCCTTATCAGGAAGGTGGAGACCATTACTTGCTGATTAAAAATGGAAACCTGAGGACAAAAATACATTTTGCTGCTGCCTTACCCATCACCGTCAACATGATCGTTTATGTTGTTTTTGACAATGTGATAGAGATAAATCAAAGGAGAAACATGCTGTTTGACTATATGTGACATGGATACCGTACAGCTAATATGTGTTTTATCATCAGACCCTTACACGATAAAGACTTTCTTGGATGTGTTCTTGAGTGACTGGCTTCCCAAAGGGAGATCAACGCAAAGGTCTGCGGGCCTAGTGGTCAACACACACACCCATACCCAGCCTGGAGAATACTGGCTTGCGATCTATCTAACAGAACACAGCCAGGGTGTTTTTTGACTCTTACGTGGAGCCCCCTGACAGCATTTTGTTTCCTAGAAGCCTTTTAAAATTTTTGAACAAAAATGACTGTAGGAGTGTGTTTCACCGTAAACAATTACAAGACCCAAACTCTATGGCCTGTAGTTATCACTGTGTATTTTTTCTACATCACCGATGCAAGGGTTTATCTTTTGAACAAATTTTAGATTTGTAGTCTGATAATTTAGCAGACAATGATCAAATGGTCATGCAATTTGTAAAAAATAAAAAAATACCGCCCCGTGGACAGGCCAAGCAATGTAATGGGCATGCTTCAACAAGCCCAGACCTGTGTCTCCTGCCATGAATTTCATAGCCTTGTTTCTCAATAAAAGCGACCCCCCCCCTTAATGAGGGTTTAAAAGTAACTCTCCATTTGTGTCTTTTGTTTAACCCCCTTTTGAAGTAATGACCCAGACAGCGTAATTCTTTTTAAAAAAAAGAAAATCAAGGTTTTATTTAAACTACATCACAGTAAAACAACACGTTACATAGGGAGCCAGTTAAACAGTTCGGACTGCCTTCTATAGGCATGAAGAGGGGACACAGGTGTGGTAGGCAGACTTGTGGTGTGGTATGATTTCATGGAGTCCAGAAGCTCTCTGTTTGAGGCATTTCTTATTAGAGAGGAAGGAACGTTAACATCGGCCATAGCTCTCAAAAAAACATCCCATCCGGTGGGTAGTTTCTTGAGAGTGTTCTGCTGTGTGGCTGCATGCACCAGGTCAAGCATGCTAGACCCTCTGACTAGTGTGCCTTTGTACACAAATGTACCACTGTCATCCCAGAAGGCACGCTCCGTATTCTGTTTTAATTTAGACAGCAGAAGCGGAGCATTCTGCTTATTTATCCCTCTCAGCACCTCCTGTGTGACTGTGTCTGTTTCCTGAGGGAGCTCTGGTTGGGGGCTAGAGGCCTGCTCTTCTGAGGGGGGAAGTGTTAAAGCCAGTCTTCCTTTTTCTGCCTCCTCTTGCCTCACAAAGTTTAAATATTTTTGAAGGGCAGAAGCATACTGCTTAGCCTTCTTGTAGTCAGCCAAATCAAATCTGTGTAGAACGCCCTTCATTTCCGCATCTAGGGAATAGTTAGCGGCGGTTCTGATGTTTTCCTCAGAGGGAGGAGAAGACCTGCTCTAGCTGATGTGATGGCACCAAGTACATTTTTTTGGCATATTCCATCACTGTCTAGTCAAAAGGCCCGTGATCAGAGGTATGGCTATGCTAAATAGAGGTCCTAGAAAGCCATCCTTCTGCCTCAGCAGCTGTCTCTTTCTTTTAAGAGATGTTTTCTTATTAGAAAGGGGCTTTATATTTCTTTTTTCAACACCTTTAGTTGCCTAGGGGTGAGAGAAATATTACCTTTTAAGTGATTTAAAGAAATTTCTGAGATGGTCACCACTAAGTCATCAGAAGCAGCACAGAGAATAGTTTTTCGCTGCAAAAGAGGTAATATGACAAGCTTTTTTAGAAGGGGGAGATTTCTCTTGATCCGAGATGACATACTTGGTCTGAAATGCGTCAAATGGGGTGGGTCTAATAAGATCAGTGGCTTTTAATCCCTTTTTCAAAGTGTACGTGACAGGGCCAATCTGGTGGGAAAAGACCCGCTCTTAATCTGTAGGCCTCAGGTGTGGAAGCATTTAAATCCACCTTATATATGTAAGGCTTTTGGGTAGCATCATCAAATGCTTCCATGAAGAATTTGACTTTGCCAGGATACATTTGCTGGACCAATGTAGCAATTTGTAATTTGTCCCGTGGATTTTTAAAATGAACCATAAATTTACAGTTCAGGTTTATTGTTTGTGACCGCTTACCCTGGCAAAAGAGGTTTTGAACAATATACAGTATGGAGAGATTTCTGTGGTGGCAGTACCTCATGAATGCTCTTTCCACCTCATCATTTTCAGAAGCGGAGTCCATCAAATCATCCACCACAACCCAATTGACTTTGCTGGTAGGAAACAGTACATCATCATTCAGAGATTCGGGCAAGCTGTCTACAAACTTAATAAAAGGGTATTTACAATGCAAATCTTTATACAAAGGCTTCCAGCAGCTATAGCACCATATAACATTTTCAGGCATAACAGACAGTAAGCTAGTTCCATGATCCAGAAGCTTTTTTATGAAGTAGCTTTTCCCGCAGTTGCTGGGGCCCGCAAGAATAGCTGAAAAAGGGTGTAGTCACCTGGTGTCCATGGTTAATATCCATAAGGCACGCTAGTGAAGTCTTCTCTGAGCGCCCTCTTATCATAAACCACTTTTTGTGTGTTTTTTAACCAGCTTGGTGTGGATTTCAAACTGCGCTCTGTTTCTTACAATCCCTGGATGCTGAACCACAATTTCTTTAAGATTCTCAGCCCGAGGATGATAATTTTGTACAAGGTCTTTAATGCTCTCAAAATTGATTTTTTCACAGTTGGCTACATTCAGAGTGATCCCCTTTACTTTCATGCAGACTTTTCCACCTGAGAGCCTGTACCCATACGTTTTGGGACCCCCTGACACGTATTCTGTGATGTACTCATCTGGAGGGAGGGAGCTTGTAAGTTCCCCTAAATAGTCTCTCAAGGGGGGTTCCCACTCACCCTTCCTGCTCACAAAAATGACAGAGTCCGTGTCATGGTACAAACATTGTTCTTGCAATCCTTCTAGTTTCTTGAGCAGCTCTAAACGTTCGTGTGCTGTTGTAAAAGCTGCTAAAAACACGTTTGTGTTTTTAGAGATCAGACAGCGGTCTTTGGTATATTTCCACCCAACAACAGCTGCCTCCTCCTCCAAGAAATCACAAGAGGAGACAACGTAGTGCGGGGAAAACAGAAGCTGATAAAGATCATCAACATGCTGTACTATACTCAGTTGACCCAGATTTACTCTTTGCGCAAATTTACCCCAGATAGAGTTGAGATACAACTTAGCAGTACTACGTTTTGAAGAGTTCACCTCAATATGTTCTGGACGTAACCGTACCCGTTCTTTCTTATAATAGTCCTCAATGTATTTATTCCGCTGTTTTTTAGTGACATACCACTGGGGATAGCCTGACACCTCCTGTTTTTTCAGCGGTGCATGTTGATATACTCAGAAAAGAGTTATCAGACTTCTTTTCAAAGTGCCACACTTCAAAGATTCTGCCTAGTCTGTACTGCTTCTCTAAAGCTGTAGACAACTCAATAGTGCACCACGTTCCCTCAAGGACTCTTTCCTCTTCCATGTGCACACACGGATCCAACTGTAAGCTCTCTGCGCAAGTTCTGCGCAGAGAGAACATAAGCTTACCATTCATTCACCCTAACTGGAAGAACAGGGGAAAAAAGTCCACGAGGAGGGTAGATTTCTGCTTTCACAAGGCAAAAGTACTCAGAGAGCGGTGCAAAATTTTTAGAAATGAATTTGGGATGACCAATCGGGTATTCTTTTGTTTTATTTACAAAGGGGTAGAGACTGGTAAAATAATAATAATGCACCTCCTCCCCCCAAAGAGTGCATTCCTAGGCTGTAATGGCTGTGGGACCCCGTTATCTTTCAGAAACTGTCACAGCTCCGCATCTTTCTCTACCATCTCCTTCCACTCATGCTCCCAGATAGTTCTCACCACATGCCCCTTCTACCTGAGAAAGTTATTTTTACATTGCATCTGGTATGCATGATACCTGTAAGAAACCCCAGTTAGGGGATTCTGGTCATCTTCCCCATAGCATTTTTTGCAACCATGGAAAAAACACCCTTCAAATTCAAACGCTGTCTTCACCCCTCTAACCACAACGTATCCGTCTAGATAGTAGTTACCTACTTTATACTCCCCACCCTGTAAAGCATGACGTATGTAGATCTGCTCCTTGTGCTCTATAAAGAAGAGCCATTGAATGCTGGGGGTTGAGAACCTTTTTGCCTGTCTGTGATATTCATCGGGAGGGATCAGAGCTATGGTGTTTGGCTCTAAGAACATAAACTTAAACATGACTAAACTGACAGAAGCCAACGTTAAATACTGGAAGGGATCTATCTGCTGCCATTCCAACTAAATGTTACCATCCTTATTCACCTCGCCATACACCTCCTTCTTAGTCATCTCCGTGATCTTTGACTTATACAGAACACACGCTTCCTTCAAAATCTTAACATCCTGCTGAGAATAATACACCAACTTCTTCTGCAAATCAAACTGTTCACGCTTGTTAGCATTGTACCATTTAAAAAATTCAACCTTGTCTTCTGGCATCATGCTGTTTACACCATAATACTCTGGAGAAGGCATGTCTCCTACATAATTCTGTCTCTCGTGTATGTTAAAAAAATGAGGGAAATACCCCTTGTAACCATCAAAACCCATAGCCTTGGAAAGTTTACTAAGTTTCATGGGTAGAAAATTTAAGCTATCGATAAAACAAATGTTAAAATCTGTCACCTTGGCAGCTAGAATCTTCCCACCCTGAGGCACCAACTCAATATCCAATCCCAGTCTTACCAACTCCATAACAACAAAGAAAGTGTCATAACGGGCTGCATTGTGACCAAGCAGCGTGTGATTTTTAAACTTTGTTTCCATAAAAGTACTAACAAAATCAGACACGCAATCAGGACCCTTAAACTCCCAGCTTTTACTCTCTTTAAGAGACTCTGCATAAATGTAGTTTGGGGTATGAAGCCCTGTTTCCTGAGTACATTCAAAATCATAAAAAATATATTTATCAGCCACCTTAGGTTTTGTAATGCACTGGATGTAGCAGAGATGGATGTTCACATCAACAACCAGTCCATAGCACTGGGCGCATTTCATGCCCTCACATTTATGTTCTTTACTTTCATAACGTTTACATTTAGGGCAGAGGATTTTCTCTCGACACTTTACTTTATCTTCCTTCGCTAACACTCTGTGTGTGTCTAAGCATCATTTAGACCTGCACAACAAGAGACAGCTGGGGCATTTGTATTTGGGACCTTTGTGATAAGTACATGAAATGTCTAAGCACAGACTACAGCGCACTGTACAAAAATGATCGTGGCTGTAAATCCTGCGGCAAAATTCACAGTAGTTATGACCCCCCAAAAATGCTCTTACATTCTTAATACTGTAATAATGATTATCCTCAAGAAACATATAAATAACTTTGTTGTGTGCAGGTCCTCCCATTTAAAAAAAAAATCCAGTTCCCTCTAGCGTTGTACAACACTTGTATGTTAATTTTTAAAGCATTTTCAAATGCTGCTACATCACAATTTTTTCTCTGTTCTGAAAATCCCAGCTCCCTCTGCAACTTCCTGGCTGCCTCTAACACTACAGGATCTGGAGTTTCTAGCCCCTTTAGAAATTTCAAAACAGCTCCCGAAAAACACAATTTTGTCCCTTTATAATGAAAATCAATCAGATGCTGCCTTTTTATATTAAAAACTCTATCCTTAGGTATGGATTTAAGGTGTCTTCATGCTCCACCCCCGGGGTTTTTAATTACCAGCACCTGTACATGCATATCCTCGGTGAAAGTAGCATCAGCGTTACTTTGTAGAGAAGTGGATATCGGGTCCATAAAATCCTCAGCTTTAATTTCAACCCCCCTTCGACTCACTGAACAGATAAAACCATCTAACCCCATGCCTGTTAAATGGACTTGCACAAAATCATCTGGGGAAAGACCGGCTTGAACCTCCCGCAGGAGTTTTTCAATACACTGGGTATGACAAATTCTGCATATTCTGAATCAGTTACATGCTCTATATTAACAAAATGATAGCTGCGAATGTACTGCATAACTGAAACTTCCTGCTGTATCGTTCCCATTGATCCACAAGCTCAAGATACACCTCATCTGACTGAGGATCTTCAGGGGGGCCTTCAATAGAAACGGAGGGTGGATTCTCAACCTCCTCTAGGGAGGGCATAGATATATCATTTGAAATGGGGGGAGCGTTCTCGCCCTCCTCGGGGGTGCCCCCGCTAGAATCAGCAGGGGGCCCCTCTAAGGATGGTGGAGGCATCTCAGTAGAATTTCATGGAGAATGCAAACCCTCTGATTCTACATGGGGTCCCTTTTTTGATTTCCTTAATGCATGAATATACCTCTTAATTTTTTTCATCCTAGACCAGAACCCATCTGCCTTTACTTTATTGCATCGGGTTAGAACACCACTGATGTTGCGGGCCCTCTGTGTCACCCTACGCCTCTGGAAATATTTTCTGCATGTCTTTATTTCTTTACATAGTGCATCTAATTTTTTATACATATCATAATAACTGGACGGGGTACATGCAGGGGTTTCATTTTCTACCTCCGAGATCGGTTTAGAAAATGTCTCATCCTGTGCTTTATACTTAGAATACTTATTATCGATGTATTCACTGATCGCTTTAACTTTCAAAAAGAACATGCCAACTTTTTCAAAACATAAATGGTCTGACATTGTGTATAAATTACTGCCACGCTTATGAAGAGACACGGGGTGTGATGTGTGGTGCACATTATTACCGATACCAAGCAGTGTAGGAGGAAGGATGGTGGGTTGCAGCGCTGGTTCCTATGTGTATTCTGACTTTGTTTTGGAGTGTACTGCCCCACTAGTTCCTAAATAATAAATCATAAAGAAGAAAATAAAATTAATATTGTGGGTTTTATGCAAATGTTTATGATAGGGTTAGGACTTTGTCTACGGCCACAAGCGGCATGGGGGGAGGGGCAGGGCCCCCCCAGGGGCGGCAGACAGGGGGCAGGGGCAGGTGCCCAGGCCCTTCCGGCCGAAAGCACCTCCTCCTCCATCTCGGACGAGAGGGGGTTGGTTGCCTCAGCCATCCCTGTTGGCAGGGGAAGGGGCTGGCCAAGGGGCACCAGGGGACGGGGGAGGGGCAGGGGCAGGGCAGCATAGGGGATGGGGAAGGGAGGGTGCATATATAAATGTTTGTTAATAATAATAATAATTAATAACCAAATAGTTTTCTGTTTAGCAGACCAAAAGGAGAGTTTTGACATTACTAAATCTAGGTAACGCTTTCTTGTTTCTTTATATAGAGGACAATGCCAGAGCATAACATAAAATCAGATTTACAAAATCAGTTTTAATACATGTAAACAAAGGGACACACTTGGACCACCTCCCTACAGCAAATAATTTTGTCATGAAATATGCTGAAAATGTAGGTCAGTCTGGGATTTATCACTTGCCTCACTGTGGGAGAATATCAATATTATTCCACATGTTTCCCAGACTCACCATTGGAAGTTTCTGCTTTATTTCTGTTAATCAATTAAAAACAGTTACTTTGGAATTCTGAGTTCCTAAAGGCACTGTTTGGGAAGTCTAGACGGATGGTAAGTTCTAATTTTCAGCCAATAGTGACTAGCACACAGTTGTGCTATAACAGCTACATTACAGAGCCAGTTTCAGCCCTTACTAGTGAAGCAGATGTACTTCTGTATAACTTTGGAAGTTTCCTTAAAAAAAAAAAAAAAAAGGCTTTGTGAATTGTGCAGATTCCGTAACCCTAGTTGCTTTCTCATCCAGACCCCAAATTCCAGCACCATATAACAAAGTGGCCTCCAACTTTATTTTACCAACATTTTACGCTTCAACACAGGGTCTTCTATTAAACTCGTTATAAAAATAAATGATGCCACCAACGATCTGAGCTGATTTAGCTGCCACTTCCTGAGTGTGAAGTTCCCAGGTTAAATTTCTAGCTAAAGAAACTCTTAAATAACAAAATCTATCCACCACTTCCAGGGGATCAGTATTAATGTAACATATATTAACCTTCTTCAGGTCAAATATCATCATTTTAGGTTTAGGGACATTGATTATCAATTTGTTCTGGCTACAGTAAGTACTAAAGGCATCAATCAATCCATCCATCAATCAATCATTTATTTACGTCCGAGAGAAAAATTTAAAAGCCTCTAACAACCATTGTAGTCCAACCTTTGAATATAACAATAGAGTCATGTCATCTGCATATAAAAGACACGGAATCACTTCCTCCAGCATTTATTTAAAAGAAATAAAAATTTAAAATAACTTTCCTGGCTTATTGAGATGAATAAAGTCATCTATAATGTCATCAGAATCTATATTCCTTAATGCATATAGCTGTCAAGCCAGTAAAATTTTCTTGGGACACTCGCAGTTCTCAGGTACTTCCTTATAGAAGGGTGGGGTACAAATCTGAATAAATAGATAAATATTAGAATAGCAGAACTGAAAGGTCCTCGAGGGTCCTCTAGCCCAGCACCCTGCTCCCTGGAAGGATATCCTCTATCTACAGCATCACACAGATGCTTCTCCAGCCAGGTTTTAAAAACAATGAAGGAAGGAAAACCTCTCTGGGGATCTTATTCCATTGCCCAGTAGTTCTTTCAGTTAGGTATTTTTCCCCTAATGTTCAACCAAAATCTACTTTGCTGCAGTTTAAGCCCATTCTCTCTCGTTCTGCCTTCTGTGACAGCGAGAACAAATGTTCATCTTTTTTGTGCCATCCTGTTAGACATTGACTGGCTGCCAATAGTGTTCTGGACATGATTCAGGGAACTGGTTTTGACCTATAAAGCCCTTAGCAGCTTGAGCCCTGCAATATCTAAAAGACCGCCTCCTCCATGCTCCCTTAGGTTAGCCAGGGGAGCTGCCTTGCAAGTTCCACCACTACCCGAGGTCCAATCAACATGTGGATGCAGAAAGGCATTTATGGTTACAGCCTCACAGCTTTGGAACTCCCTTCCCCTGGAGGTTTGCTAAAGGCCAAGACTGAGCAACGTTAGAAGGCAATATAATAGCAATGCATTTGGCTGCACTTCTGGCAGGCTGGGGATAGGGTTTTGGGGGTGGGAATGGGGGTTTTAATTGGAATTTTATATGGTTTATTTTTTATTGATTTTTGTATTCTTTGCCTGTAACCCACCCTGAACCTATGGGAAAGGGAGGGATATAAATTCAAATAAATACATATTTGGAAACTGTTATCACGTCCCCCCCTTAGTCTTCTTTTCTGTAGGTTAAACATGCCAAGTTCTTTCAGTTTGTTCCTCATATGGCTTGTCTTCCAACCCCTTTATCATTCTCTATGCCCATTTTTAGACGTGCCTCCTCTCCTCATGGATTTCTCAGTCCACTCTCAGCCATCTTGTGGGTGGGTGGGGGTGCAGGGGCAGTTTAGATGTGCCTCCCAGCCTCAGAAGTTGCCTGGCCACCATTGGAAATAGTGGCACCTTCTTTTTACAGCTGGGCGGCTCGGCAATTCTTTTTACATCCAGATGGATGTAAAATATTAGAATAGTAGTTTGTTCCTCATATGGATGTAAAAAGAATGCACAAACCACCTGGTGCTGCTGTTTCCGATGGCAGCCAGGCAACTTCTGGTGTGGGAAGGCACGTCTAAACTGCCCCCCCTCCCCCCGTGAGATTGCTGAGAGTGAATTGAGAAATCTGGGAAGAGAGCAGGCACATCTAAAATCACACTAAAGATTAGATAAAGGGTGAAAACAGACATGACACTAACCACGCTTTAACCACCCTTGGTGGTTATTTATGCATGTTTCAGGGCTGCATAGGGCACCAATACAGCCCTGCAACATGCATAAATAACCACCAAGGGTGGTTATAGGGTGGTTAGCGTCATGTCTGTTTTCACCCAAATTCTCAGGGGATAGGTCCTTAATGGCTATTAGTCAAATTGATTAGGAGATGAAACCCCTGACTGCTAGTTGTTGGGAGTGAACAGCAGGAAATGGAATACTTCATTATGTCTTGTTGTGATGCAACTTCTTGGGAACAACTGAAGCTGCCTCTATCAGAAACAGGACACTGGGCTAGATGGACCACTGTTCTGACCCAATTTTCTTGTGTTCTTAAACAAAGCAAACAGCTCACAGGCTCTTTTGTCTTAGAGAAGCAGCATGAACTGGAAGTTGGTTAAATTAATTATTAGAACATTGAATTTCTTGTATGTATATTGGGTTGTGGTATTGTAATAAGACATTTTAGAATTAAATTAAAACCAGATCATTGCCCCATTTATCCATGCCACACCACAGCCCTGCCTATTCTCCCCACACTCAGTTTTTAAATTCAGTTTTTAAAAAGCAAACTTCACAAAATGAGGTTGGTAACACACATTCCCAAGAATACAGGTGATCTGTGGCTGTCATCCAGCGGTTCTCAAAAACAATGAGTCAGGACTCCAAAAGGAGTCTCACAGTCTGCAGAGGGGGGTCACCGTCTGTCTGTTTGGGGGTAGCAGAATTACACTGAAGTCTCAAAATGGGATTGCACAGACAGTACTGGATGCAGGGGTGTTGCGGCTCTGTGTGAAATAGGAGGGAGCCCACACTAGAATGTCTGACAGTCATAAGTATAAAAGTAAAGTTGACAGAATATGCTTTCCTGTTGTAGTGCTCCAGTCTTTCCCCACCAGTCTTCCACGTGGCCTAGGCATTGTGTAGGCCTGACATACCTAGCCCACCCAGTCTGAATTACTGTATTACCCTTGTGGTTTTTGGTGCAGTGTTCTAGTCCTCCATCACAAAACAACTATCCACATTTGTGGACCTGTGTTTTATGCCAGTGCCTCAAACGTTGCAATTTCAAGTTTATTTATGGAGCCCAAGCATGAAAACATGAATTTCTATGGCATCACACAATCTTCACTTGCCTGGATTTGACCCTGTATGCAATCCAAAAGTGTGGAAAAAAAACCCCACTGTAGTAGTCTCTCTCCTTCTCTCCCAATTGGTGCATCTTAGGCTGTTTTTACATCGACACCCCGCCTCCTGCTGGGTGTGTGGGCAGGTGTGCGGTGGGGGGAGCGTCTGTGTAAATGTCATGGTGGGGATGGTGAGGGGGGAAGGGTGTCCGTCTGTGCGGACAGCACGGGTGGTGGGTGAGGGGGAATGCGTGCTCCCGCGCAACACCCATCTCCACCCATCACCCACCCACAGAGCCATCTGGCAAACTCGAGGAGGCTCCGTGGGTGGAGGTGCGTGTTCCCATGGGCTCACACCCACCTCCACCCACCATGGCAGCACATCATCCCCTCACCCACTGCTGCCTGTGTAAAAAGGGCCTTTGCAGGAACAGTGCCAAAATCAAGGAAATTACTATCCTCGCCTTCCCAAGCATGGATGGAGGGGTCATGCTCCCTCTGGCCACTTTTGTTTTTACAACCATGCCTACATGTCATTTTCTTATCACTTTCTGTTCAACTTCAGTTTTCAGTCTCCTTAAAAATAACCCCAGTGAAAAACAGGACAATGAAAAATTTAAAAAATAAGCCTGGTACACAGCATTAACATTTAGCAACCTATATTTATATATGCGAGACTCATTTAATTCTAGCAAAAAATAGCTCATGGCAGCAGTAAGAAGTGGCACACAGTGGGAAGATTACTGGATATGAGCGCAGAACTGTGAGTAAACACACTGAAAACACCAGGCACGACATTTAATGGAATAGTTATGACAATGATTATGTATTGTTCAGTTGGACAGAAATTACATTGCTTTTGAATCAGTGACCAAACAAATGTGCCAATTAAATACACTTTACTGCTTTTTTAAAAAAGTTCAAAGTATAAGTCAAATACCAGCTTATATAGGCCTTACTCATACAATGTTCTCATTAAAGCAAACACAGCCATTGAAACCAGGAGACTATAGGCTAAGTCAGATTGCAAAATGGAGACTGGTAGGAAGATTTCCGGGGGCTTTGTGTCTATTGATAGAGCTTTTTAATATAAGGCCATTGCAGGATCTGTGATTCCTGTAAAATTCATGCAATAGGTGTTTTGTTATTGGGCTAGAGGGGGGTCAAGGTCAGCAATTAAGCAGGAATCCTTGGAGCATGGAGAGCAGAATGTTTGGAATTTTTGTCATAATCTAGTTACTAGTTTGTCAAAGTCAACCCTGAAGAAAGGGGGTTGTCCAATGGTACTTTTGCAAAGATGCCTGTTCACATCGGTCTTTGTGGATTCTGTTGTAGAATTGGGAACAGAGCCAGTTTTGCCTCATGGATATGGTGTTGGTTGGGAAACCAGGGTTCAAATGCTGTCTTAGCCATGAGCTGATTAGGTGGCCATGGATAAGTCACTATCTGTAAACTCTGTTCCCCAACTGTAAATTGGAAATAATAAACATTGTGGTGAAGGTGAACTTTAGATTGTAAAACATTTTGAATACTGAAAGTGCTATATAAGGGTATTTTCAGACGTAACAGACCCCCATCTAGCCACAGTCTGGGATCCATTTCGGATCCCGGTCAGGAACCAGGCTGGACATCCTTTAGACGTGCCGGCCTGATTCTGGAGGGGGATCGGGGAGGGGGCGGGGCTGCACGGCATGACATGAGGCCGCACAGCCCTGCATCCCCATGCTCTCCAGGCTGCCCGCCCCCCAGGAGACAGACGGGTGCAGCGGCCAATCCAGTCGCTGTGCCCGATCCCGGATTGTGGCTGGGACCACGCTCCATGGCCAGACGTGCACCGTGGCCACTGCTGGCCCTGTCTTGGATCGTGGTTGCAGTAACCACAGTTCCGGGGGTGAGACCAGCCTCACCCCCAGAATCATGGTTAATCTGATTCCTGCCGGAGGTTCACTGGGGTGAACATCTGGTGGGAAACCTTTAGACGGGCCTCTCCTCCACCACAGGGGATTGACTGTGGTTAGAGGGAGGCCTGTAACATCTGAAATCACCCAATGTGATAAAAAGTCTTAAAATATTTCCAAGGCCCTAAGACTTAAGGGAAGAGTGGGGTAAACATTTTATTAAATAACAAAATATTGTAACATTTTTAAAGGCATAACTCACTGATTTCAGAGGAGACTTGCTCTGCTTAAGAACTTACGCTTCAATATGACCCAGCAGAACATCTAATTGTTTATGTTCAGGTTGTTAAAATACTTATCTGAAGTGTTCAATTCATTTACTCATGGCCTATGCCATAGCCATATGAATACACAATACATAATACATAATAAAAATGCAATATAATACAAAATATATATTCTATAAATAATATACTTTCAAAAAAATTCAATCCAAAACAGATTAAAAGCAAGGTTTTATCAATCATTAAGATCATGACAATAATGTGCTATAATGTGCTTTCCCAGAATGTAGTGCAATTACTCATGATAACAAGCACTGTTTCAGTAACACGTGACTACATCATTTGGCAGTGAAAGAGAAATTTTGAGATAAATCTCAAAAATTTAGTCTCTTTTATGTGCCACATATCAGGTGAGTAAACGTCTAAACTCAGGTTTATTCCTGTCTGGGAGGTCCCAGTCTATGATATTATTTATTTATTTGACTTGTATCCTACTCCCTCCAGCCCTACGGCAGCTCGGGGCGGCTCACAAAATATTAAAAACAATATATTAAAAAATACATAAAACAGATTAGTAAAACAGTAAAGACAACAACAAAGAGGTAACACCACTGGTAAAAACCCCAACCTTATTCCCCCCCTCTCCCAAAGGCCCAGACAAACAGTCAGGTCTTATAGGCCCGACGAAAGGCTAACAGGCTTGGAGCAAGGCGAGCTTCCTCTGGGAGGGAGTTCCACAGCCATGGTGTGGCCACTGAGAATACCCTCTCTATCGTGGCCCCCCAGTTCACCTGGGGGACCTCCAAGAAGGCGCCCGCGGTAGACCGCAGAGGTTGCTCCACAGCCCGGGGAGTGAGGCGGTCTCTCAGATAGGAGATTATGGGTAATTGCACTTCATCACCTCAGGACATCCCCTCTAGGGTTCTGCAAGGTTCCATTTTGTTCCCCTGTACTATTTAGGGGTGTGCACCAGGCCCCCATGTTGTTTTCAATTTTTGTTATTGTTTACATTATTAAAAATGTTGTTTTTGTTATTGTTGTTGTTATTGGTGTGGAGGAATTTTTATAATGGACCCTATGGAAATTAAGCTACAAATAGCCAGAGTAAAATGGAAGACAGATGAATGCCGGGTAAAAATCATTCTTTGCTGAAGTGAGCTTAGCTTGCTAGATAAATGTTAGTATTAGACTAGTTTGTGTTTTATTTTACATATAAAGGTCTGGGAAGCAGTTTCACCCTAAACAGAGCACGGCCGCTCTGTTCCTCCCTATAGCAGATAGGAGAAAATGTCCTTGCAGCTGCTTGAGAGTAATTGGCTTGTTTAGGCACCTCACTGTATAAACAAGTCTAGTTATATTGTTTTGAGAATCTTCTTGATGACTATGTAAACAATTGCTGTAACCTTTTACTTTGTATGACGTTATTTTGATTGACATTTCTGTATCTATTTGCTTGAACTGTAACCTATAAAATACCTGTGTAATCTGCAAACAGGCAGACCAGTCTGGAGCCTTGCATGAGTTTCAGTTCTGCTCTCTCTCTCTGTGCTTTGAGATCAATAAAGATATCTCTGACAGATTTTACCAACAGCAGTTTGTAAGTATAAATTATTCCTTGACACTGGTATCAGTATCATTTCAAACAAAGATTTAATTTTTGTTATCGGTATCGATTCCGATAACATAATATATATTATATATATATATTATATATAATAAAACAGACTAGCCTAAATACCTACATAAAATCTAATCTCTATATGTACACAAGTAATACCTATCTAAATCTAAGGGAGACAGGGGAAGGGAAAAGGAAAACTATCTATTATCTAATCAATTATCTATAGAACTATTCTAATCTAATCTATATGTCTATAATAATAATATTATTATAACAAGCATTTATATAGCGCAAGCAATGTCCCTGGTGTTTTACACAGTCCCTGCCCTAGGGCTTACAATCTGAGAGACGGGGGGCGGGGGGAGATACGAAGGAAGGGGAACAGAGGGAGAGAGTAAAAAGCTGAGTAAGAAGAGCCCAGCTCAGCTGAGCAATGGGAGCAGTGACTGGGACTTGGAGGAGTAGCCTGGAGGTGAGTCAGCCTCGGGAAATGTGAGCTTCCTCTGGTAAGGCAGGAGCTAGGATCAGCTTCCTGGGTCTTCCCGGGCCATCCCAGAAAGTCCAGTAATACCTGCATCTGGGCAACAAATGGGGACCTAGTAAACCTGTTGGGTGCCTGCTGGGGGTACTGGAAACTGTGGGTATTGCCCACAGGTAGCAAATGTGCTACCCACTGCAGCTCTACACTTGTGCTTTGGACTCTACACCGGCTTCCAATAGCTTTCTGAGCTCCACAGATCTAAAAGACTGTCTGTCTGCTCCCCTGCACTCCACAGTAATCATTGTAGTCACCTGGGAGTGCCCTCTTGCATGTGTCAGCAATATATCAGGTCCATATGGCAAGGGCACACAGACAGAGAGGCATTGAGTGTTTTCAGATGTTACGGGCCCCTGAATCACCACAGTGGATTCCCAGCGGTGGCGAGCTGACCAACCACCCCCCGTGGTCCAGGAAGGCCCCAAACAGACATGACGGGAGCGGGAGACATAACGGGAATCAGATCGATGGGCCACGGCCTGGGGCAGTGCAACAGATGTGATGCCGATTCCGGGCTGTGGTCAAAACACCCAGAAGGCACCAGTGAGGGGCAGGAGGCAGACATGGCCGACTGAGGGCAAATGAAGCCAGAAGGGCCAAAAGGAAACACCCACACAAGGGAAACTGGAAGGGCAGGGAAGGAGGGAGAAGAGTCGCTGAGGTGGTACACACAACAGGCACAGAGACAGCGAGGTCACAGCGGAACACACAGCACAAACACAGGCCCAGGTGCATAAACACCCGCATGGGAAAGGAAGGGAAGGGGAAACACAGCAGGACGGCCAACACACACGGCACTATGGGCAATGGGGGGAGGGGGGGAGGGGGGGACCCAGGGCCAGGGAAGCAGGGAGGACTGGCTCAGGGGCAGGCCAGGACACAGGGAACGGCATCCAGAACCCCGACAACAACACAGGCAGCACAGGCAAGCCCACAGCTACACAGGCAGCCCGGGCACAGAGGGACCCCTCAGGGGCAGAGCACAGGCACAGGGGGAGGCCACATGGACAGGGAGTGGCCCGGTAATGGTTCTGGAGGCAGACAGGGACCCCAGGCACTGGCAAGGGTGTGATGAATGGGATGGAAGTGAGCCGAAGAGCTGAGCAAGCGATCCAACACCATCACCCCCTGGGAGGACACCAGGAGGTGCAGTTTGGGGGCCCCAGAACCCCACGGTCACAGAGTCAACTGGGGGGGGCATAGGCACAGGAGGTATTGCGGCTAGACGATGAAGGACAGCAGCACCTGGGGAGCTGCGAGCCGGCTCAGAGATCAGGACACAGCCACAGGAGAAGGCAGCCACAGAGGGGAACAATGGTTGCAGAGGAAGACAGGGGGACAGGGGAGGGGGCCCAGAGCCACAGGCAGGGGCAACGGAACCCCAGGTACCAGCCAGCACAGTATCGAACCCGGGACATCATGGAGGGAGCGGGCAGTGACCCACGGCATCAGAGCGGAGGCAGGAGCTCACAGTTGGGCCAGCATCCAGGGCCTGGAAGGCACAGGGGGCCTCACAGCCATCTGCAAAGGGCCACTAAGGGGCCCAGGGGTCGGGTGGCCCGCCAGGTGCATGTAGTGAGGCCACTGAAGCATGCCCTGATGGTAACCCAGTGCAGATGTGTGGTGGGCAACAAGGTAGTACACCTCAAAGGGATCCTGCATGGCGAGCCCCATCTGGACATCGGATCGGGACCACACACCATCCAGCGCCACCAGCTCCACCCTGGTGGGCTCCAACAAGCCATAGTCAGCTGCTGGGGGCCATGGAAGGTGACCAAGCTCCAACAGGTGGTGATAGACCGCCCCACGTGACCGCTGGTACCCACGGGCCCCATGAATGCAGCCCGCCCCCTGAAGCCCCCAGAAGCCAGTGCGGCAGGGCTCCGCCCCCAGCCAGCCAGAAGCCCCCAGCCGCCATAGCAACAGCAGGGCTCATCCCCTGCAGGTGAGCGAGGCTCCACCCCCTGGGAGGGCCCAGCCCAGGCCCCAGGCCAAAGCTGCCCGCCCGCCCCCAGAAGCCCCGCCCGCCCCCTGAAGCCCCCAGAAGCCATTGCGGCAGGGCTCCACCCCCAGCCAGCCAGAAGCCCCCAGCCGCCATAGCAACAGCAGGGCTCATCCCCTGCAGGTGAGCGAGGCTCCACCCCCTGGGAGGGCTCAGCCCAGGCCACAGGCCAAAGCTGCCCGCCCGCCCCCAGAAGCCCCGCCCGCCCCCTGAAGCCCCCAGAAGCCATTGCGGCAGGGCTCCGCCCCCAGCCAGCCAGAAGCCCCCAGCCGCCATAGCAACAGCAGGGCTCATCCCCTGCAGGTGAGCGAGGCTCCACCCCCTGGGAGGGCCCAGCCCAGGCCACAGGCCAAAGCTGCCCGCCCGCCCCCAGCGGGCGGCAGCCCTTGGGCGGCGCCCGAAGGGCGGCGACAAAAGGGCGCTGGCCGTTTTGTGGCCGTTGTGAGGCCGGAGTGAGGACCTATGATGCCTCCCTATACCTCCCTCACCTCCTCGCCCTCTATCACCTCCCTCCTTCTAGCCTTTCTCACGCACCCCCTCCTTCTCCCTCTTCCATCACCAGCGGCCTTTCTCCAGCCAACCTACCCCTTATTCTCACCCACGCCCATCCCCCCTCCCCACCCTCATCCCCCCTTACCCATTCCCCCTAGGCCCAAACCCGCGACACCCAGGTGTTCCACAGACCATTGTGGCCAATACGAGGCCAGTGCACGACTCACACCCCCCAAACCCGGCCGTTCCCCATCCCCCAACCTCATCCGCATCCCCTGCCTTCCCAAACACCAATTGCCTTTTTCCTGCTCCCTCTGGAACTGCCGCTCGTCCGTGGCTAAAGCTCCCTTCATCCACGATCTCTTCCTCTCTCGCCCCTTTCAACTCCTGGCTCTTACGGAAACCTGGATCACGCCCTCCAACTCTGTTACCCCGGCTGCTCTATCCTCCGGGGGCCTGTCGTTCTCTCACCGCCCCCGCCCTGAGGGCCTGGGTGGTGGTGTGGGCTTGCTCCTTGCTAAGCACTGCCAATTCAAAACCCTCTCCCCTCCCCCCTCCTCCTCCTTCCCTTCCTTTGAGGCCCACTCTGTGCGCTTATACTCCCCTCTACACCTTCGGGTTGCTGTCATCTACCGCCCCCCGGGTTCCCTCTCCTCTTTCCTCCCGGACTTTGAATCCTGGCTCACCTTCTTCCTCTCCGATGATATCCCCACTCTTATCCTTGGTGATTTCAACATTCACGTTGACACGCCCTCCGCCCCCTCTGTTTCCCGCTTTCTCTCTCTCGCTTCCTCCTTTAATCTCCGACTCTGGACCGACTCCCCCACTCATACTGACGGCCATTCCCTCGACCTCGTCTTCACTCGAAACTGTTCTCTAACTGACCTCTCCTTTGACCCCTTCCCTAGTTCTGATCACTTCCTCGGCTCCTTCAGCCTTTCCCACCGACCCCCCTCCGCCTCCCCCTCTATGCGCCCCTTCCGCAATATGCAGGCCCTTACTCCCTCGGAGTTTGCCGCACATCTTTCCCCCCTTCTCCCCCCCGTTTTCGCCTCCTCCTCCCCTGACTCTGCTGTCTCTGCTCTCAACGCTTCTCTCTCCTCGACCCTTGACTCTCTTGCCCCCCCCTCTGCTCGCCCCGTCCGCCCCCTCGACCCCCGCCCCTGGCTTACCCCTGCCATCCGCTACCTCCGCTCCTGCACCCGGGCTGCCGAACGCCTCTGGCGCAAATCCCGCTCCCTCCCTGACTTCCTCCATTACAAATTCTCCCTCTCCTCCCTCTCCTCGGCTATCTCCCTAGCTAGGCATCGCTATTATGCCTCTAGGATCGAATCTTTCTCCCGCGACCCTCGCCGCCTTTTCTCTACTTTCGACTCCCTTCTCAAACCCCCCTGCCCTCCTCCGCCCTCTTCCCTTGCTGCTCAGGATCTTGCATCGTTCTTCACCTCCAAGATTGACAAGATCCGTCGGGATTTTGCCCCCCGCCCCCCTCCCTCCTCGCATCCTTCCCTCCTGCCTCTCTCCAGGAAATCTCTGCTCTTCTCTCTTCATCCAACCCCTCCACCTGCCCCCTTGACCCGATCCCCTCCCGCCTCCTGACCTCTATTGCTCCCACTGTCGCTCCCCCCCTTCTGCATGTCGTCAATCTCTCCCTTTCCACAGGCTCCTTCCCCTCTGCCTTCAAACATGCCACTGTCTCCCCCATCCTCAAAAAGCCTACCCTGGACCCTTTCGATCCCTCTAGTTACCGGCCAGTCTCCCTCCTTCCCTTTGCTTCGAAGCTCCTGGAACGTGTCGTCTACTCCCGCTGCCTGAACCTCCTCTCTGCCAACTCCTCCCTGGACCCTCTCCAGTCCGGCTTCCGCCCCCTCCACTCTACTGAAACTGCCCTGGCCAAGATCACCAATGATCTACTTGTCGCTAAATCGAAGCGCCACTACTCCGTTCTTGTCCTCCTTGACCTCTCTGCTGCCTTTGACACTGTCGACCACTCGCTCCTCTTGGACTCGCTTTACTCTTTGGGCTTCCGTGGCTCTGTCTTTGACTGGTTCTCCTCCTACCTCTCTGACCGCTCCTTTAATGTCTCCCTCCCCGAGTCGACCTCCCCCTCCCTTCCCCTCTCGGTTGGGGTTCCCCAAGGTTCTGTCCTTGGCCCTCTCCTCTTCTCTATCTACACCCTGTCCCTTGGCGAAATTATTGCCTCCCACGGATTCCAATACCATCTCTATGCTGATGACACCCAACTCTATCTCTCTACCCCCTCTCTCTCCTCCTCTATCCGCTCACGCCTCGTCGACTGCCTCTCTGATATCTCCGCCTGGATGTCCCGACGCCAACTCAAACTGAACATGGCCAAGACTGAACTCCTCATTTTTCCTCCATCCCCCTCCTCTCCCTCTGACCTGACCGTCTGCATTGATGGGGTCACCATCCGTCCTGTTCTCCGTGCCCGCAGCTTGGGCTTCATTTTTGACACGCACCTCTCCTTTAAACCTTACATTGACTCTGTGGCCAAATCCTGCCGATTCGCTCTCCTCAACATTGCCCGCATACGCCCCTTTCTATCTATCTCCTCGGCCAAAATCCTTGTTCATGCCATGGTTATCTCTCGCCTCGACTACTGCAACCTCCTCCTTGCTGGCCTCCCTCGCTCCCACCTGTCCCCCCTTGTTGCGATCCAAAACTCTGCCGCCAAGATCATTCACTCTGCCCGTCGCTTCGACCATGTAACGCCTCTCCTCCTCTCCCTTCACTGGCTCCCCCTTCCTGAACGTATCCTGTTCAAACTCCTGGTTTTCACGTTCAAATCGCTCCATGACCAAGCTCCCCCTTACCTCTCGGACCTAATCGCCCTACGCACTCCTGCGCGCGCTCTCCGCTCTTCCTCTGTCCCCTCCCTCGCTCTCCCTCGTTTCTCCTGCTCGCCCAACCGCCTTCGTCCCTTCTCCCTCGCTGCCCCGCATGCCTGGAACTCCCTCCCTGCCGACATCCGCCTTGCCTCCTCCCTCCGCTCCTTCAAATCCCTCCTCAAGACCCACCTTTTCCATGCTGCCTTTCCCAATGCCCTCTAGTCTTTCCCCTTGCTCTTACTGTCAGCCCTCCTCTGCTGACTGCTGCTACCGACCACCTTGTAACCAAGCCAAGTACACGCACCTGAGACTTCGCATCCGCCTGAATGTTTGTTTGTCTTCTCCCATGTCTCTCCCGCTGTCCCCTCTCCTTGTCTCCCCCTCCTTGTCTTTTAGATTGTAAGCCACAGGTAGGGACCGCAGCTGATTATATGTTCTGTACAGTGCCAGGTTGTTACTGGCACTTTATAAATGTTTAATAATAATAATAATAATAAAGAAGGACACCACCAGGGCAGGCCCCCCCTCCACCAGACAGGCTGTGTAGGCAGCCAGACTGCACACAGAGAGAGAAGACATGGTGTCCACCATGGACCAACCCACATGCGAGCACCTCATCTCTGGGATGCGCCCATCGGGTAAACGGATGCAAGCCCAGCGTCTCTGCATGCAGCCGGCAATCGCGGGCGCTTGCCTCATAGCCAAAGTTGTGCAGACCGGAGTTCAGACTCACATAGGCACCTGTGAGGCTGTCCAGGCAGCTCAGGAGCAATTGCACATCCGGGGAATGCCACAGGTCACACAGGACCATGGTCTCGCGGAAGGTCCAGCTATGGGGGGCACCAGGGGTGGTGGGGCCCACGAGCCCTGGGGAAGTGCTTCCAGCCATGGTCCAGCAAGTGGCAGATACTAACAGCAAGGATGAGGGGCCTGTCAATCCCTGGAGGGATGGGAGGGGAAGCAGGGGAGCTCCAAGGCCAAGCGATAAGGCCACAGGTCACAACATGGCATGGCAGACGAGTGAGGCGTGGGGTGCAGACCCAACCCAGCTTCTGGGACCGAGCACACATACAGGACAACCTACACAGAGATCAGGGCAATGAGGACAACAGGCAGCCAAGACAGATAGGTGGGAGGTGATGACAGCAGGAATGCAGCTGCTGCCCGCATACCCGGGTGCAGGCTGGTCCATGACACAGGCCCCATGCAGGGACCGCTGGTGTGCTCAATGGGGTGCCCCCTGCTGCCTCGCCCCGGCCGTCCTCCAGGAGCCTGGCCCACCAGCTGAGGGGGTGGGCAGAGGTGACCCGGGGCCCCCCGCCCAGTTGCCAGGTTGCAACCTGGGGGTGGGGCCACACATGCACCAGCCTATAATGGTTGCAGTTGCATCCCACCTGGGGCATGACTCACCATGGAGCTGGGATGGTTGGGTGCTTGCGGAATGCAACTAGCAGTCTGCGCAGAGTGGTACCACTCTCACACTGACCTCTTGCGCATCAAGACCACAGAGGTCCACCTGGCTGCCTGGCTCACAGCTCCGCGGGTGTTTGATACAGCCCAACAGGCCCTCCTCCATGCCTGGGAGCAGACTGCAGTGCTCCGCGAGGTGGCCAGCCAGCTCCAGTTGTGGAGGGAGACCATGGGGTGTGCAGCCCTGATCGCTATGCCCATTGCCCGGTGGGTATGGGTCACGAAAGGGGCACAGGGGTGGTGGGCCAGGGCGCTTGCTCACTGGGATGAGGCTGCCTGGAGAGCACACGTTTGGATGGACAGGCGCAGCCTCCTGCGTCTCGTGGAGCTGTTAACGTCCTGGCTGGAGCGGCAGCAAACCCCTGCTGTGTGCTGCACAAAGTGTGCAAGACCGATGGGGCAGCCCTCAACTACCCCATGCCCTGGAGCCCTCCCAGCCCTGTGCCTCTCTATGTCAATGTGGTGAACCCACGGGAGTACTGATACGCAAAGTGCATCCATGCTGCCCTGACTAGGTGGATCAGCTGGGAGGCCAAGGTTTGAGGCCGCACACCGCCATCCCCACCACCGCCGGGGCCCCCACCAGAACCCTGGGCACGCCCCTAGATACCCACCAGCCCCCAACCCCAGGCCCGTGAAACAGAATAATGGCAGCAACTGTGGTGCCCGTGCATTTATTTTGCATACCCCCTACAGTTAACCCCACCACCACCATCACCCACCTCCGATTGCCATGTCCACACACCCCCTCAGCCCGGTCCCCCCTTCTCCCCCTTCCCTCATGACCGGCCTGTCTCTGGGGCCTTCCTCTCGGCCACCCTGTGGCCACCGTGGAGCTCTGGGAGCTCCCCTCCCCCCTGCTGTCTGTGTCCCCAAAAGTGTCCTGGGAGGCCTCAGTGTCCTGAGAGGCAGGCGTTGTTGGGAGAGAGGGCAGACCCGGGGAAGATCCGGGGCAGGAGGGGCNCTAGATAAATGTTAGTATTAGACTAGTTTGTGTTTTATTTTACATATAAAGGTCTGGGAAGCAGTTTCACCCTAAACAGAGCACGGCCGCTCTGTTCCTCCCTATAGCAGATAGGAGAAAATGTCCTTGCAGCTGCTTGAGAGTAATTGGCTTGTTTAGGCACCTCACTGTATAAACAAGTCTAGTTATATTGTTTTGAGAATCTTCTTGATGACTATGTAAACAATTGCTGTAACCTTTTACTTTGTATGACGTTATTTTGATTGACATTTCTGTATCTATTTGCTTGAACTGTAACCTATAAAATACCTGTGTAATCTGCAAACAGGCAGACCAGTCTGGAGCCTTGCATGAGTTTCAGTTCTGCTCTCTCTCTCTGTGATTTGAGATCAATAAAGATATCTCTGACAGATTTTACCAACAGCAGTTTGTAAGTATAAATTATTCCTTGACACTGGTATCAGTATCATTTCAAACAAAGATTTAATTTTTGTTATCGGTATCGATTCCGATAACATAATATATATTATATATATATATTATATATAATAAAACAGACTAGCCTAAATACCTACATAAAATCTAATCTCTATATGTACACAAGTAATACCTATCTAAATCTAAGGGAGACAGGGGAAGGGAAAAGGAAAACTATCTATTATCTAATCAATTATCTATAGAACTATTCTAATCTAATCTATATGTCTATAATAATAATATTATTATAACAAGCATTTATATAGCGCAAGCAATGTCCCTGGTGTTTTACACAGTCCCTGCCCTAGGGCTTACAATCTGAGAGACGGGGGGCGGGGGGAGATACGAAGGAAGGGGAACAGAGGGAGAGAGTAAAAAGCTGAGTAAGAAGAGCCCAGCTCAGCTGAGCAATGGGAGCAGTGACTGGGACTTGGAGGAGTAGCCTGGAGGTGAGTCAGCCTCGGGAAATGTGAGCTTCCTCTGGTAAGGCAGGAGCTAGGATCAGCTTCCTGGGTCTTCCCGGGCCATCCCAGAAAGTCCAGTAATACCTGCATCTGGGCAACAAATGGGGACCTAGTAAACCTGTTGGGTGCCTGCTGGGGGTACTGGAAACTGTGGGTATTGCCCACAGGTAGCAAATGTGCTACCCACTGCAGCTCTACACTTGTGCTTTGGACTCTACACCGGCTTCCAATAGCTTTCTGAGCTCCACAGATCTAAAAGACTGTCTGTCTGCTCCCCTGCACTCCACAGTAATCATTGTAGTCACCTGGGAGTGCCCTCTTGCATGTGTCAGCAATATATCAGGTCCATATGGCAAGGGCACACAGACAGAGAGGCATTGAGTGTTTTCAGATGTTACGGGCCCCTGAATCACCACAGTGGATTCCCAGCGGTGGCGAGCTGACCAACCACCCCCCGTGGTCCAGGAAGGCCCCAAACAGACATGACGGGAGCGGGAGACATAACGGGAATCAGATCGATGGGCCACGGCCTGGGGCAGTGCAACAGATGTGATGCCGATTCCGGGCTGTGGTCAAAACACCCAGAAGGCACCAGTGAGGGGCAGGAGGCAGACATGGCCGACTGAGGGCAAATGAAGCCAGAAGGGCCAAAAGGAAACACCCACACAAGGGAAACTGGAAGGGCAGGGAAGGAGGGAGAAGAGTCGCTGAGGTGGTACACACAACAGGCACAGAGACAGCGAGGTCACAGCGGAACACACAGCACAAACACAGGCCCAGGTGCATAAACACCCGCATGGGAAAGGAAGGGAAGGGGAAACACAGCAGGACGGCCAACACACACGGCACTATGGGCAATGGGGGGAGGGGGGGAGGGGGGGACCCAGGGCCAGGGAAGCAGGGAGGACTGGCTCAGGGGCAGGCCAGGACACAGGGAACGGCATCCAGAACCCCGACAACAACACAGGCAGCACAGGCAAGCCCACAGCTACACAGGCAGCCCGGGCACAGAGGGACCCCTCAGGGGCAGAGCACAGGCACAGGGGGAGGCCACATGGACAGGGAGTGGCCCGGTAATGGTTCTGGAGGCAGACAGGGACCCCAGGCACTGGCAAGGGTGTGATGAATGGGATGGAAGTGAGCCGAAGAGCTGAGCAAGCGATCCAACACCATCACCCCCTGGGAGGACACCAGGAGGTGCAGTTTGGGGGCCCCAGAACCCCACGGTCACAGAGTCAACTGGGGGGGGCATAGGCACAGGAGGTATTGCGGCTAGACGATGAAGGACAGCAGCACCTGGGGAGCTGCGAGCCGGCTCAGAGATCAGGACACAGCCACAGGAGAAGGCAGCCACAGAGGGGAACAATGGTTGCAGAGGAAGACAGGGGGACAGGGGAGGGGGCCCAGAGCCACAGGCAGGGGCAACGGAACCCCAGGTACCAGCCAGCACAGTATCGAACCCGGGACATCATGGAGGGAGCGGGCAGTGACCCACGGCATCAGAGCGGAGGCAGGAGCTCACAGTTGGGCCAGCATCCAGGGCCTGGAAGGCACAGGGGGCCTCACAGCCATCTGCAAAGGGCCACTAAGGGGCCCAGGGGTCGGGTGGCCCGCCAGGTGCATGTAGTGAGGCCACTGAAGCATGCCCTGATGGTAACCCAGTGCAGATGTGTGGTGGGCAACAAGGTAGTACACCTCAAAGGGATCCTGCATGGCGAGCCCCATCTGGACATCGGATCGGGACCACACACCATCCAGCGCCACCAGCTCCACCCTGGTGGGCTCCAACAAGCCATAGTCAGCTGCTGGGGGCCATGGAAGGTGACCAAGCTCCAACAGGTGGTGATAGACCGCCCCACGTGACCGCTGGTACCCACGGGCCCCATGAATGCAGCCCGCCCCCTGAAGCCCCCAGAAGCCAGTGCGGCAGGGCTCCGCCCCCAGCCAGCCAGAAGCCCCCAGCCGCCATAGCAACAGCAGGGCTCATCCCCTGCAGGTGAGCGAGGCTCCACCCCCTGGGAGGGCCCAGCCCAGGCCCCAGGCCAAAGCTGCCCGCCCGCCCC
>QEPC01015474.1:748256-763101 GCA_003113815.1 Sphenodon punctatus | reverse complement strand
CCTTACCCGTTTCCAGGGTGCCTTGTCCTCCGGGCTGGTTGCCAGCTCTGGGGCAGCCTGTCCCAGCTGATGCTGCTGCTTTCCCTCCACTGCCTCCATGTGCAGCATGACCACCTCCTCTGCCTGTGCCGCCTCCTCCTCCTCCTTCTTTGGCCTCGCCATGGGGTTGTGTGTGGTTCACTGTGGTTGACTGCGATCTTGTAACATCTGAAAACACCCACAATCAACCACAGTGAACCACACAAAAACCTGCGGTGGGGCCAAAGGGCCCTGAATGTCTGTTTTGGCAGTTGCCAGATGTTCACCACAGGCAATCCCCAGCAGGGGACAAAGCTAACCACCCTTCTGGAGGTCTCGGCCGGACCATCTATGGAAGGGTGTTCAAAGCAATTCCCACAGGGAAAGAGCAAAACGTAACGACTGAACGGCAACCACCAGCCAGAAGTAATCAAAATGATTCCCAGCTGGGGAGATTTAAAGGGCACACAGCAGCAGGGGAACATGGAGGGATGGAGCGAGGTAGAAGGGAGAGGAAAGCGGAGGGATAGCAAACAAGTGAGGAGGAGGTGGTGGTGCAGGTGGAGGAGGTGGTCGTGCTGCACATGGAGGCAGTGGGGGGAGAACAGCAGCAGCAGACGGGACAGGAGCCTCAGAGCCAACAACCGGCCCGGGGGATGAGGCACCCCAGAAATGGGCACGGGGAACAACGGGGGGCAGTGGCACAGGGGCACCAAGGGGGTGGGTGGGCCAGCAGGAGGAAGGAAAGGGGGAGGGCTGCAGGGTTGAGGTAACCCTGCAACCACCCCCCTTATGACCCACAGACATGGAAATGAGCCTGGGAACCCAAGCCCTCGGAAGAGACAGGTGGAGGGCATGCGGAGGAGGAGGACAAGGACAAGGAGGGCCCATGCGGGAGACGGCCGTACCACCGAGGGGGGCAATGGGGGCACAGGGAAACCCAGGACTTCATCAGGATCTGGGGGTCCCTGATGCACCAGCTGGAGCTAGCGGTGAACCAGAGGAATGAACATGTGTACCAGGAGATTGTGCAGCACATGGAGGTAGCGGAGCACCACAGGACAGTGGCCCAGTGCCAGTCAAAGGTGAAGGAGCTCAAGAGGGGGGTACTAGGCCATCAAGGACAACAACCGGTGGTCCAGACACGAAGCCCAGACCGCTTGGACCGCCTTGGACTGCATCCTCCACATGAAGGGATCCATAGTTGCTCCGCGTCTCATGGGGAGTGCCGTGGTCCATGGCAGCGAATGACTGAGGTACCCCCTCCCCTCGCTGCCCAGCTAGAAGGCAGCGGCTCTGGGGGCCCCGCCCCCAAGAGGACCACCCCGGGACCTCGGGGAGCAGCAGGCCCCCCTCGTGCACCAGCCCAAAGAACCCCCATCTGATGGTCGAGCCGGGAGGATCTGAGGCCAGCACACCGGTCGCCCTTGGCAAGGGGATACAGGGGGACGCCAGTAACACCGAGGGCCCGGCCTCGAAGGGCTCCGTGTCTGCTCTCTCTGTGTTCAGCCTGTCAGAGCCCACCGGGGTGGAGCTGGTGGTGTTGGCTGGTGTGTGGTCCTGATCCGATGTCCAGGTGGGTCTCACCATGCAGGATCCCTTCGAGCCGTACTACCTCATTGCCCATGACATGTCTTCGGCAGGCTACCATCGGGGCATGCTCCAGTGGCTGCACTATGTGCACCTGGAGGGTCACACAGCCCCAGGCCCCTTCGTGGCCCCCTGCAGCTGGCTGTGAGACCCCGCTGTGAGCTCCCGCCTCCGCCCCAACATCATGGGTCGCTTCCCACTCCCTCCATGCTGTCCCGGGCTTGCTGCTGTGATGGCAGGTTCCTGGGGTTACCCTGCCCCTGCCTGTGGCTCTGGGCCCCCTCCACGGTGCCCCCTATCTGCCTCTGCAACCGTTGTTCCCCTCTGTGGCCGCCTTCTCCTGTGGCTGTGTCCTGATCTCCAAGTCGGCGCCCAGCACCCCGGGTGCTGCTGTCCTTCATCGTCCGGCCGCGATCCCTCCTGAGCCCATGGCCCCCCACCCCCAGGTTGACTCTGTGACCGTGGGGTTCTGGGGCCCCTGGATTGTGCCTCCCGGCATCCTCCCAGGGGTGGGTGGATTGGATCGCCTGGTCAGCTCTTTAGCTCTGGCTCCTCTCCGTCCCAATTATCGCACCCTTGCCGGCACATGGGGTCCCTGTCTGCCTCCTGGACCATTCCCGGGCCACTCCCTGTCTGTGTGGCCTCCCCCTGTGCCTGTGCGCCACCCCTGGGGGGGTCCCCCCATTTCAGGGCTGCCTGTGTAGCTGTGGGGTTGCCTGTGCTTCCTGTGCTGTTGTCAGGGTTTTGGATGCCGTTCCCCATGTCCTGCCCTGCCCCCGGGCCAGTCCCCCCCGCTTCCCTGACCCTGGGTCCCCCCTCCCCCCTTTGCCCCTTGTGCCATGTATGTTGGTTGTCCCACTGTGTTCCCCCTTCCCTTCCTTTCCCATACGGGTTTTTATGTGTCCGGGTGTATGTTTTTGCTGTGTGTTCCGCTGTGACGTCATTTTCTCTGTGCCTGTTCTCTGTACCACCTCAGTGGCTCTTCTCCCTCCTCCCCCTCCCTTCCCATTTCCCTTGTGTGGGCGTTTCCTTTTGGCCCTTCTGGCTTTGTTTGCCCTCAGTCAGCCATGTCTGCTGCACGCCTTCTTGGTGTTTTGACCACGGCCTGGAATTGGCGTCACGTTTGTTGTGCTGCCACGGGCCGTGGTCTGTCAGCCTGATTCCCTGCCATGGTCCCAGTCCCATCACGTCTGTTCAGGGCCTTCCTGGACCATGGGGGGTGGTTGGGTGGCTCGCCACCACTGGGAAGCCACTGTGGTGATTTGGGAGCCCGTAATGTCTGAAATCACCCTGTGATCTCGTAACATCTGAAAACACCCATTCTTGTTGGCTGGCTTCTCCACAACTATGGAACTCCTTTCCTCTGGAGGTTTGTCAGATCTCCAGCCTGAGCATTTTCTGGGACAAGAGGATTGTTTCTCCATTTTCATGTATTTATGGACACTTTTCCCTGTTGTTACCCGCCCTGGGCTTTGGGGATAGGGAGGGATATAAATTAATAAATAAAATCATCTATTCCTTTTCATGTTTGCTGCACAAAGTAGCCCCATTATCTGCTTGTACAAATTGAATGTCATTGGGTGTTTTCCCACAGGTGCAGGGGTGCTCACCCCTAGAGCAAGTCCGAGGGTGCATCCCAATATCTGTCCACTTGCAGACCTGCCTGGGTACACTTTAAATGGACCCAGCAGCCACCGCAGCCCACAGTCTACCTGCATGGTGCCCCCCACACCATAGAGTTGCAGGTGGGTTGTAGCTTATATCATATCAGTTAAACAAAGAAACTTGTGATTCAAGTTCTCTTTTCCTGTTTCACTTGCTACGATTCACCTGTGCACAGCAGTGGCCTGTATTGAAAAATGAGGGGAAAGGACTTTTAGCAACCACTCTATTAATCAACAACAAAAAGATAATAATGACCTACTAGTCCATGAGAAGAGTGGGCTATTCATTGGACAGTAGACCCCTTTGGAACCAAGTGGAACTGAACAAATTGCATTATCCTTTCAGTATGGATTTCTTTTCTTTTTACAGAAAATGCTTTAAATGCATTTGCCATTTTTCTTCTTATAGAATTAGAAAAAATAGGATTTTTAATCTGATTTGAATGCTTTTATATGAAGATGTAGCTGAAAGTATTGTAAATGAGTCATTTTTTAGATTCCATGCTCAGCTGTTGACGCAACGGATTAGAATTTGAAATACCATACTTAAAATTGTTTGAACAAAATTTGACCTAGTACTTAATAAACATGTGCAGTAGCTTTTTCTCAAAACTTTTAAATCTAAGCAAGCACACTAATCACTAGAACACGTATTATCTTCATGATAATGTTGCTGTAACTCCAATCTTTCCCCTGTCCTTGTATATATGCCCTGATCTCTGCTTCCTTACCCTGAGTTCACTATTTCTGTGCTTGAGGATAGGAATTGGATCCAGAGGTTGGAGTCAGGAACTGCAAAGGAACCCAAAACCCCCCCAGTCTTGGGCTGTATTTGGCCCTAGGCCTGATGGTGCCCAACCCTGATGTAGACCCACTTAGTATGGAAAATTACAGTACCACAAAATATCACTACAGATTCCAAGGGACTCTGATGTCAATCAAATGACTTTCTAATACACCCATCACTGTGATAGGTGGGTATGGGTAAGTTGTTCTCAGTGCACAATTTATTCATCTAAGTCATTCACTTAGCCCTTTTTAGTCCATGAGTAGATCATAATTCCCACATTTTTTGCAACTGTGATCCTATTAGAGCCTATGGATTGTTCTTGCATATATTGATGATGATCTGCTTGTGAATATTTCTCGAAATGCAGAAGACTGTCAAAATTTGCCCTTATATAAATTTCTTTGTTTTTGTTTTTTTGTTCAAGGTAATGACACCTTAAAATAAGAGACACCTGGCGACCCAAAGGAATGCTTCTCTTCCCTGGTGGATGAATGAGATTCCAGGTTTCTAGTGTGAATATCCACACATTCAGACCTAGCTTTCTGTGAATTTTTCTGCTATTTTTACAGTCAAGGAGGCTAAACTGAACAGAATTACTTTTACAGTCACATCTCCATTAATCCCTACCAAATTAATTCACTGTAGCTGGGGTAATTACTGCACCTATGAATGTGGTGCATTCTGTCAGTAAGCTTTGTTTGCTGGAATATTTATGTGGTAGGCAGAATGGGGTGGACACAGATACAAATGAAGCAAATCTTTTTGTATAGTTTACATAGAAAAAATTGTTTGCAAACATCCAGTCATTCACCCCAGGCTGATGGTAACCAAGCAACCAACAGGGCCCCCACTAAGCAAAAAGGGCTGTGAGTGTTTTGCTTCTTAGCTCCTAGGCTCTAGAGATAGTATGGTGCTCTTAGAGGTAACCTGCAAAGATTGTGCCCTTATGTTGTCTGTAAAGATACTTTAAAGTCCTGCTTGTGCAATGAGAACTCAAAAGATGACTAAGCCTTATTTTTATTTTATGTCTGCTTCAGATCATAGCTTAGAGAAGTAGTGTCCACATTTTTTGCCTGCATGAATTTGTTTTGAGAATACAAAATAATAGGTTCTGAATAATAATAATAATAATAATAAATACAAAAACAGAGGAAATCCTGGTTTCATCTTTGTTCCATTTTTTTTAAAATTGGTTTTACAGATTTCATTACAAATTTGTATTTCAGATCCATATTTAAATCCATTAAAATTGTTTAAAATAATTTCTTAAAAGCAACTTAGCATGTGCAAAATGGCGTTGGGCTGTTCTGTGCTTATGTGCCTTTTCCAAAATGGTGTCAGCAGTGTTGCTGCCATTTTTAAAAAGGGCAGCCAGTCTGGAATTCTCCCCACTGCATCCCTTGGGACCTGTATTTTCCCCCATCCCCCGGGTGCCCTGTTGTTGACGTACTGGCCTTGAAGGGCTTAATTGAAGCACTGCCACTGCAGTGGGGTCTCCGGCAGGTTCCCTCACTGCGGTGACCTCTCTATTCCTGATTGTGAATGTGCAAAATGGCAACTGGGGCCATTTTACGCATGAACAAAATGTCCACCACCCTTAACCAAAATGGTGGTGGCCATAATGATGTCAGGAGAGAGTAATTCCATTTTGTTTCAATTGATGTTACGGATTAATCTGAAAAAAGAAACTCCCATCCCCACAAGATAATCCCATGACCCCAGACAGGGACAAAGATATACAAGGTACATCCATTGGGACTAATGGGATGCTTTGTGTCTGTCCCTGTATCCTAATCCCCACCCTATTTGGGGATATCTGACAGTTCATACCAGTAGGGTCCCAAATCGGATACTGATGCTGCTCAATACAAAGTCAGTGGCTAATAAAATATCTTCCATCTATGATCTTATTTAAGATGTGACCACAAACCTCATATTAATTACGGAGACCTGGCTGGACAAGACATCTGGGCCTCTTCTGTCCCAGATGGTGTAGTTTTATGCTGGAGGTTTTAAAAAAACAACAACCCCAAAACGGTTAATGGTAACCAAATTTCCTTTGAGTATATTGTGTACTTAGTTCCAGGTGACAATGTCCTAAAAGGGAAAAGTTGGAGAGCCACTGTAGCAGGAAGAAGTCCAGGGGGCTGCTACCCCCTTTAAGAAGGGGGCTGTGGGGCCAGCCAGAGGGCTGGGTGCACACAAGGGATGTGGCAGAGCCAACCCCAGAGCTGGGGGTCAGCCTGAGAGGATACAGCTGAGTAACCCCTGGGACAGAGTGGGCAGGTTCGTGGCCCTTTAAGGCTGAGAAGAGGAAACCTGGCCACGCCCACTCTGGCTGTATAAGAGGAAGGCTGAGTGATGGAGAACTCAGTCTCTGCAAGGGAGCAGAAGAGGCAACATCTCCCTGAAAGCCTTCATGGTCTACACTGTCCAGAGTGCTGACTGCAAGAGAACCAGAGGCGCCCAGGCAAGTGTGGGAGGCTGTGCCCAGGAGGGAGCCTCTAGCCTGGGGAAGGTTTGGCCAGGGCCTGGGTGGGACTGAAGCCCTGGCTGGATGGACTTTGGGGGGTTGTTGTGGTTGTCTTGCTCCTGGTGACCGGAGAGACAGACCTGGGCCTGCAGGGTGTAGGCCAATGAGCTGGTAGCCCCAGGTACACTGGACTTGTTAGGTCCAAATAAAGACTGAAACTGAAAAGATCCTCTGGACTGTGAATGGTGTGTCCAGAGAGGGTACCCCTGCCTGGAAGGAGGGGGTTCAGTCACCTATGCTCGCAGAGGACACGGTGTAGCAGGGAAAGAGCTAATTCCCCAGAGTGACACCCCAGCACCATGTGTGACCCTGGGGGACCTCCCCTGCTACAGCCACTAACTTGCACATTTTTGTGAGATATGTGCACCCAGGGTAGGAAAAGACCCTCAGAAAATGGAGCAGGGTTAAGAAACCGTCTCTGGATGCTTAGTCCCTGGCCAGATATCAGCCTGTATCTAACCTTCCCTTTTAGGGAAGGTTATTGAATTGGTGGTTTCCTGACAGCTCCAGGCTCATCTCGATGCTATCCGATTCCTGGACCCATTTCAGTTGTGTTTTCGTCCTGGGTATGGCATGGAGACTGTGCTTGTTGCCTTGGTTGATGACCTGGAGATGGATAAGGAAAATTCTACCCTGTTGATCTTGCTAGATCTTTCAGCAGCCTTTGGTACAGTTGATCATGAGGTGTTGTTGACACAACTGCTGGACCTGGCAGGGGTGCATGGGCTACTCTTGAGTGGTTCCATTCTTTGCTGTTGGGGAGGTCTCAGCAGGTGGTGATGGGTGATTGCTCATCATCCCTTTATGACCTCCCCTGTGGGGTCCCACAGCATCCTATTCTCTCCCCTCTTGTTCAATATGTAAATGAGGCCACTGGGCGAGATCATTTGGGGTGAAGTGTCATCAATAGACTGATGACAGCCAGCTCTGCCTCTCAGGCCCTGCAGTCTCAGTGCTTACTCAATGCCTGGCTTTGGTTAGGATCTGAATGAGGGTGAGCGGATTGAAGCTGAATCCTGAAAAGACTGAGGTGATACTTGTTGGCTGGCTTTGTGACTTGGAGGGGGTTTAGACTTCTATTATTGATGGGGTCCAGCCCCTTCTGGTCAATCAGCTTTGCAACATTGGAGTGCTTCTGGATCCAGTCTGGTCTTGCCTGTTTGTGCTGGTAGATTTGTGTGTGTGTAGACTTCAGGTAACTGCAAACTTTGACACCAATATCTGAAGAAGCAGATGGTCATAATCGTCAACAAATATATCTTTTTCCCCCCCAAGTGTGTTTTATTTAATTTGTTTGTTTATATGCTGCCCTTCCCATTAAGGCTAAGGTGGGTGGGTGGGGGGGTTGGTTTTTTTTTTTTAAACAAACAATACATATCTTTAAAAATCCCCCACAAGAACCGTGGTCATTATCACTTGCTGTTTGAATGTCAGAGCCATCCATTGTAATGACTTCTTTTGTTGTACTTCTCTATAATCACTCGACAATTAGTGTGTGCTAGCATAGGGAAAAGCTGTTGCTTATTTTTGTTTACTTTGAGAAAAGAATTCTAATTCTTAGGAAGTGGTGTTGAAGGAAGAACTTGACGGCAAGTATCACTACTTCTCTGTGCTCTTGTCCATGCTTTCAGGCTGTTAGGAATATACGTGTCAAATACTATACACATACCTTCAGAATGCTCAGCGTTTGGATAAACGTGACCTAAAATTCAATGTCACAATATTGCTGAAAGTTAGAAGCGGTTTTAGGAGGTAACATATGCACTATTGCTGCAGCATCAAGACCTACTGCAGAAGTCGCTGGAGCTTCTTCGATAGGTTCCCCATGTGCTTCTAAGATGATAAGTCTGACTTTTTGCCACTTTGTACGTTACCCATCTCTGAAAATGCAGGCAGAAAAGTTTGGTTTTCATGTTTGAAGAAGTTATCCAGGTTACATTCTCTTGCCTGGCATCCAATGTACAATCATGAAAATAATTCAGCATCACTTTGAACTGATGCTACTTTCAACACCAACCTCTGTGGCTTTTTCTGCTTACAGCAGCCAACGATTTTGTATTTGTTCTTCTTTATTGGCTCATCAGTTGGAACTGTGCAGTCTGTCAGTCTCAATTTGTAGTATAACTCAAATTAGGCTTTACCAAGGCTTTCTAGCTTAGCAACCAAATCAGAAGATGACTGATCTCGCACTTCCCTTGTATCCAGCACTATAAGGTCTTTGCTTTCCTCTAGAAATTGATTCCCTAATTCCTCCAATGTTGTCGTCAAGCTGCAGACTTCTTTAATGAAATTGCTCTGGAAGGCAGCTGTCTGCGCATGGTGGAATGTACCTGACTTATGGTCATCAAAGAAATTTGCTTCAAATTCTTGCACAATCCTAGCAACTTCTGGTCCTGCAACCATCCACCATCATAAGGCAGCAGCTGATGTAGTAAGTCTGGCAGCACCACCATCTTCCTTTATTAATTTGTTTTTCCATTCATATGCATGATCTATTGCAATGGCTGAGTATTTTTTGCTCGTCTGCTTGACAGTAAAGTTACCATGTCGAAATTCTTCAGCAGTGGCAGGATGTAACATACCTAGGACCTTCATATCCCTGATATGTACTGGTAACCATCTACTGTAATGAGTGTGGTCCATTACCATGAGGAATGGTGCGATTGCCTCTAAAATTTGTATGTAGAGAAAGATGTTTGAACTCCTAATGGCCTTTTCAAAGCAGTTCATTAGCAACTCTAGTTTTAGTGGAATGTTCCAGAACTGAAATGGAGGAGTTTCTGTCGACACCAACTGGAAAAGTCAGGGATAATTAGGGATGGGCGAACAGAACCAAGTTCGGAAATTCGGTTCGGTTCAAAAATTGAGTTTGGTTCGGGTTCGGTCGACCAACTGTTCGGGGTTCGGAAATTCAAAACCCATTGAACTAAATTGAATATTATCTTGTAGGGATGGGTGAACAGAACTGAGTTCAGAAATTCGGTTCGGTTCAAAAATCAAGTTCGGTTCGGTTGACCAAACTGGTCGAGTTAGTTACGAACTCCGAATGTCCAAACTGTGTTCGCCCATCCCTAGGGATAATGTCTCCTGGAGTCCCATTTGTAATGACTTTATGCTGCAATATGTAAAGATGTTGCAGTAATTTGATGCACATGATGTGTCCGAGCAACCTGAATAGCTTTTAGGAATGAATCTGCTGTTCCTGGCGTTGAAACATTTGATGTTACAATATCTGCTGTCCATCCACTGTCCTTTAACCAGTCGCCAATTGTTTTGAGCCCTGCCATTTCTATGTGCAGTCCACCAAGCATGACCACAAATTTATCCTCACCAAAGATGTCTAAATAGAGCTACTGAGTAAGCTTTGCTATAGCAAATAAGGGTTGATTTCATTCAATAACTGGAGTCTGTCCAGAATTGAGGTTTTCTGTGTTTTTCTTTATAATTGTCATTGCATGCCTGATCATCACCATTGAGTTCACATGGTCTAGAAGAAGCAGAGCAGATACACATTTAAAAGTGGATGATTCTGATTAATTTGATGCATAAAATGCTGACCATGTTATATAGTTTCTGCTGGGTGGTTGAGGCTGTTGACTAGCGCAATGTATTGTTTTCAGCCACTTATATTTACACTCCATAGTGTCTTTTAATGATTGTCCAGTTGCCTCTGTTGCTTCATCAATTAATGTAGGTGTTTTGATCCCATTTGGAGCATTTGGTACATGGTGAACAAGGGTGTAGTAGTGTGGCAGGGTCAGCACTGACTTGGTTGTTAAGTTGGGAATTCTTGCTTGGATTTCTTCTCCTTCGCATTCTGTGGATGGGAACTGAAAAATGGAAATGCCTGTCCCACGAAATGGTTCTCTTGCTGTTGTAGATGTAGGATTGTAGTCTGTTATCAACAGCACCCACAGTGAATAGATTCTTCCAAAGACCAGGTGGGCAGACAATTCCATCCTGGCTATACTGTAACAGCATCTGGTTTGCTAGTTCTGAGGAAATGCGAAGAACTCAATCGTATGAGATGCAAATGTCCAATGAATGTAGTTTGTTTTTGTTTTGTGGTTTAAACTATTTAGCTGTAAAGTGTGAGGTAAAATCCCTGAATGTAAGCAATAGAGGGCTGTGGTATTAACTGACAGTGTTCTGCTGAGGTAAAGTTTGAGGTCTCCTTTTCAGTAGATACTATTGTCACTGCCACTGAGTTTGGGGCAAAAGGTGAACTGAGACAGAAGCTTTTAGGGCCCCCCTTACACCTCTGATCAAATGTCCCTATATCTATATTTCTTTCCTGTGGTATAAGGAACCTCTAACAAATTTGATGCTTGTATCACAAAATGCTTGATTGCTATTATTATCATACCTGTACCGCCACACTAAATGGAAACAGCATTTACTGTTATTGCTTGTTTCAGGTCTAGGCTCAGATACAAATTGAACAGGAATGGGGACAAAGTGGAACACTGTTGGACCCCACAACAGAGCTCCTGAGGGGTCAACAGTCCACCACCCATCATCACCCTGTGGGTTCTCCCAGCCAAAAACGAATAAAACCACTCAAGAGCAGTCCTACGAACCTCTGCCAAGTCATGCAGCCATGCCAACAACACCCCATGTTCAACTGTATCAAAGGCTGCTGAAATATCTAACAAAATCAACAAGGTTCACTTGTCCTTGTCTGATCTGGGTGTTATCAATGAAGGCCACAAGTGCAGTCTCAGTGCCATACCCAGAACAAAATCCTAACTAACATGGGTCCAAGAATCCAATAGCACTGAGATGTACTTAAAGCTGCAAGGCAACACTCATTCAGTAACGCTGCATAAAAATCTGACAGGGGAGTGAACGTCAACGTAAAGAGATGTTTTTCTCATCAGGGTCTGGACTACCCTAGTTTTGAGGCTCAGGCACCCTGCCCACCCAAAGGGAGTCATTGATAACTCCAGTTAGTAACAGCTCCAAAGTCTCCCAGTTAGGTTTCACCAGCCATACTGGGCATGGATCTAATTCACAACTGGTTGCCCACACCATTCCAAGTACCCCCTCTGCATCAGTGGGTAAGACTAATTAAAGCTGATCCAAGCAAACCAGACAGAACTAAGTCTCCTCAACCCCAAACTCAGACTCTGAACCCAAACTAGTAGTTCCCAAATCAAGCCAAATATGAGTGACTTTATCTGCAAAGTAGGTGGCAAACTCATCACAGCGGGCAACTAATGACTCTAATTCCAGGTGGATTTAATAGCCTATTCTCCACCCAGAAGAGCTCTGCTGGATGGCACTTTACAGATGCTATGGTGGCAGTGAAGAAAGCTTTCTTTGCCACTGCCACCACCACGGCAGTCCTTCAAAAACAATCTGTGCCACAATTGGTTGTCATTGACATGAGTCGAGTGCCACCTGTGCTTTAGCTTTAGCAGCCTCAGGTCGTCTGTATACCAAGGAGACCTGCACTACCACAGGGGAGGAAGCAGATGCTTGGGTGCCATTGTGCCGATGACCCAACTCAATACACCATACCACAGATCACCCAGGTCATTGACTGACAGGCTGTCAACGTCATCTAGTTAATCCCACAGAGTTCTGGAATCCTATTGGAACCATTAGTCTCCAGGGGTGGACCATTCTAACTGGTCCACCACCCTGATGGGGGCAAAGGAGGACCGGGATATAGGTCCTCAGAAGGTAATAGTCTGACCATGACAATAGTGTAGTAATGGGTGTCTTTAGACATAACAAAGACACCCCTAAGCACGTGTTTGGTCATTGTGTGTAAGCAGCATAACAATCCCAGCACCAATTTGACCAACCGTTGAACACGTAATGTGATCACCATTGCATCACAAGGACAATTTGTGTGTTCTGGCTGACCACGTGGCCAGTGTTGTGTCTAATGATATCACGTGGCATGTTAGCAGGTTCAACACGGGGAAGAAAGTGGCAGCACTTGTGTGCTGAGATAGGATAGCGAGCAAAACACTGATTTGCCCCAAGATGAGCTGTGTCTAAGCAGTGTCACATGGTGAACACAGGGCTGGTGTTCATACCAAGGTCAAAACACACATTCAGACACCCATTGACATCATGTCTAAAGTCACCCAATTACACCCCTAATAATCAGAACCCCTGCTTCCAGGATGGTGGAAAACATAAAAACCAATCTGTGTCCAGCCTTATGTGTCAGGTCAGATATTATCTAGGATAGGCCCACGGTTATCATGCTGCCATGAAATCCTGTTCTGCCTCTGAAGGGCTGGCCTCAGTGGGTATGTTGAAATAAGATAGGGTGATCACAACACCACCTCTGAGACCAGCTCAGCTAGAGCAGTCAAGGAGTCTGCTGTGCAGTAGGGTGGTTGGTACACCAGCAGAATCCCCAATCTATCCAGGGTCTCAAACAAGATGGACACATTGTATGTTGGGCAAGGCTTCTGAAAATCAGGGGGGGGAGGAGCACATGCCCCCAGACCCCACCACACAAATCACCTATGGCCTTCAATTCTGAGTTGATGCTGCTCTAAGTCAGCACCATCTGGGAGACTGGGCTAACACAGGTCCAGAAGCCTCATCCAGGCACGTCTCAGTGGACGTTTTTACACAGATCTTAAAGTGCAGGTGTCTTTCAATCTTCTGGGTTTACAAGTTCACATGTAAGTTCCTGGATGCATTCTTCACACACACACTAGGGGTGTGCACCAGGACCCCATGTCGTTTTTGTTTTTCGCTTTCATTGTCATTATTCAAAAATGTTTGTTATCATTAACAATGTCATTTTCACTGTAATCATTTTTGGTATAATTTTTAGCATTGTGCTTGATATCGTTTTTGTTATCAGTATTGACATCAGTATTGGTATCAGTATCGGTATTCATTATATTATCATTATTGATATCAGAACCATTTCAAACAAAGATTTTATTGTTGGTATTGGTATCATTATTGATTCCCATGCACAACTAATAGTTTAAAATATTGAAATGGGCTGTGGCATGGCAGCTCCAGGAACATCTGGACTGCACTGGTTTCCTTGATCCCTCCCAGTCTGGGTTTCAGCCTGGGTATGGTATGGAGATGGCATTTAGTGGCCTTGGTTGACTATCTCCATCTGGAATTGGACCAGGGTTGTCAGACCTTACTGGTCCTGCTAGACCTTTTGGCTGCATTCGACACAGTCGATCATGAGGTGTTGGTGACTCACCTGCGGGACCGTGCCGGAGGTTTTTTCCCTCCCATGGTCTCTCAAGTACAGAGTCTGGGCGTGCTCCTCGATTCGCGGCTCAGCCTGGAATCTCAGGTTGCGGCCATGACGGGGAGTGCGTTTCAACAGTTGCATCTTGTCCGGTGGTTTTGACCGTATCTCTCACTCTGACCTCGCCACTGTCATCCATACCTTCATCACCTCAAGGCTGGATTACTGCAACGTGCTTTACGTGGGGCTGCCCGAGAAGCTGGTCCAGAGGCTGCAGCTGGTGCAGAATGCTGTGGCCTGTCTCCTTACAGGGGCGGGTCACAGGGAGCACATGACACCAGTGCTCTGGGCTCTGCACTGGTTGCCTATAAAGTACTGGACCCAGTTCAAGATGCTGGTTTTAACCTTTAAAGCCCCTCACGGCTTGGGCCCTGCTTATCTGTGGGACCGCCTCACTCCCCATGTGTCATGTTTTGCGTGATCCCATTTATTACAAATGGCTAGCTTTATGGCCTAGCTGAACTAATCATACTAGATTGGGCTTCACTTTTTCCAAGTTGTATAAAATGAGTTTTTACACTTCACTTTGATACCCGACTAGCAAAGCAAGTATTGTAAAATGACAATATATTTATAAATAAAGGAACATGAGACTTTAGAATATATTAAAAAATATAAGCATAGTTTACTTAAATATAAATAGAGAATATCAGTAGTTTACATAGAATAGCATGGATAGCCAATCAAAATTACATGATCTTAAAACATCTCTATTTTTAAGAAAAAAGGTTCTAAAAGCTTAACATACTCAACTCATTGGCTCAAAGATATCAAGAGTAATACATTACATTCTTCCCTTTGTCTGCCAAGATGTTGGTGAGAAAGAAACTCCAATGTGAGGTGTGGAATCTCAGTCTAAAGAGCAAAGCTCTTGTCTCCCTTCTTAAGCTTGTCTGCTAGGAGGCTCACATTCCTGAGCAGTGACGTTGCTGACGTCAGTTAGCAAGGAAATACACTGGATTCTAATTGGCTCTCTTAATTCTGAACAAGTAAAGTTT
>QEPC01015474.1:717829-745016 GCA_003113815.1 Sphenodon punctatus | reverse complement strand
TTGGGAAACAATAGGCTTAGGAAAGGGATTATGAATTATCCCAAATGGAATACCTGCAGTCTCCACGTGTACTGGAACAACCTCCATGTGAAGAGCATGTGTAGGTCTGGCATTAAGCATCCTTCGATACACAACACTACCATTGTGTGCCTCGGAGAGGTTCCAGTGAATTGGAGTAGCTGGCATTGAAACGGTATGAACCCATGTTAAACGAAGGACTGAAAAAACAATAGTAGAGGTTAAAATAGCTATGCAAGAAAAAATAAAAATGCTCCATCATAAAAAAGATGAAAATCTTTGGTACCTAGGCCAAAAGCATTGTTTGAGGCTTTGCTGTGGTAGAAGTGCCTTATGAGACACTTCATCCATAGCAAGAGAGTAATCAGGTGCTGTTGGTGAGAGAGGTTGGGGTTGAAGTGGAATTTGGCAATAATCTATCATTACCCTCACCATGGTGAATGGGACTACGCTTCAAATTGTCAATAGACACTACCTTTGAATTATCTGGTGATGTCTGAATTTCTACTGCTCGGGGGACTCAAAACTTTGAGGATTGGTACAGGCTTTTTCCAGTGAGGCCTTAAGGAAGGATCTCTTAAAACAGCCTTTTCCTGTACTAGCTCGCCTTCCTGTGGAATCCAAACTCGAAGAAGAGAATTAATATCCGTGTTAGGTTGGGGGAAAACCAGTTCTGCTCTTAATTCATCTCAGTGCCAACTGCTCCTGTTGAGAAATAAAAGGAAGTGAGGCCAGCTGTTCTAAAGGGGTGATCATGTCCTTTGCATAGTCCAAGTTGTACTAGAGGAAGCAAAGAATACCACTGATGGGATCTTCCTACCAATAATTTCATTAAAGCTCGTTTTATCTCTCCATTCTTTCTTTACACTACCCCTGCACTTTGGGGGTGGTAAGGTGTGCTGTATTCTAACACTATCCCAAAACTCTTTGCAAAATCTTGCATTAGGTGAGAGGTGGCCAAAAATATATGCTTATAATAGGAAATACATGACACATGTGCCTGGGCAACCCTTGAGATCGTCCATGGGAGCCTTTTTGGAGGTTCACCGGGCGAGGCGGGTGGCCACAATGTTAAATCTTTTTCAGTGACCGCCCCTGTGCTGTGGAATTCGCTCCTGGAGGAGGCTCGGTTGGCTCCCATTCTCCTGCTGTTTTGGCATGTATGTAAGACCTGGCTGTTCCGTCTAGGGATGGGCGAACGCGGTCTGGAAGTTTGGAGTTCAGCCCGAACTCAGCCTGTTTGGACAACCGAACATGAACACGAATGCAAACATACCGAATAAACCGAACACCAAATGGCGAAATGGCTGAACAGTTTGGTAAGTTTGGATCGCATTCGGGTGGCAAAAAAAGGTTCACTGGAAGGTCAAACATGACAGGGAGGTGTAGTCCGTCACTGAGGAGCAGACTCCCAGGCACCAGGGGTGGACAGGCTTGCAAGAAACGAAACTAATTATCTGCCGCCTCCCTTCCCAACACCTTCTGAGGTAGTCACTGTTCCTGAACAGCAGGTGTTGAGTAGGATTTTTAGATTGTTTTAAGTTTCATTTCAGTTTTGTACTGAAATGAAACTTAAACCTTAAACTGAAACCTTGTGCTATGCATGTCACTCTAAAGACTCATTGAGTATGTATGTATTTCACTACAGACGACTCTTCTGTTTGTGATTCACCCCCATCCCATATATATGGAGTGTGTGTGTAGATAGATAGATGTAGGAGTTAGGTTAGTGATAGAGATAGCGTTAGTGATTTAGTTTTAGTGTTTGTAGGAGTAGGTCTGTGTACTTATTAGATAATCCATTTAGTTCATAGCATTTAGAATAGTTAATAGCAGTTAGATTTAGTGTAGATATATATATTAGATTAAAAAAACCCATATAAAAAACAAAAGAAAACTATATAAAACCCAATAAAAAAACAAAAAACCATATAAAAAACACCCATAACAACATTTGCCGAACGGCCGAACAGAACCGCTGAACAGAACAGCCGAACCCAAACTCGGCGAACTAGCCAAACTGCCGAACTGAACGGATGAACCGAATGCAGCCGAACCGAACAGACAAAACGAACGGGGCCGAACCCGAACCGCGATCTGTTCGTCCATCCCTAGTTCTGTCAGACTTCTGGCAAGTGGTAGGGGTGTGGTGGGGTGGGGTTTCCCCACATCTTGTAACTTTAAATTGTTTACAATTATTTTATATTTTTATTGAATATTTGCAACCCCGGGGTGCCCTGAGGGCAGGAGGGGTGGGATATAAATTTTAAATAAATAAATTCTTCAATGCACACTGCTCTGAGGCAACCTAAAGTAGCCACAGCTGTAGGCGTGAGGGGTTGCCATGGTAACCACAGCTGCCTGGAGCAAAGCCGTTTACCAGGAGAACATTTTACACACACAAGTTCTAGGAGACACCCAGATGTTACAGGATCCAGATTTGTAAAACAGCAGAGATCAAGGACTTCTTAAATCTGTGAGAATATGCAGAAGTTCAAAGAGCAAGATGTTTAAGATCTTGAGTGATTTAGACACCCAGAAAGTTCAGGCTGTAACTGCAAACATGCAGGAGAAATGTGTGTGTAAAAACACACAGTAATGCATATGAGGTCAGTGGCCTCATCCTGAATGGTGGTGGTTGTTTTATGCATTGGATTTATACTGGTATAGACAAAAACAAACAAAACCAAGAAGTCTACCAATCTAATTAGGATCTCCCCCCCCGCCCCCTTTGATTATTTTTAGTCAAAAACAAGCTTTAGGAGCTTTAGTGTTTTAACTCTTGTGAGGTCCCTACTTTTTCAAACACCCTGAGGCTTCCAAGATAGACAAGACCTCAGTTTTTATGTGAAAAATAACTGGGAGGGCAGGGTGGGATTTATTTTTTTGCTGCTGCCATTGTTCAGAAGAGCCTTTTACCCTTCCATTTTTATCTATCATACAAACTCATAAAATGGTATAAGCCTTATCTTTTCTTCCTTTGGAGGTTATTCTGAGCTATCCCTGTTGTGGCCAGGAATTGCAACCATATTTTCCTCTGTGAAGATGCTTCAGTAATGCTGTGTGTTAGTTACTATGGCAACTGCTACTGAAGATTTCCTTGCTTTTGCTGATTCCCAGTTCAACGCTAACATTATTTTAAAACCAGGTACCAGAAATTACAGGAGGCTAAATTTAACAAAACTTTTGTGAAGCCACAGCCTTATTAATTCCCACCATAGTGCTCAAAAGCAGTCATTTCAGTGCAGCTAGTGTATCTACTCTGCCCATCAGTGCCCGAGTGAATGCAGAGTACAATCGGAAGTCAAAATAGTCAATGGAGTCTTAAAATGTTGCTCAAAGATCCCTTCCTGTTTACTAGATCTTAGATAGAGTAATGTGACCTGCTGAGACTAATGAGGCAAATAAGCTAGAGCCAAAAGCTGCTATTTCTCCCTACCAACTTAATTGTGGTTTGGTTGTCATAGTTTTATTGCTAGGGAACTCGGCCAACAAAAGACTTTATTTATCATAAAGGTAAGAACACAAGGGAAATATTATGTTTGTATACATTTCTGTTTTAGCTAGAAAAGGTGCAAATTTAGCAGTTCCTCCCAGGATTCCAGGCAGTGCTCTCTGCCAATATTAGAGGGGGCTAAATTTAAAACAGAGGCTTTAAGGGGGTTAAAATGGGGTGTGGTGGGGAGAGGAATGGAGGCAACATGCTTTCCCCCGCCCCTTACAAGTTTGGAGTACAGAGGACTGGCATCGCCTTAATTTGGCTTCCCTTGTTGTAGCTTCAGGAGTGATGAAGGGCCTAGGGGGAGTGCTTCCTGGATTACTCTGCATCCGATTGGCTTTTCAATTACCTGGAAGCTGGTTGGTGAGGAAAGCTGCCACTGTTTGAGGGGGGAGGAGGTCAGGAGACAGGCTATGGAGGTCCAGGGGGGAGGTGGTGCCTCCCCTTACTTTGAACAGCTGTTGTTCTGCTGGTGAGTTTTCTTTCCCCTTGGAACTTATAATTTCCTTTCTTTCTCCCTATTTATATTAATGTGTTGAATTAATATGTGTCTTCCTATTTGATATAGGGTTAGGTTTGAACTAAGGTTCATTTACACAGGGGAGTCAAAGACCTAGGGTGAAAAGAAATGAGACAGGAGTGAGCCAGATCCCCTGCCTGCCTCAGGGAAGGCCACCGCAGCCACACCCTTCGGGTCAGCGGGGAGAGAAGTCCAAACGAGCATCCCCTCCCCGGGGAATCTGGGAGGGGAGTCCACAGGGGGAGGTCTCCTGCACCCCTGATGTGCAGCAGGATTGGGCTCCAGGGAGGAACTGCCATGAAACCGCTAATTGGGGTGGTGGTGGTGAAGGAGTGGTGGAGTCCCCTCCCCATCACCTGTTTGGCGGCCACAGTAAGTTCACTTTTCCAGACCTCCACATCAGCTGTTTGGTGGCCAGGGTGAGTGGGATCCTAAATCCTTGGACATAAATAGTGCCATACTGAGCCAGACCAATGGTCCATCAAGCCCAGCATCCTGTCTTCCGACCAGTGGCCAATATCGATTGCATGGGAGAAGAACCAACAGTCACAATGGGCAATCCATTCAGACCTTGCCTTGCACTGGAGCTGCATGGGCCAACCAGACAGGAGGTGGCCCCACATTGCCTCAGGTGGGGCAACAGACTCAGACTCTGACCTCGCCACTGTCATCCATGCCTTCACCTTGGGGCTGGATTACTGCAACGCACTCTACGTGGGGCTGCCCGAGAAGCTGGTCCAGAGGCTGCAGCTGGTGCAGAATGCTGCAGCCCATCTCCTTACAGAGGCGGGCCATAGGGAGCACATGACACCTGTGCTTTGGGATCTGCACTGGCTGCCTATAAAGCAATGGGCTAGGTTCAAGGTGCTGGTTTTGACCTTCAAAGCCCTTCACGGCCTGGACCCTGCCTATCTGCGGGATTACCTCACTCCCCATGTGCCTGTGTGACCCCTGAGATCGTCCATGGGGACCTTTTTGGAGGTTCCCCGGGCGGGACAGGTAGCCACTGATGTGAGGTCTTTTTTGGTGGCTGCCCCTGTGCTGTGGAATTCACTCCCAGAGGAGGCTCGGTTGGCCCCCACCCTCCTGTCATTTTGACGTTTGTGTAAGACCTGGCTGTTCCGCCAGGCTTTGAGCGGGGGTAGGGTTTGGGAGGGAGGGTGGGTGAGTTTTTATGATTTGTTTTAAAATTTGTTTATTGTTAAAAAAAAATTGTGGTGTTCGCTGCCCTGGACTGCCTTTGGGCAGGAGGGGTGGGATATAAGTTTTAAATAAATAAACAGTAGCCTGCATTGCGCTACTGGCTTTATTGGCGAACACATTTTGTATCAGCCAGGCACCCGCCCTGAGGTGGAAGTGGGTGAACATCTAGTGGCCACCTGACTGACGGGCAGGTGACTTGTGGGTTGCTGTCTCATTTGTCTTCACCCCTTGTGAAAAATGTATCTGAGTGAATGGTTTTGATGAGGAATTAACTTTATCACAGAAAAAGTGGCATAAAAAGAAAGGTAAATGTATGAAATCCAAAATAGAATGATCTGATTCCTTTTTCATGTTACATTACAACATTGCTACTTTCAGGTTTGTAAAATAATACCACCACACTTCCACTCTGTAGTAGTTGTAGCCGATTAATTGACTTTCTCTCTCCTGTGTTACTGCTATTTGTTGTGAGCGGGCTGACATTCTGGTGAGTAGTGATTGATGTCATATCAGCTCTCCTTGATCAAAGCTTGAATTTTTCCTGAGTGCGAGGGCACATTGGTACTCTGCCATTTGTTTCAATTTCACCTATAAAAATTCATTTAAATTATGTCCTGCCACAGAGCTCTTCTACATGATGCACTCCATGCGCAGAAGTGTCCCATCAGTCATTTCAATAATTAGAGAAATAGTCACTTGATGATTTGAAAGGGCTTCCAGCACTTTGGGGAAGCAAGGGTAATTGTAGAAAGAAATGGCTTCTATATTGTGTGGCAAATGTTTAGAACAAAAGTAAATCATTTTAAATTCTAGAACTTTTCTTTACGGCTCACATTTTTCATTCCAATAGTTGGGCATGAGAAGCACAATTGTGCCCCAGAAGTGAAAATGCGGTTACCTTGTTATCTCCTCTCAAATATTTGGGTATAAGTATGCACATTTCTCTAGTTCCTAAAGATAGAAAAGTAATCTCGACTCTTTTCCCCACAAAACAAGCTATAATGCAGCCTGCCTTAATTTTTCATGAGCTTCAGGGGAACCTACATCTGATGATCTTTCTACTATTTCTTGGCATTTCCTCCATGGCAATTGTTATACAAGTCAAATCCATGCTTTTCAAAACACCTTTCTGCTACTCAAATAAATATACAACTCATGCTGAAGGTCTGTCTCTTATACACCTGCTTCTCCAGCTGTCTTCCCATGTTGGATTGGATTTCATTAATTTTTTTCTGCTTCCTGATACTTCTGATGGATTGAGGTCACCATGGTAGCTCTGTAGATGCCTATCTGGGATTATGCGGAGATAAAGAATTTACAGTAAATGAAAAATCCCACTGAGATTTATTCTATTTCCTACTTAGGAACAACCACACTTTCTTTTTGTTTTGTTTTTTAACAGAAATAAATCTGGTTATGTACAGAGAGTGAAAGATGAAGGCAGATGTTTTCATATGACTAACTGGCAGAAGTTTCAGGGTTTAAAAACTCAAGAGCTGCAAGAAAGCTCTCCACTCACAAGAATCTTTAATAACTTTCTGTGCCAAAAGAAGAGAGACAGAGGTTCCTTTATGTAAAAAATCTAGAGTCTTTTCCAGAAAACATACCTTACCTAGTCTGATTCCTCCCAGAGCCTAATAATACCATCAATCTCATTCTGGCACACTTTAGTACAATAATACATGGATAGTTTGAAAACACAAAGAGCTTATCTTGCAACTAATACACTTTATACTTAGGATGTAATCCTCCACCATTAAAGTCCATGCAAGTTTTGTCATTGACTTCAATGGGTGCAGGATTGTACCCCTAAAAGAAGTTAAAGAAAGCTTGACATAAGAGGTAGGGTTTTCAAAGTGATTTGAAGGGCAGGAGGAAGCAGAGCATATGTGTTTGGGAAGGGAGTTTGGAATTCCTGGCATAGGGGGGTGGCATAGGTAGAATGGACAAACTATTTTAGGAATCAGAGACTGGGGCTGATGAAGGTGGTGGCAGAGGAGGAGGAAAGTTATCAGGTGGGGACACAGCAGAAAAGGAGGGCAGAAGGACAGGGAGGAACAAAGCCATGAAGAGTCTTGAAGGAAAGGACAAGGAGTTTGTGCTGGATGTAAAGGGGTAGAGGGAGCCATTAGAGGAACCAGAGGAGGGGTTGACCATGATGAGAGTAGTAGGTAAGGTAGAACTTTGGCACTGGACTGCTGAGCAGAAGTGAGAAAGTCGAGGTGAGCAGAGGACAGTGGCCAGTTACTAAACTTCCTTGGAACCTGGATGCTCTGAGCTGTAACTAGCCTGAATTAGTCAACGAAAATACTTCCACATGAACTAGTGAACTCCTCTTGCTGCTTTATCTTATCCTTATTAATTATTATTCCCTGGCTTGTAAGTGAAGAGGGAAGAATTCAGCATTAATGCTTCAGCTGCAAGGGGAGCAAAAACAGCATAGAGGTCCATGCCAATGCAAATATCAGTGACCAGTTTGACTTAATGCACTCTTTCTTTGTGCTTCCCAAGGACACAACTTTGCATGGTTGCTGGAAACTGCCTAATAGACAAATGTCCACCCAATTGTTTCGGTACTTGACATGGTCAGCTGGACACCACCACCATTCCAAAATATGAGCAGCTAGATAGTATGTGATCCTCCTGTGCTGGATCACAAATCTTCTAGATTCCAAATGTAAGGGAAGTAAGGGCTTGTTCTCACTAGCTAGGTTAGTTACTCTGGAATAACTATCTCCCTTCAACTCTCTTCCCACAAGAAGGGGAACCAAGAAGCTACTCCCTTTACATGATCTTCTTGCCTGGGAACTTAGAAGACCACCTGCAGGCAGGGCTGGAATAGCAAACGGTCAAATGAGTCAGTGTGCTATGAGGGAACCACAAAAACAAGTGCTGACAGGTTGTTCCTATTTCACTTTAACCTCCTCTATCTCCCCCAAAGTGGTCCTGAGGTCCCAAGTAAAGAGGTACTTCACTAGTTCAAGGCTGTTTTTAGGTGAGATGGTACCACGCAGGTCCACCCCACCCCCAACACCCGTCTGAAGGGGGGGATGCATACTCCCGTGACCCACGCACTGCCCACTCATGGAGCATTGGGGGGGTGGGCTGTGATGCTCCCTGTGGGGACAGGCAGAAAGGTGTGTGGGGACAGGTGCCCCCGCTCCCCCCCTCCCCAGCTCATATGAATAGTGGCAGCCAACCATGTTGGATGAGTGGTCCTCCATTCAGAGGCACTGTGGTTAGAGCTACAGCCTTTGAACGGCACAGGGAACTGGCCAGGAGTGCTGGGGAGCCTGAGTTCCCCAGCGTTCAGCAGGGACATGTCAAACTCTGAGGCCAGTGCAGAGCATTCCCCCTCTCCCATGGTCCATGGCAGGGGGAACACATGGAGGCTGCCAGGGTACCAACCAAGGGAGCCACCTGTTTGAACCCCTCCCCGCTCATTCAACATGTGACCATCCCTCTTAGTCCACAAGGACCTCACCCCCCAGCCATGCCTGTTTAAAAACAGCACAGGTCTAGAGGTCTGTCTAGAGGCCTGGAGTTTCTGGATCTGAATCCTATGCATATTCTATAACATCTATGAGGAAAGTCCCAAAGAGTGTGGCATTTAAGAAGCAACCCAACAGCACTGTTGCTCTTGGTTTTGCAGAAGGTGAGCGAGGTATACAACTCTGGAGAATGGACAATAGATTTTCTCTGGGTGTTTTTAAATGAGACGTTTCCACACATTAATCATGTGTCCAACTGCTCATTTGAAGGTGGGGCATGAGGAGGCACACTGCAGTGATCCACACACTGGCCAGTCATGACTAGTCACAGGGCTTTGCTGAAAAAGCTGGCAGGTGCTGTGTGGGGCAAGCCAAAACAGTGTGAGGGGACAGGCGCTAACACATCTCCTGTAGGGATGTGCGAACACCGAGGAGTTCAGTGTTCGGCCCGTTTGGGTTTCGGCCCACTGAAAACATTTGGGTTTGGGCTGTTTGGCTAAAATGGGTTTGGGGGGGCTGAACCCATTTGGGGGGGACCCATTTTTTCCTCCAGGCTGCACGGGTGGAAGGGGTGCCGGGGCTCATCTCCCTCCCTCCCCCCCCCACCCAGCATGGAAAAAAAATATTCAACCCCACCCCAGGGATCAACCTACCTCACCAGGAACTCTGGCCCTGGGTCTGGCGGTGGCAGCTGTGATGGGTCCAGCAGTGGCAGCGCTCCGGAGCACTTCAGGCCTCTGATAGGCCTCCCAGGTCACCCGGAAGACCTAGCAGAGGCCTGAAGCACTCCGGAGCACTGCTGCCACCAGACCCACTGCCACTGCCACCACCAGACCCATAGCCCAACCTACATGGTGGTGCCGGGGCTTTGACCCCGGATCTGGTGGCAGGTCCAGTGGTGGCGGTGCTCTGGCGCATTTCAGGCCTCTGCTAGGTCTTCCGGGTGAACCCAGAAGGCCTAGCAGAGGCCTGAAGTGCTCCAGAGCTCCGCCGCCGCCGGACCCGCCACTGCTGCCACCACTACCAGACCCAGGGCCGGAGTCCTGGCACCACCAGGTAGGTCGATCCCTTTTAAAAAAAAATAAAAAAATTACCAGGCTGGGTGGGGGAGGTGAGCCCCAGAGCCCCTTCCACCCATGCAGCCTAGAGGGGGGAGGGGGAGGGAAAACAGGTGAGGGACAGGGGCGAACCCGGAATGGGTTCAGAACCCAAAATTTGTTCAGCTGGTTTGGGCACGGGGGGGGGGGGGACAGTTCAGATTTAGGGTGTTCATGAATGGGCCAAACACCCTGAGTTCGGGCCAAATCCTGAACTACATTCACACATTCCTAATCTCCTGCCTGTATGAATCAGGACTCCTATCCATGCCAGCAGACAGGTCTGTAGCCTGGCCACCTCCCTGGTCCCACCCACAGCCTGTCCAGGAACTCCCTGGGGAGCTCTTAAAGGACATGTGCGTGAAATACAACACTGCATTGGCTCAAAGCACAAGCCCCCCCCCCCCCCCCGATACACGAGAGGAGAGCCAATGCCATAGAGGACAGAAACTCAGATGGCAGCTGCCAGCATGTCCCACCCAGTAATATGCGCCTCCGTTCTAACCCAGGACTGCCAGCAGCTGCAGCAACTGCACCTTCTCCTGAGCAGAAATGGTTGCTGCAGCTTCATGTTTCTATGGTGTCTGGGGCTGTGTCATGGCAGAGGGTGGGGACTGCAGTGGGGGGAGCTTCTGGGTGGAGGGGAAACGGTTGCCCGTATGAATTGTTTGCACAGCTGGTCCATGGTGGAGGGAGTTCATGGAGGCTGCCTGAGAAGGCGCAATGGACACCCAGGGAGTCGCCCGTTAGAATCCCTCCCCATTCACTCAATGTGCGGGGGTGCTTCGCAGCCGTGCCACTCACCGGACAGAGACACACACACCCCTCAAGTCTTGCTCATTTAAAAACACCTTCTGTCTTCGTCTTTCCTCTCTTCGTCTTTCCTCACAGCTTATGCTGCCAAATTGAAACAGCAAACACTGAGAAAGCAACTATAAGTGGTTTTAAACAGTTTACAAAGGGGATTAAATAGTTTATAACAACTCTCACTTGAACAATGCTGGTCATGAGCCATGTATACTTTGAAATCTTTGAATGGGCCTACTTGCGCTGCTGGCTTCTGGAACTTATTGGGATGTGGCGGAGTCTATCCAGGGAACAATTTCTATAATCCACAAAAATACTGGCAACCACTAAATGAATTCTCCTGATGTTTCTAACTGTAACACAGACTGTCCAGGGGTCCTTCTCTCTGACTTCTGAATATTTTTCCCCTCAATTATTTCAGTTCTGCATTGGGTAACTTCTGACAGTGGAAGGTAGAACATTTCTGAGGGCTGCCTCAAGTGTTCTGAAATGCATCTGTTCAAGCATGTTCATTTCCTCTTTCATAAACCTTACTCTGCTTTCTGTATATCCAGAGCTATGGAAACCATAGGGAACTGCAGCTTTTGGCCACCTTAAACTCAGAATATTTATAAATGCTGCCATCCACCAAAGCTTCAGGTAATTTTAGAATACGAGGGTGGAAAGCACTAGGCATGTGAGAAATTCACACATGGTAAATATGACATTTTAATGTGGCAATCCACTTATTTAGACAAAGTACTTCAGATAACTTTTTTTTTGATCAGCTGCTGTTGGTGAGAGTATGCAAAGTTTGTGACTACACAGGGCACTTCCTCAGGCAAGTAAGTAGTCAGCACTACAGATTAAGCAAAAGGCTCCTACATGTTTAAGGAAGGGACGTACGTGGCACAAAATCTTGAATACTCTCACTGACAGAAATTGGTCCAAAAAGAGCTATCAACTGAACTACCCCACCACCCTTTCCATCTTGTATGTTTGGGTCAAACATGGCAACCGCTCTTTCTCTAAATTTTAATAAGTGGAAACAATGTTAGTTATGGAAATTCTCTTTTAATTCCATATTTTCTCCTCCCTTTGTCCCATCCTGTACCCATATGTTTGTTAGGATCACAAACCAGTTCAACCTCCCCAGTAGCCTCCTATTATTACTAACTACTATTATTCATATCGCAGCTCAAGCTTCCACGTGACTCAGAAGCATTCAAACCATTTGGCAGCAATCAACATGCATCCTTCTCTCTGTAATTAGCAGCAATTTTTCACAGTAACCCTGTGAAAATTTGTCATTGATGGTTGTTATTGGTGTCATTTAAAAACAAAATTGCCTTTTTGTCTTCCTTTGTCTTATTTCCCTTATGACTTTTTTCTCTGTTAATTTGAACTAGGAAGATGAATGGTGATGTGTTCCTGGTTGTTTTGGAGAGGTGGGAGAGGACACAACATTGGCTGTGGGGGACAGATAAAAAGTGTGCACATATCAGGACAATTGCCTGTTCCTTCACTCTTACAGCTGCTGAGAGGAAAATTGGAACAATAACTTAGATTTGATTACTGAAAGCTCTCTATGCACGCATTAGATTCTGCTGCATAAATTTCCATTAGCCTTAGATCAGCCCCACATACTGTGAGTCTGGTCTATAAGTTTTGAAATGTATTTCAGTGTCAGGCAGTCTTACTTATGTATAAAAAAACCACTCCAGGGAGAGAGTGCCTCCTGCCTGACACAGCTGTCCTCATTTTTTAATCAGACTTTAATAATAACATATCCAAAATAGATATTTCCAATTTTCTACATATGCCTATGAATCTAAATGTGCTGATATACATAGATTTACAGTACGATCCTCTGTGGGGATAATGCCCTGTGCTCCATCACAATTGTTAACGCTATCCAGGAACACACTCTTGCAAGTTCCATCAGTTCCTCAAGCCTCATGCAGGAAGGGCACGTAGCAAGGTGCTCTTGGATAGGGATGGGCGAACAATCGCAGTTCGGGTTTGGCGGTGTTCAGTTTGTGTGTTCGGGTTTGTGCATTCGGGTGGTTCGCCGAGTTCGGCTGTTCGGTTCGGCCGTCCTGTTCGGGTTTGGCCGTTCGGCCCAAAAAAGTTACACGAGAGCTCGGGAAGCTGTATTCGCGCTGGAAACCGGAAATTTGTGTGCGTGCAGAGCTGTGTGGTGAGTGTTTTTGATTCGGTGACTGTTGTGTGTTGGGTTTGGCTGTGCTGTGTATTTGGGTGGTGGTGAGCGTTGGTGTCTGTTGTGTGGGTGACTTTTGTGTGTGTGTCTAAAAAAAATAATAATAATAATTAAAAAAAAAAAAATGAAGGCAGCGGCAGTAGTTTTGCTCCCCTGGCTGGGGGCCCACTTGCTGGTCAAGGAGGGGGAGGTATAGGGGAAGGTCACTGGCCCTACTACACCTCCAGTGATGGTGTCCAGTTCCTTGGCTGCGGAGTCAGCGGTGGGCTCAGGAGGTGCTGCCAGGTTTGTAAACTTTTTTCTGTTTTGAGGACAAGAAAGGCTCTATCCATTAGAGCAAGCTCACTGGCATGCAGGTGGGTGCATGGGCATCAGTCAGTCACACACAGTGAAGGCCACGCCTGCCGTGACCCACTCTCTCACCATGGTGGCCAGGGCTGTCTGCAGGTTCCTCATCCTGCACCAACTGCTGCTGCCTCTACCAGTAGGAGCAGTATGGGGGCAGAACAACAGCAGGAGCCTACCCAGCAGTGCCATCAGTCCACCATGGAGGAGATGGGGTGGGGGGGATGTGTCAAGGCCATCGGCAGGGCGCCGTGGTACAGGCTTTCAGGAGAAAGCCAAGCGCCTGTTGGTCGAGATGATTGCCCTGGATGGCCAGCCCTTGTCCATTGTGGAGGACAAGGGCTTCCAGAAGCTGATTGGTTTCCTGGCCCCCCAACTTTAAGCTGCCTTCCCAATCCACCCTGAGTCAGACTGTGGTGCCACAGCTCTATAGGGCTTTGAAGGAGCGGGTGAGGGAGCAGCTTTCAGGGGATGGGGGGGCAATGGTCCACTTCACCACAGACCTGTGGTCTGCCAGAAACGCCCAGGATGCCTACCCGGCGGTGACCGCACACTGGTGGCAGGATGCAGAGGCAGTGCTTGGCAGTGGCAGGAGGGGACCTGAAGCAGGGTATAGGTGGGCCCTGCTTCAGGCCCAAGTTTTGGACAGCTCAGACCCCCCAAGGATGCAAATGGAGGCTGCGCTCCAACTTGAACAGAAGGTGACCCCTAAATATCTGCCTTTTAAGCCTTGGGGCCCAGGAAACCGCTATCTTTTCAACTGGATGGACGCAGGGAAACAGATAGCTTTTTTAAAGCTACGGACCAACTCATTCCCTTCGGCACTAGTCGAGGGCCGCTACAAGGGAATTCCATGGGCGTCAAGGGTATGCCAGTTGTGTAAATCGGGGGAGGTAGATACAGTGGACCATATCCTCCTCTGTTGCCCCTCATTAGTCGGTCCTAGTCTCAGATATCTAGGGAGAGTGCAGGCGTGGCTGGATGGGAGATTCGTAAACTTTTAAGTCCAGTGGATTCGGATTTGACCAGGGCAGTGGCGGGCCAAGCCTTAGCTATTCTGCATATTCGCCGCACAATTATTTCTTGATAAAAGATCTAATCCCCAGTTGCCAGGGAAGTGCGGGTCCCACTCTTTACGTTGGGCCTTCAGTCCTTAGGCCTTGGTTTAGGGGTAAAGCACAACCCCAAGGGACACCCATGCTGTTATAAACATAAGGACGGGTTGAATCTCTAATTTATCCCTGTAGTGTATCGATCGGCCCACTTACTCTCATCATTATCCTTACCATTCTAAGTTGTTACAACTATTTCATAAGTGTGAGCTGAATTGGACCTTTAGATTTTCCAGCAAGAGGTCTCACTTCCCCTTTCAATGACCACGAACTGTGTAGCGGGTTGGGGGTGGGATGGGATGTATTTGATGGCTGCCCTGGGGGCAATTGCTGCCTCGTTTTTTAATACTTACTTTATCAATGTACAGCCATTATTAGGTTTGTTATTATGTAATTTATTAAATATATCCGGAAATTGTAAAAGTCAATGGCTAGACAATAAAAACCTTGAAACTAACTCCTACAACTGTCTACTACCTGTAATCTACAATCTATTTATCTCTCGATATATATGGAATGAGGGGGAATCACAAACAACACAAGGAGGGGTACAAAACTGAAATGAAACCAAAATCAATCTAATAATAATCCTACTCTAAATGAATAAAAAAACAGGGGAAGGGAAAGGAATCAGGGATGGAATTATATGGGAGAGGGAAAGGATTCAATGGAGGGGGGAGGGAGGAAGGAAGATTGAATACAGGGAACACAGGGAGGGATAAAAACAAAAAATAACAACTAAATCTATCTAAGCTAAGCTAAATAAATTAGAATATAGAGGTAGATGGGTGAAATGGGAGGAGGAAAGTTGGATTGGGGAGCTGGAAAATACTGGGTGAGGGAGCCTTCTGAAACACCTGCTGTTCAGGAACAGTGACTAGCNGCCTGTGGACAGGATCAGTGGCTAGCTCAGAAGGAATTGGAAGTCGGGGGAGGCAATTACTTTTGTTACTTGCTGCACCCGCCTCACCGCAAGCCCCATTGGCTCTGTGCAGCCTAGCCTGTGGCCAATCGCAGACTGCCAAGCCAGTGGTCTGAGGAGAAAAGGGATGGTGATTCAGCAGGCTGGCTGCTACTCCAAGCTAGTCTCCAATACTCCACCCCTGGTGCCTGGAAGTCTGCTCCTAGTTGAGTCCAATGACTTCCCCCTCCCTGCTACATTTGGCCTTCCAGTGACCTGACAGTAGACTACATTTTAACCACAGAAACTCAACCCGAACTGACCGAAGTGTTCGGTCATTTTGACATTCAGAATTCAGTTCGGTTCAGTGTTTTCATGTTCGTGTTCATGTTCAGTCGTCCGAACAGGCCAAGTTCAGGCCAAACCCCGAACTTCTGAACCGCGTTCGCCCATCCCTACTCTTGGAGGCTTCTCCAGATCTATAGAACACCCATCTCCTGTAGGGTTGTCTGAGTCCAGGCCTGAGCAATTTCTGGAGACATTGTAAGACCTTTTAATTTGACCTTGGCTAGGGGGGAGGTTTTCAGTGGGATTTTTATGTTGGTTTTTTCTTTAATTCTTTATCCATGTTTTATGTTTCTCATGTATGTTGTTACCTGCCCTGAAATTTTGGGATACGGTGAGAGAGAGAGTTTTTGGTTATTAAAAACTGTCATTTTTGTTATTGTTAATAACGGCATTTCATTATTCGTTATCAGTGTCGTTATCGGTAACAAGTTCGCGCGAGAATGTAGATTTTGTTTTCAGTATCGTTACTGTTGTGGGCTGCCATCAGTGGCAGAAGTGCCAGCAGACACCTGCCCCAGGCTTCTCAGAAGTTGAACTCCTTCCTCCCTTTCTGATTATAATGCAGTAGTAATAAGTACACAATGACAATATGAAAAATTACTAATTTGTATGTCTAAATTAAACCTACACTATATGCAATATATCCCTATCTAAGTATCTATATCAATACACTTCTATCTGCTATGTGTTCTATCTAAGTAACTCTCCATCCTATTCCTATCCTATAAGGCTAATATATATATACATATAATAAAAAGGCCTAGTTTATCTGTCTGTCAACAGGGGGAGACAGATGGGAAGGGGAAAGGAAAAAACTAAAGGGTATATCTATCTAATCTCTGTCTATATTATCTATATATGTAACTATCTATTTAATCTATATACCTAAATCATCCATCCATCCATCCAGGGGGAGACAGAAAGTGGAAGGGAAAAGGTAAAATAAAGAGTATAAGGAAAGGTAAGGTATAACACTGAGGGCTGGGGAAGATTTTAGTGCAAGCACCAGAGTTCTGTAAATGCAGCCTGGCACAGCAAGCGCTAACACAGAACAAGAGTCAAACAACCTGGCCCTGCAACATAAAGGGTTGCAGTGCCCTTCCCAGAGTCCCCATGATTGGTTCTGGGAGGCAGGAGGCATTGAGCAATCACAGGGTGCCATTCAATTGCCTGGGACCTGCTTGTGCTGCTCATTAGCCAGCAATTACATCCATCAGGATCTTCTCCTCCCATCACAGGCCCAGTTTAAGTGTTAAGCACTGTTTCTGGCTCGGAGATGTCTGCTCCCTCCTCCTCTCTCCACATTTCCCTCCCAAAAACACCTGCCAGGCAATAACGAAATCAATAACTGATGTTATTGACTTTATTTATCTTTGTTCTTATTGCAATAACGATAACAAAAATGAGTGTCGTTATTGTTATGAAAAACAAAGTGCACACCCCTAAATTCTAGTTGATTTTCAAAAGTAGTAGTTAAGTTTCAGAAGACTTAAATATCAGGTGGACCTCCAGGGAACCAAAATGACTAAGGCTGCAAACCTGAAACCACTTACTGTTGAATCTGTCTGGCTGAATCTATGGAACTACTCCAGTCCAGAGTTAAGTGGCTTTAGGACTGCAGCTTAACTTGAAACTTGTATTACTGGCTCTCACAGGACACTGTCGAATGCCTCTTTACAGACAGATTCAGTTTGGCAACAGGTTGGCCTGACTTTCTTAAGGCTAATTGGTGTCATCTGAAGAGGGGCCTTTATAAAGCTGAGCTGAATGATTTAGAGAGAGAGTACCTGGGATAAGAAGGGAGCACCAGAGAGCGCTCCAGATTGTGGGTACTGGCTGGGAGGCATAAATCAAGAAAGCTGGGAACCCACGGTGGGGATTTGTCTCATCAGAATAATGCTAGGAACCCAGGAAGAGGATCATCAGGAAGTTTAGAGGCTGGGAGTCCTTGTCACACTGTTAGGAAACCAAAAGGGGAAAGAGGCAATGTACTGGACATGGCTGGCAAATCATTTAGGATTGATTTCTGCATTAATGAATAAAGTTGCACAAGAAGGAAAGACCTCCTTTTGAGTCTTCTTGGAGACGATGATGATGATGATCTTGACCTCAGAGATTTACAGGAGTACCATGCCTTTGTGCACTGCTGCCACTATTTTCAAATCTGGAATTCTTTCAAAAATCAAATAGATGGCAATACAATAGCTCCTCAGCAAGCCAAAATGAAATTAACACAAGGTATTGGCAGGTTTCATATTCATATTATAATAATACTTTATTGTTTGTAGCCAACAGGCTATTACACCATTAATATAAACATAAAAACATTCCATCTCATAGTACCACAAATACATTCCATATTTTGACTCTTTACAGCGGTCTCAATTACCCAGAGTTCTTTTCCTGTACAGGTAGAGCTGTCATATTTCATAATTCCATTAAAAGAGCTCCTAATCCCTGGCGTCCATCCCCCCCCCCAACACTACCAGGCTAACTAATTCCTGGCCCAATCTTAACTATTACATATAGAGGGTCAGTGTCCCCTCTATTTGAGGATAGGCACTCTTAGAATCAAAACAGCCCTAGTAAAGTCAGCCACAGCTCTGGTGACAACATTGTCATTGGGGCTCAGCAATTGCGGAAGAACCCAGACATTGGCTCCAGCTTGAAGGTCCAACAAAATCTTTCCCAGATATTTTATCCGAAGGCCCATCAGCGTAGGGCATCTCAGCAGGATATGTGGCAAAGTATCGACTTCGCTCCGGTTACAGAGTTGACAAATCCTCAAGGCTTTAGGAATGCCCCTATATCTCCCCTCCAACAATGCCAAGGGAAACGCATTGCAGTGTAATTTGGTAAATGCCATACGCCTATCTGGGTCCGTCCAAGTGAAGAGGTAATTGAAACTTACTGATTGAGGCTTGCATATCTGAGTCTCTGGGGTAACCTGTTGGGAGGCCAGCAGTGGCTGTTTGGTTTGTCTAGCTTGGTCATGCAGTCTCTGCTGGGCTAGCTTCTTAAAAGCCTTGATCCCAATCCTTCCTAGGGACCCTACCTCCAGTCCCAACCGTTGGATTACCAGTTTAGCTTGTTCTATTCATGGATCCAGCAGGCCACTCATCAGGGCCATATTTATTAAGGACTTATCCAACCCAGGAGCTATTATTAGCTTGGACTAATAATTTATCACCTGCTGTATTACTAGAATCTCCACTGGAGCTGAGGTTGTTTCTAAACGAGAGACCAACTGGGGGGAGCTCCTCAGGATACCCAGCACTGAAGCCAAGAAACAATTTTTGAATTCCTTCCATTTTGTCAAAGTATGCTAAACCCAACACTGGGGCAGTATACAAAGCCTGAGTCAATACTTTGGCTCTAAACAGAGCTATTGGGCCACCAACACACACCCTCCTTGACCATAATAAAATTTCAAAATAGCAGCAGCAGACTTCCTTGCCTGATTCCTGACTTGCTCATAGTGTTTTTTCCAGGATGCTGTCTCAGAAAAAATGACCCCCAAATATTTAAAACAGGGGACTTGTTCTATGGATTTCCCCTTAGTCATCCATGCCCGGTGCTTCCCCTTCTTCCCAACTCCTACCACTAAGATCTTCGATTTGGAGTAATTTACAGTAAATGACTCCCTGCTACAATAATTTCCAAACAGTTCCAGTTGCCTTTTCAGGCCAATGGCCATTTGGGATATCAGCACCGAGTCATTGGCATAAAGAATAATTGGAAGGCGCCTTTGAGCCACCAAGGGGGCATGGGTATCCTTAGTGTTCACGTACTGGATCACATCATTCAGGTACAGATTGAATAGTACCGGGGCCAATTGGCACCTCTGCCTAACCCCTCTCTGTACCAGGACTGGAGCAGATAGGGACCCTTTAGCATCCAACCTCACCTGCAGTGAATTGTCCAGATGGAGCTGGATTATCAGGAATAGGAGTCTAGGCTCCATATCTAAACCTCTCAGCTTCACCCACAGATGTTCTCTACTGATGGAGTTGAACGCCTTTTCCAGGTCCATAAATCCCAGATACAGTCTGCCCTTCCGGGCCATATACTTCTGGATCAGAGAAGACAATAGTAGGATATGGTCCACCATTGCCCTCCCTGCACAGAAGCCGGCTTGCTCGGGCGCTATCTGTTCTGTTTCCTCTGCCCATCCTCTTACTTTCCCTAACAGAAATTGGGCATAGAGTTTTCCTACTTCACTTAGTAGGCTGAGAAGCCGATAGTTTGCAGGGAGACTAGGGTCCCCCTTTATAAAGATGGGCATTAATGTGCTACAAAGCCAAGATCTAGGCACCATACCGGCTTTATTTATCTCTGTAAAAAGGGGGGGCAGAAGTTCTGCCACCAATCTGAATAGGTTTTTAATAGTTCGGACGTAATTCCATCAGGCCCCGGGGCCTTACCTGGTTTCAGAGCTAATATAAGAATCTTTATCTCTCCAGGTGTTACTGGGGGCCAGGTATCAAACCTATCACAAGGCTCTATTTCAATACTACGGCCATCCACTGGCAGCGCTGCATATAATGTGCTATAAAAAAGATCCCAAACCTGGGGGGAAACTGGGGGATTTATGACAGTCTCCCGACCCTTACTCAAGGAGCGAATTAGGGACGACAATTGTACTGGGTCCTTTCTCTGTACTGCCCTGTGCAGTGCCTGCCACTGGGTCTTACTATAGACTAACCTCTTGTGTTTGAGCAAGTCTCTATACTACGTTCTTGTAGTTTGTACCTGCTCTCGGAGGTAGGCCAAAGGAAATTTCCCCAATTTCCTCACCAAGCCTCTAAGCTTAGATCTAACACTCCTACAGGCACCGTCAAGGGGTGTGGGGTGTGTTCCCGATGACCAGCCACAGGTCCCCTGCATTGGTGCCTCCCAGAAGGTCAGAGAGGTCACCAGCTGCAGAAGCCTATCCTACCTTAAAAGGTTGTTATCCTTACTCCTCCCAGCCGGGGTGTGCAGTTCCTTAACTTCCTGCTGTTCAATTAGATTTTTGAAGGCTTCTACCAACTACCCCGACCGCGTCCTATACAATCTTGGCCTTTTCTCCTGGGTCCCCTCAGTATGTCTTTTTGCACTCTTTTGGTTCCTCCGGTTTCCTACCTGTTCCACTATCAGCAGGATCAGGAGGTGGGTAATATCTTTACTTTGTAAAGTGCCAGGTACACTGCTGGCGCTATATAAATGTTTGTTAATAATAATAATAATAATAATAATAATTAATAATATCGACTCTCAAAACCACCTCCGTCCTTCGGATAGTTTCAAAACTGTTGCTGGGGACTAAGAAATAGTCCACCACACTCAACCCATTTGGTGCGTGGAGGGTAAAATTTCCCTCCATATCACCTGTGACTCTCCCATTTACCACCCTGAGATCAAAGTCAGCCATCAGGGATTCCATAAGGTCACTCCTGGGGCTTACATACTCATATCTCGAGGTTCAGGGGCGGGGACTAGTAGATAACACCCATCATTTTCCAGTTGTATTGGGCCCTTACAGTTTACAGTATTCCCCAACCGCACGTTAAAGTCTCCAGCCATATGGGGGGGGGGGGCCCTCTGGAAATTTTCACTGGGCCTTCATCAATATGGCAGATATTTCAGAGTCAGACCATATATTTATCGAATAGTAACTAGATCCCAGTGGAGGTACATAGACATTCCCCAATAAGAACTTCATTCCACACACCATTGTACAAAGATATAGCACACAATTCGACTTATATGAGCCAATTTCTTTAATTTGAATGTGTAAATCCTCCGCCACCAACAATATTAACCCCCCACTAGGCCTACCTCCCACCAAAGAGGGAGTAGCCCCTAAACTAAAAGTCATAAAACCGCTTAAATAAGCATAATTAATATCTCCAGCCAGCCAAGTCTCCTGGAGCAAAATTAAATCAAACTGCCCCAAAAATAATAAAAAATCAAAGTCCTGGCATCGTGTCCTCCAGCCCGCTATATTCCACGATAGAATTGAAAACTCATCCTGGCAATCTCCTCCTAGTCAATCGATTTTAGGGGAGGCCCGGTTAGTTCGTGGTTGCTGAATTTGAATCCTATTAGGGTTTGAAATTGCCAACGGAGCGCCTACTAAGAATCCCTGTGGCTGCAGCCGTCTCTGCTCTGGGGAATCAATATCCCTCTGCAGAGGGGGCCTACCCCGTCCCTGGAGGTCTTACTCCAATACATCTGGACAGTTCTGCCTTCCAGGTATTGTTGACTCCTGACAACTAACCTGGAGAGCTGGGATGAATTGGTCTCCCCTTTTATCCGGGAGGTCTGATTTTAATTGGTGAGACCAGAATGTTTTCCCCTAATCCCTGTAAGGTAGATCCCCTTAAAGTATGTTCTCCCCACTTTATGGGCCCAGCTTCTGGTGGCGGGGTCCCTCCATGGGTAAGTGTTTTATCCCTGGGTCTTCTATCTCCCAAGTTGTGATCATTACCCTTATGTTTCAGGGACAGTAATTGTCGTACCACTTCCAACCTCTCAATTAGCTTAGCTGAAGTTATTCGAGAAGGTTGTACCCCTGGTAGGTATGAGTCCTTTGACGTTTGATTCTCCAACCTGACTTTCCTTTCCCTCACGAATTCCACCTCCATAATATATGAGCCCTGGGCCATACTACCCCGCTGATCCAAGGTTGCAGGGTGATCTCCAAAATGGTCTCCCCCTGTCTGTATCTCCCAAGTAGTAGGGACTAACCGAGGTTGTTCCTCATCTATCCCCCCCGCTCCCCAAGGATCCCCTCCTAGATTTTAAGCCCCCCTGCTTATGTGCTTTGCCAATGTCATAGCCTCCCCGAGGTTGGAACAATCGTGATATAAAAATACCCCTACTTTCCAATTTTGTTCATTGCGCTAGAATTTCTTTATTCAATGAGGTTGTTAGGAAAGTAACCCGAATAGTTTGTCTACCCCTAACTGTTGGCAAGTTCACATCTTGTGATTCTTAGGTGCAGAAGCAATCGTAGGTGTTCTGCGACATCAAGCACTGTATCCCATTTAGGTTTAGGCCACCTCCCCTCAGGGATACATTAATAAGCAATAATACATTAAATATTGGGTCAAGAGTCCCTCCTCCCTCCAAATGAATTAATGGGGGTACTTGATTAGTACAATCCTGTGGCTCAGAATGGATTTGAGCATGGGGAGGGGATGTCTGACCCCTGGGCTGCACTCCTACTCCTTTCCTCTCAGGCCTCTGACCCGGGTTTCCCACATTTATTTCAATCAACCGGTTATTTACTGTATTCATCGCCTCCTGAAGGTTGGGTATCCACGTCAGGACAAAATTCAGGGTATCTGCAGTTAGTAGAAGGTGATCCATCAAAAAGGTTACTAACCTGCTCCCTGCTAGTGGATCTGTAACTACTGGCAGGTTTTCTGAGGGGGAAAGTACCTGGTGCTCACACCTTAAGCCTGAAGCAGAGTATTGCTGCCTGGGTTGGTTCTGGAGCACATCTTGCCTGCTTGCTCCCGCTTCCAAGATTTCCACAGACAATTGGGATTGATCTGCCACCAATAACCGGGACTAGGAAGCCGACACCTTAGCGCCATCTGATGCTTGCCTAATAAAGTTATCTATTTTACGTTGCTCGGTCTGAAACGAGTCACCTCTCCCTCGTTTAGTATTAGCCATTAACACAGCCTAACACTCTCCCCCGCACTACCTTTTAAGCCAAAATTAAGGGGCCGGGACTGCTCTCCGAAGGGCGCTCCAAAGGGCTTGGACCCTTTTGCACGCGACCCTTCGGCGCGCACCTATGGTGCCGCCAAAGGCTCACCAGTCTCTTTATTCTTGCAGGTTGAAGCTCTTCCCCCCTTCACCGGCTCCAGACCCCTGCAGGGCTCAGCTGTCAGGTAAGTATGGAGATTGCTGCTGCCCCACTACAGTCCTGTCTGGGCAAACTTGGGCTCCCGGCACATGGCCATAGGCTCACCAGTCTCTTTATTCTTGCAGGTTGAAGCTCCACCCCCCTTCACCGGCTCCAGACCCCGGCAGGGCTCAGCTGTCAGGTAAGTATGGAGATTGCTGCCACCCTGCTACAGCCCTGTCTGGGCAAACTCGGGCTCCTGGGCATTGGCAGGTTTATTAAGATACTAAATGAAAACTGACCCACCATATCTCCTTTGAGTTAATTGTATACATTTTTGGATTATTTCATAGAAACATGGCACATTACAATATCCACTAACTGTTAGTACTCTCAGAATACATTGTTCTTATTACTACCACACACACTTCTCATAAGGACCTAAGAAGCTCTCATGATTTGCATTTGCAAATTCTTATATTTTTTACTTACTGCAAAACCCCTGAAAGACACATTCCATCTGTTCGTCAGACATTTCCCTAAATAGCCAAAGTAGAAATATATACAAATCTTGACATTGCAGGCATGTACTAAATTGTAGCAGCATTTGTACTGTCTCTTGCAGAATTCTGGGAAAAGGCCACTATTGCTTCAGGCTCTTAAATTTTGCATTCCTTATTGTAATTCACGGTAATCCTTATTCATGACAACACAGTGTTTGGGAACTCTTTTATCATTAGCATTTTTAGAAGATGTAATTTTTAAGTACTAATTTTAGAAAAGTGACAGCAATGATCATGATTTTATTTGTGTTTACAGGTGTACCCTGCAATTTAGCTCTTGACAGGGTTGCAAACTAAAATCATTTTATGCTATTTTGGTTGGTTAAATGATATTAATATGATTGTTTCTGTCAAAAACAAAATTGCCTTTTGTGTCACAGTTCTGTGGTGCTCATCAAGGGTAAGCTACTCCAGTGATAATTACTGTAACTGTATTTTGAGGAGACTGGTTTAAAGAATTTGAAGGTCTTGGGGGGAAATGTTACGTGGTATTACATTCCAGCGCATGGCACATTATTCTGGATTTTAATTTGATGTGTTGGTGGTTGTCACTTTTATTTGTTGACAGCAAAGAATTCACTTTCAATTATGCATGACTTTAATACAACCGAGCATTCAACAACAGAGATTCAATCTCTGGAGAACAAGCTTTGACATGCTCCCTCATAGTCTAGGGGCCTGGTATGGTCCTGTTGGAAAGCGTGCATACGGAGAAATTCTTTTCAGATATCAGTTAGTATGTGTCCTGAGATGTTTTGTATCTTGATCACATGCTCTTATTTTATTTTATTTTTCACATTTTATTTTTAAAATGGCTGCCAAACATGACATATTCTCAACTGTAGAAACAACACACAATGTATTTTAATGAAATAGAATCAGTGCATAGAGATTTTTTTCATTAAAAAAAAAAAAAAGATTTATTATTTTAATGAATAGTGAGGACAATTCCTCCCACAGCAGAGACTCTATAGTTTTGAAGGGGTAAGGGGAAGAGAAGTTAGGGCAAGGCCGGAGCTGCTGGATTACAAAGTGTGGAGAGGTGAGGAGTTGCTGAGAGAGAGGAGAAAGAGATGGGGGAGCCTGGGAGGAAGAAATGAGAAAGAGAGCATACTGGGAGGGAGAGAAGGAGAGTGCTGGAGGATACTGGGAGGGAGAGAAAAAGAAGTGGAGGAGACTGTGAGATGTGGGCAATTTCACCAGGAAAGTGAGATGGGGGCAATTTCACCCAAGTTTGTTCCATCAGCTATGGTAGATCCAAGTGAACCATCGAAGGTAGCATCGCAAATTTATTGTGCTTGGTTTCTTTCTAACTTGTTTTTTTTGGGAGATCATACCTTCCAGAGTATGGGTTTCCAGAGTTCATTCAAGTGCCTTCTTGAAGTTCCTTCAAGTCACTGACTACTACCAAAGTAGTACCAAGCTTACCAAGGAAATACAACTTTGGTTTCCAATTGAGTTCGCAAACATTTTCCTGGGCCTTGGCTCATTCCACACATGCACAGTTGTAATCAGCTGCATTGGATTGTACCTTCAAGATAGTGGCCAAAGGTAGTTAGCATTCTGAATGGAAGTCATTATGTCTGAACAGTTCATGGGATGAATCTGTTTGCAGAAGCCATTCAGCGTTTACAGTGGTTACAACTTTTCAAGGACAATGATCCATACAAGTATACCTATCTACTAGATGCAGTGAAGTTACTGCAAGACTGTGTCAAGGCAAGAACACAGGTTGTGACAATATCCCACCTCACTGAAGTCCTAAACAAGGATTTTGATGCATTTTTATGTGAAGTAAATCAAGAATCTTTCGATATTGGAACACATTCCTGATGGTTGTTTTCCCAGTCTTGTGAGACATGCTATGGGCTGTCAGAGAAGGGAATTGACACCTGTCAGCATTTCATAGGGCACATCCATTGTTCACATTTGACAAAGTTGATTATATGAGATGGGGCTCTGTTTATCTTGAAGATTGCATGAAGCTGGAAGTAGTACATCAGAGTATTCATGCAGCATGTAAGGAAGGTGGCTTTGTTGTTCAACGTGAGAAGGGAATCAAAAGTTGAGTAGTCTTGGAATGGATCAGGTACTTGAGCAACTGTATAATAAATCTGCAAAGGATCATGGCGAAATCATAGGACTAACTTGCCAAAAGCAAGCTGTGGCACAAAGAGACTTCATTAAACATGAGAAGTCAAGCATTAACCAGTTCTGCTGAAAGATGTGTGGTGTACAAGATAATGATGAGTATCCGTTGCATCATGAATTCTCACCAATTGTAACTTGTATGGATGACATGAATGTTAACAGCATTGTGAGTTGCCAGTTTCATCATTGAACGAGGAACCCCATTCGATGTGAACAAAAACCAGTTCCTCAACCTAATTACAAACAGACATTTCACGGACGATGATGTGAATTTCAAACTGACATGTATTGAGGTTGGAGAAAGGGAATACAAATCATTCAGACAAAGATTCACGGACAAGACTAGAAAACTGTTTGATCTGCTGCCAAGAATGAAGAAATATATTAATAAGCAACAACAGGCAAAACTCAATGTCCAAAAGGAAACCTCTGATGCCCTCAGGGTTATTGATGTGGCCAGGAAAAGAGGATACTCCATTGACCAGTTGTTCTGCTATGAACTGACCTTCACTTCATTCTTTCTAACTATAGATGGTTTTCTTCAGAAATCTAATGAGTCCAAAATGGTTCAGGAGCTGGAGAAAGAGCTGAAAGAACTAAACCAAAACCTTCCTCCCCCTTCATCTCTCACTACTGGCACTGTACTTGATTTTATACTACACGCAAGAGCAATCGCAGCAGGAGCAAAGCTGATGAGTTCATTTAGTGGCTTTGCAGAACTTATCATGCAAGGGATTCAATCTCTGTCAAGAAGGTCTTCAAGGAGTGACATTGAGTTTGATGTATATAAAGAAGGTAGCATCAAATCAGCAGAACAACTTAGAGCTACTACTGATAAAATCAAGATGAGTATTTCAGGCATGAATATTATTATTATTATTAACAAACATTTATATAGCCCAAGCAGTAGGGGCGGGCCCGGTACCGGTACACCGGATTTTACCGGTTACCTGTTTCACAAAAACCGGATTCCCGGATTGAATCCGGTATACCGGTACCGGATTTATTGCATTGGTTTCAATGGGGCGCTGTGTCCCCATTGAAACCAATGCAATCAATTAAAATTAATTCCCTCCCCCTCCCAGGCTG
>QEPC01015474.1:695987-714007 GCA_003113815.1 Sphenodon punctatus | reverse complement strand
AGAGAGGAAAAGATCATGGATATAGGGAGCTTTACTGATAGATGAGCGACAGTTCCAGAGGGAGCAGAAAAATGGTAGTTGATGAGGGGGGAGGCAAGGAATAGGGATAAGATTGGGAGAAGGGGAGCATCGTGGTAGGCTAGAGACAGGAGGAATAGGGATAAGATTGGGAGAAGGAGAGCATTGAGGAAGGCTAGAGACTGGAGGAGTGGAAGGGGAACAAGGAGAGAAGGTAGCCATGGGAGAAAATGATGTATTGGGGAGGTTAGAGAGTGGTGATCGGTTGTGGGGAGGAAGAAGCTGGGAGGAGAAAAGTAGAGGGAGAAAAAGATGGACAGGAAGGGGAGGAGGGAAAGAAAAGGCGAGAAAATAGGGCAGACATGTTAGTGAGTAAGATAGGAGGGGGAAATACAGTAGAAAAGAAATGGAGAAAAGTAGCTGTAAGGCGCGCGCCTAATGGCGCGTGCCTTTCGGCCCGCTGGTAGGTGGAGCTTGGGGTGGCAGGAAGGCCAAGCCCCAGGAGATGCCTCTTCCAAAGGACACGAATGCATTCTGGGCTTCACCAAATAACAAATACCAGTTGCAACAGTTCTTTGCAGAGTACATACTCATAACTTGTAATCAAGGCACTGGTACACCCATTTAGAGGCAGGCTTGGAGAGGATGGAGAGACCAGTGTACACATTGCAAATGGCAAGAAAACTGAATTCCTGACCTGATATCTCACCTTGAGGAGGCTGATGAAAGACTCTTCACATACACTATGCAGTTGTGAATTCAAATGTCCAGAGTGTTGTGTTAGCATCCTCAGACATGAACGCATTTGTGTGTGCAGTGTATTACTGCAAAATCTTCAAAAAGGAAGGTTTGCTTGAATTATGGGTTCTCTGTGGAAAGAGAAATACAGTGCATGCAGTTCTGGTGCACAAGCTCATTGGAGTTCTTTCTTTCTTTCTTTCTTTATGTTATTTGACCTCTTGGCTGCCCCATCCTACTACAGCAGCTTGGAGCGGTTCACATGGTAAAACATATATAAAAACAACAATATAAAAATATAATAAATAGTATACACAATAAATACTACAAAACAACAATATAAAACGTAAAACATATATCCCGGGCAGAGCTAATTTCCCCCCCCCCCCCTTCACCCATCTCCCTCACCAAAAGCCTGGTGTGGTGGAACAACCAGGTCTTACATTGTCTCCGAAAAGAAAAGAGGTCCGGACCCAGATAGGCCTCTGGTAGGGGGTGTGGGGGAGGGAGAATTCCACAGCCATGGTGCCACCACCAAGAACGCCCCCCTCATCGTCATCACCCGAGAAACCCAGGAGACTTTGAGTAAGGTGCCCCCAGCTGACCAGGACCTGGGGGGTGAGGTGATCCTGCAGATAAGTGGGGACCAGGCCATTTAGGGCTTTATAGGTCAAAACCAACACCTTCGATTGGGCCTGGAAGACTGTCGGCAGCCAGTGCAAAGAACACAGCACTGGTGTAATGTACTCAGAGACCCGTCCCCATAAGGAGATGGGCTGCCATGTTCTGCGCCATCTTCAGTCTCTGAGCTGTCACCAAGGGAAGCCCCACGTAGAGCGTGTTGCAATAGTCTAGTCTTGAGGCGATGAAAGCATGGATGATAGCAAGATCAGCAGCTGAGATATACGGATGAAGCCGTCACACCACATGAATTGGCGAAATGCACCCTTCACCACAGCCACCACCTGGACAACCAGGTGGAGACATGAGTCCAGGAGCACCCCCAGACTATGAACCTGGGAAACCAGTGGAGGGCAGACCCCATCAATGATGGATGTCACCACTCCCGTGGCCCCACCCACCAGCTTCGCAGGATTCCGCTTCAGATGGATTGCCCTCATCCAGTCCCACACAGCTGTCAGACACTGGGAAAGCACTGAGACTGCAGGGCCTGAGTCAGTTGAAAAAGAGAGGTACAGTTGGGTGTCATCAGCATACAGATGACACTGCACGCCACACCCTCTGATTTCACCCAAAGGCTACATGTACATGTTGAACATGAGAGGAGACAGAATGGAACCTTGCAGAACTCCACATACGAGGTTCCATGGAGAAGATGAACAATCGCCCAGCACCACACATTGAGATCTACTGGGCAGGAAAGAACGGAACCATTCGAGAACAGTCCCGCCCACCCCAGCTCGGTCCTGCAAGCGAGTCACCAATATCTCATGGTCAATGGTATAAAATGCAGCAGAGAGATCTAACAGGGTCGATCGAACCGGTTCCAACTCATGGCGAAGGTCATTGACCAAGGCCACAAACTCAGTCTCCATGCCAAAACCCAGACGAAAGCCAGACTGCGAGGGATCTAGAAAATTGATATGGTCCAGATGCCCCTGAAGCTGCTGAGCCACCATCCATTCAATAACCTTCCCTAAAAAGATGACAAGATTGTCAAAATCCTGCCAGCAGTACATGCCCTAACTGGATGTGACACAGCAACCAAAGGTGGTACAAAGCATTCAGCTTTAAAGCATGCTAAGCTTTCCCCACAACTTCTAATGAAGTTTGGAAAAAACAATTTATGTGAAAGCATGCTAGATGATGCAGAAGTGTTTCTTGAACAGATCCTGTCATCCAATTTCACTTCAGTTAATGTACTCTGGGTCCACCAGTATCGTTGAATGAAGAGACTAGACCTCATAAGACTCGCACCAACATCCTCCAGCATAAGACTACACAAAGTGAGCATTTCTGCAAAGTTATTGGTGGTTCCATGTACTCCAAAATATGCCCACTCTGGATCCAATCATGTACAGATACACAGTGGAAGAAGGTGAATTTCTGCCCCCAAGACATCGTGCAGAGAATTCCAGATTTCCCTCATCCTTGCACATGCAAGAAATGTGCAAGAGCTAGTGTCTTCCCATGCCACGTGAGAGGTATTCATGCTCAAGATTCTGTGCACGTGCATGCAGTGTGGACTGCCATAATCCCAATAACAAATAGGTACAAGCCATTCTGAAGTGACTCCTATACTTTAAAAATGCAGTGAGAACTGTTTATAAGTAAATGCAGTACCATCTACTGCATTACCAGAATTCTGAGCTTTAACTTGAGGGGTTAGGGAGGGGTTTTGGTCTGCTCTTTAGTAAATTTTATGTTTTATAATTTTTAGCTGTAATTTAATTGTTGATTTTTATTGTGATTTTTTTTTTTTTTTTTTTTTTTTTTTTTTTTAATGCTGTGAGCTGCCCTGAGCTGCTGTTGAGCAGGAGGGTGCGGAATAAAATGCCCTGAAATAAATAAGAATAAATAAATAAACTTGATATCAAACATGATTATAATATGTTTCATAAAAATACATTGTGTGCTGTTTCTAGATGTTTGGAAGCCATTTTGAAAATAAATGACATCATCCAGAGCATGTGGCCAAGACAGAAAACATCCCAGGACACATACTAACTGAAAGCTGAATTGAATTTCTCTATAAGCACACTTTCCAACAGGACCATACCAGACCCCCGCACTAATGCTAGAAATATATCATACTAAAAACTGCTGGAGCTGGCACTTCAGCTTTCAGTCTTTTTGAACTGGAACTAATACTGAGCAACTTTAGTGGGGTTGCCTAATACCACAGAGGATACAGTTATCTGAACCCTGCTTAAGAGGCCTTCTTACTATTTATGGCTATTTTTTCTGTTTTTAGGAGACCTATTCAGCATTATTGGGCGTTATAGTAGAGTATGAGTCAACAATGAGACATTGGGTGTTTTTACACACACACATTTCTCTTGCATGTTTGCTGTTACATCCTGAACTTTCTGTGTGTCTAAATCACTCACCCAGATCTTAAACTTCTTGCTCTTTAAACTTCTGCATAGAACTTCTCCTAGAACTTTTGTGTAAAAAGTTCTCCTGGTAAACTGCTTTGCTCTAAGCAGCTGTGGTCACTTGGTTTTCATGGTAGTCCCTCACATCTACAGCTGCAGCTACTTTAGGCTGCCTCAGGGCAGTGTTTGTGTGAAGAATGCATCTGGAACTTACTTGTGGACTTCTAAACCCAAAAGATTGAAAGACCAGCACACATAACACCTGTGCTCCGTACTCTGCACTGGCTGCCTATAGTGTACCGAGCCAGATTCAAGTTGTTAGTGTTGATCTCTAAAGCCCTGAATGGTCTGGACCCCTCATACCTTGGGGACTGCCTCGCTCTCCGCGCCTTAGAGCAATCCCTTCGGTCCACCGGGGGTGCCTTTCTGGAGGTCCCCCGTGAAAAACGGGGGGCCACAATGGAGAGGGTGTTCTCGATGGCCAGGTCGCAGCTTTGGAACTCCCTCCCGGAGGAAGCCCGCCTGGCCCCAGGTTTGTTGGTATTTCGTTGAGCCTGTAAGACCTGGCTGTTTGCCCAGAACTTAGGATGGGAGGTGGGGTAGTTGGGGGGTATTAAAGATTTTTATGATATTTTAAACCTTTATGGATGGGGTTGTATTTTTTAAACTGATTTTATCTGTGTATTTTATGTTGTAAGCCGCCCTGAGATGCCATGGGCATGAGGGGGTGGCTAATAAATATTTATAATAAAATAAAGAATATAAATTTAAGGTGTGTGTAAAAATGCCCATTGTCCTGTCCTCTGCTCAACTTTTCTGTGAGTTAACTAGCAAGTAGGGATATGGTTTCATTATTATAAAGATAGACAGTTCTGTGTCACATTCTTAACAGAGGCAGATGGTGCAATTGATTGATTCACTTTCCTATGGTTAACCAAGACAGCGACTTGAATGAATGGCGCTGGTGGAGGTTCTAGACCTATAAGTACAAAGTTATGCAACTGGATTGAGGAAGTATTCACATTTTGCAGTAGGAGTAGCTCCTATATATATTGTTAGTGAAGCTGAAGAAAAACAAGTATAAATGTTCACTGTAAATGATTTCCTTTGTATATCTGGATGTAATTCAGGGTTTTGATTTTGATCTGCAGGGAGTGAGATCACTCCATACATGAATTATGTGGGGTGAGTCCTGTATATCTTTTTTCAGTTAATCACACCAGCAGTTAAAGTAAACATGAGATGAATTTTGCAAATATCTTCCAAATGTTTGAACTATGGCTCATTAGCAGGGTACCTGTGTTCACTGCATTTTCCCTGTATGGTAGCAATGGGGAAAACACAATGAACATGGGTCTCTGCCTATTAGGTGGTGACCCTTGAAATAGAGGCCCTTCTCACATGAGACATCCCCCACCCATTTCCACGCAGTTCTGCTGCGTGGAGATGGGTGGAGGCGCCTGTGTGAATTCCACGGGGATGGGTGGGAGTGTATCTGCTCCTGCTGCCCACCCATCTCCACCCATGGAGCAATGGGCTCCAATGCCCAAATCTCTGTGGGTGGAGGTGGGTGTGTGCCTGTGGTGGTGGAGGTGGCGCACACCCACTTCCACCAACTTCAGCCACACACCCATCTCCCCACCCACTGCGGCCCATTTAAAAAGGGCCAGGAAGTGCCACTTCTGCACCAAGTGGGAGGATGACTGTAAAAAAGCATAGAAATAGTTCTTATGGGGCCAAAGTGTGCACTGCCCTAATACTTCCTATTCTAGCTCCTGCCTGATTTCATTTCCAGAAAGACCTCTGTAACTGGAAAAGCTAGGCAGAACTCCTCCATTAGCAAACTGTAGCAGAGACAGTTTTAGAGAATGTATCTACTTACAACAGGGCCAGTAGATCGAGTTAGTTTGAGCTACTACCGTGAGGGACTCAATTATTATTTCTTCCAGAAGCACAAATTGGTCTACTTTAAATTCCACAATTCTTGATCTATAAGTGGATGTCTGTCACACTTCTAATTTATCTGGAGAAAGAAGCCAAAATAAAGCCCAGCACTTTTCCTTCTAGAATACAAAGCCTAGTATTTTCCAATTAGTTTAACTGTATCACTTTACGGCTAGTTAAGTTTGGTTTAGACGCTTCACTACATCCAAACAAAAAGGTGCTAAGCAAATCCAACATCTCCATGGTTCTTCAAGATGACATGCGATATGAAAACATCATCTGGATGGTAACCAGGGTAATTTAGCAAGTCTTGATTCCAAGCAACTGGGAAACAAACATTGTACCATATAATTAAACAAATTCCTTTCATTGTTGCTTTAGAGAGAGGCTGTATACCAATGATAACACAAAAATGGAAAGAGTTACACAGCCAAAAGCAAACTGAGTACAGCAGGGAGTGGTAGGAGGTTCATTAAAAGTCATAAATGTCACCTTGCTTTTTTGTAGTTGATTTATATTCTGCTCTTATTAAGTAATTGTGTAAGCTCAGATGCAAGCTTAACATTTACAGCAGGGGTGAGGAACCTTTACCCTTTCAGGGACCACTCTGAAAATTAGCACAAATTCTGAGGCCCATCTAAAAGTTGGTGAGGGGTTATGCTCAGAAAGAGGAGGGTCCAGATAATGGATCTGTGCCATGGATAAGTCCCTAATCTTGTGTGCACATTGCCCTCCTCTCTGCTCCCTTACCATGAGCTCATTCTTTCAGTGTTTGTGGGGAAGGAGCTGGATCCAAGGGCCAGACTCAGGAACTGGAAAGGGACCAAATAAAAATTAGCCATGGGCTGCATTTGACCCCTGGGCCTGAGGTTCATATATGACTGTCTTTTGATTTATTGATGTTTGTGCTTTGTGCATTAGTATAGGAAATGCCTGTATTAAATCAAAAAGGATTTGGGGGTTAGAGTGGATTACAAACTGAACATGAGCCAACAGTGTCATGCTGTTGCAAAAAAAAGGCCAATTCCATTTTTGGTTGTATTAACAGAAGCACTGTTTCCAAAACCTGGAAAATTATATGTAGTCCTATACTTGCTATCAGTTAGCCTTCTCTTGGAGTACTGTTCTGGGTTTTTCAAGAAAAATGTTGACAAACTTGAAAGGATTCAGAGGAGAGAGAAGAGGATGATCAAGGGTCTAAAATAGAAGCAAAGAAGCAATGTTTTTTAAATTACAGGAAAGTAAATTTAGGTTAAATATTTGGGAAATCTTCCTAACAGAACAGTACAATAGTGGAACAAGTTGCCTAAGGAGGTTGTGGAACTTCTTTCCTTTGGGGTTTTCAAGAGACGATTGGACAGGCATCTGTCAGGGATGGTTTAGGTATAAGAGAGCCTGCCTCATGGGATATCTTAGATGATCCTTGGAGGTCCCTTCCAACGCTTCAGTTCTATTATTCCATTTCAAGGATGGCTCTAACCACACACGGCCTGATCCAACTCCCTCTCACAACCAGGCCAATTCCCAGTCCAGCAGGATTTCTGTGCAGGCTGAAGCTGGTGTACTTGTCTCCAATCTCCATGGAAGTGTCTTGGTAGGTTTTACAGTGGTCAAGCTCAGTATAATATTGGTGACCTGGACTCTTAGGCTGCTTTTAGACAAGCGGGTCTCCGTCGCATGACCCGCTCGCGTGATGTTTCAAAATCCCACTATGCAGGATTACACGTGACAGCGGTTGGGGATCATGCGCATGGGAGGCGGTAGCACAAGATTTGCCGACCGCGAATTAAATACCCCAAGTGCGAGATATTTAATTCACAGTCAGCAAATCATGTACTACCGCCTCCCATGCGCATGATTCCTGACCGCTGTCACGTGTAATCCCGCGTCATGGGATTTTGAAACATCGTGTGAGTGGGTTGTGCAAAGCGGACCTAGTCATCTCACTGTGGCCACCACAGAGAAAGAAGGGTTGAAGAACAACTGTAGAAAAAGAGTGGAGGCTTTGTTTTAGAAGGCACCTTTCAAAACAAATAAACAAGCCAGCAGGGCATTGGGCCTTCTAGCTCTCTCTTTAATCAGGAAGGATGTGGCCTGATTCACTACTGGTGTGGATCTAGTTTTATGCTGGTTTAAGGGACACAGTGATAAAGTGGAGTAATGGAGTGTGAATTATTTATTTATTTATTTTATTTATTATTTTAATTTATACACACACACACCCCTTCCCGCCAATGGCAGGAATTAGACCCCTTGAATATATTGTATAATATCTAATCTGAATGGCCATATAAATATAAGTCTAATGACAAGGAAACACAAGCTGCCAAATACAAGTGCCAAGTAGAAATTGAGCTGAAACAAGGTCGTCCATACCCTAGTCTTTTAAACATAATTATGCAACGGTAAGACTCTGCCATCTGTTTATTATATTTAGACTCCAGAACTAAAACATATCTTTTTGGAGCTGTCCTCTCATTAGGCCACTGTCGCACTGAGAGTGCCTGAAAGCACTATTTTCAATCGATGCATAGCCAAGTACTACTTTGTGTAAAGATCATCACCCTGCATAAAGCAAATATAACACAGCTGGTTTTCCTAGCTGCAGTCGTCATACTGACTGTAAGCAGATTATGGTAATTATAATGGAAATTGCAGGAACTTGCCTTCTAATTAAAATGGAAATGAAATTTACAAAACAAATATGTAACAAACCATGCTTTCTGCAGTAGTTAAAAACCCATAAACACAGTCCAGTTCTTCCAGATACTGTGATTTAAGTGGCAATAATACGTTCTGTGCTCTGAGGGGAAAACAAAAAGAAGATGGGGTTTCCTCGTTCAGTTTATGTTCCCCTGGGGAAGTGCAAGTATTACTGACCTTTAGTCAGGGTAGATTGTACAGCTGGAAAGGAGTGCTTGGGAAATAGTTTCTATCTTTAGTTAAAAGTCCACTTCAAGGGAACATTTTGCAAACAGCACTACAGGAAACCTCACACAGCCTTACACATGCCTTCTGAGCATCATGTAAGGGCTTAGAACATCAAGAACTATATGCTTTCTGCTATCTTTGGTGAACAGTGCTTCAACAGCAGAAAGGGAGGATGCCAAGAAAATTTGATTTTTGAGTAGGAGGTAGCCTGCGACAGTAGTTCTTAGCCTTTTTGCCTGTGTGGCCTTATTTTGAGACTTAGGGTGAAGACAAATGGCATAATAGACACCCAGAAGTGGGAATGCAGTTTTTAAATTTGGTTTCTAACTTACCTGTACTCATGTTCATGGTTGGATGCTCGTGCGTGGTATCTTGCCATGGAATGCGGAGACCACCGTGAGAGCGAATGCACGCGTACATGTAGGCATGCTGTTTGTTGGGGGAAGTGGCTTCCAGCAGCCAGGCCATCTTATCACAGGACAATCTGGGGCAGGTAACCTGGGCCCTACTATTTTCTTTGCTTCCAGGGGCCCTGCAGTGTCCCCTGTTTTCACCAGTGCAGGGGCCCTACTCCCTCCCAGTAAGGTCCCAAATAAACCACCTCTAGGGCCCCATGGAGGTTGCCCCCGAGGAGGTCAGGCCATGGGGAGGAGCCCCATGTTTTATCTTCATCCTGGGCCCCACAAATTCTAAGGCTAGCACTCAGACCACTGGCCAGGAAAGGGACTGAAGTGGCTGGTGGTGGTGCTTGGAATACCAGCTGGGAAGAAAAATGGAGTAGCTGCTGGCATGGAGTTGTATGCACGTGTTACATTCACCCACATCCCAGTTGTTAGGTTTCAGTGCTCAAAGGATGTGGGTGAGAATAAAGCCACATTTGTGAGCTATGAATGTGGTGATCATGCCATTTTTAACCACCATCAATATAATCTTGTAATGAAGACTGCTTGCACACAGGCTGATTTTTGTGTGAGATAATATCTCACGTGAAAGCAACAATCATGGAAGACTCCTGCTGGGCCACATGCCCATATTATTTTCTGGGGGTGGAGCATGAAGTCCTTAGGTGAGCCGTTATTAAATTTAATAGATCCATGCACGTTACTAAATTTCCTTTGAAAATTAATATTGTGACGTCAGGGTTCCCCCTCTCAAGTATCCGTGTGTGATACCTGTAGGGGTTTTTTCTTCTCTCTTCAAAAGTAGTGATTATTATTATTATTAATATTCTTATTAGCATTTTATATAGTGTCAGCGATTATACCTGGAGCTTTACAGAGAATAAGATAGACACGGTCCCTGCCTGAGAGCTTACAATCTAAAAGACGGGGAGGGGAGACAGGGAAGGGGGAACAGAGGGAGAAACAAGGGACGCAACAATCATGAGGATGCGAGGTACACGTTCATGAGGTACAGCCAACATGCTGGAAAGGAAGCTGCACCAGAAAGCTGGGAGTGTCCAGAGCAGCAAGGAGTGTCCTCTTGCCTTTGGCTGTAAGATGACTAACAGGGCATTGCAAATAATGCAGGCTTCTATACAGTCTAAATTTAGCATAAGTTAAAGTAACTTTAAATTCACTGCATGCACACATTCCAATTTAATACAGAACTTACATTACTGTCAGAGATGAATTTTACTACCCTGACATTCATGATGAAAAATCACAGAAATTTTCATGATGAATAAGAAAAGGCACATGAATACACTATTAAATCTCCTGTAAGATAGAAAAAAGTGTGAAATAATGTAACATATGCAAGTGCCCAAAGACAAGCTGTGCTGTTGGGGCTGGGTTGCCTGGGATGGTGGTAGAGTAGCAGGAGTTCACTCAGGAAGCAGGTAATCTGGAAACAGGAGCAGAAACAGGTGAACAGTAATGGACACGGGCGCAGGCTCACATTCCAAAACAGGCTTGGGAGTAGATGGGTTCAGGCTCATTCAAGAAATCGGTCAGGACTGGGAAACAGGCTCAGGCACAGAAGGAAGCACCAAGATGGAACAGGAAACAATACTGTTCTGCTCAGATTCATGTTTTTATTGGGTAGACTTATATTCCTCACCGGTATATTTATGCATTTGGGAGGGGTGGGGGGACATGTGAGTAACAAAGGAGCCTCAACCAGGATCCTGTGCCTGGGTCCAAATATGACAATGGCTCTATGGTGTTAGCCACTATCTGGAAACACCAGGGGCCTTTGTTCCTCATACATGCAAAGCACATTAAATACCAGTTGGGCTCATAGCCCTGTCCACTGTACTGCTAACCAGAACAAGCTGGAACAATACATGTTTGAATTTGATGTGCACTGACCTTTTAAGGCAAATGTGAGAGAGTGGAGAGAGAGGGAGAAGGCGGGTTGCTGCTTGGCGTGTCCTATGCTTTTCTCCTGCAAATTGTCAAATCTATGGTGCTGAAGGACCTGTATGTGTGCACTGCTGCACACAACGTAATTGATGGGTTATGGTCATGTGGGCGCAAGTTAGCCCAGATTTGCCCAAATGGCAGGCTCTGCATTCTCCGATACCCCACCATGATTGGGGGCTGCATTTCTGGTGAGTGGGTGGTGCAGGTGAACATCTGGGGAACACCTAATAAACAGGCAGGTGAACACTCACATGGTATGGGCTAATGTGAGCTATCATCTCATTTGTTTTCACCCTAAGTCAGCCCCAGCAACAGTTCCTAGCCTATAGGGGCTGTCCCAGAGCAGCCCCACAGTGCATTCCACTAATCAACATAGTAATCTGTGCTCCAGGGAACTAGTGTGTAAAGCCTGGGGCTACTCTCTGTCAACTCAGGAAGCTGAAAAATACAACTCAGTATTACTTTTTAAAAATGTAACATTCAAGAAATCTTTGCGGCATTCTACTCCTTTATTCTAGGGATGGGAATTTCGGTTTTGGAAAGAACAGGAAGTACCTGATAATGGGTATATTGGATTAATCTGATATTTCCTTTTTTTCTTGGTATCGATGGTATTGGATCTTTTGCATCAGTTTTTTAAACAGATTTTTAACATTGCAGTTTTCCCCATTGACGTCCATGGGGAAAACCGCAATGTTAAAAATTCAATACCGAGAGAACCAAGAACTGAAAGAAGAACCGATACAATGAGAGCTGAAACAGATATAAAACCAAAACTGAAATTTTGTCCAGAGTCCAACCCCTACTTAGTGTAACTTCCTGTTCTCTGTTTGGGGGGCAATGCTGAATCTACTTTGCTTTCAAGTAAGCCTTTTGACTTCAGTGGGGCCATTTGTGCATATGTATATTGAGTATTAGAGTTTTTATTGTTTCATTTTTAAACAACGTATGCCTCTACTGTTTCTATCACTACTTTCCCACATTCTCACCTAGGGAAATAGTCTCTCTAACGTCTAAGAAAAAGACTGCCAAACCTGCTCATACTGGTATGGTATATTATAACTCCCTTTATGAGTTTTATTTATTGTGCTATGCTGACCTGTTTATAGTCTTCTTCATAAGTCTGAGATTGTGATTTCAGTTGTTTACCTCCTTGTATATCTTGTTTTTCAAAATGAATGTTTAAAAATCTACTTTTTAATAATGTCTAGGTGCTGAACAAAAGTAGAAAATAAATAAGGCTATGCTGCTTCTGTTCTTTTATTATTATTATAAGCTTTTATATAGCACCAGCGATGTACCTGGCACTTTACAGAGAATAAAATAGACACGGTCCCTGCCTAAGAGCTTACAATCTAAAGACAGGGGGATGGGAGACAGGGAAGGGGGAACAGAGGGAGGGACAAGGCATGCAACATTCATGAGAATGCAAGAACTCAGGTACACGTTCTTGGCTTAGTTACAGGAAATTGGGAGTTTGCAGAAATAACAGGTGGGGCATAATCCTGGGTGGGGATGATTAGCAGGAGTTAGGAAGGGTGTAGTGGAAGACATGGGTTTTGAGGAGGGACTTGAAGGTGTGGAGGGGTGGGGCGGGTGGACAAGGGCAGGGAGGGAGTTCCAGGAATATGGGGCAGCGAGGGAGAAGGGACGAAGGCGGTTGGGGGAGCAGGGGAGGCGTGGGATGGTGAGGGAGGGGATGGAAGAGGAGTGGAGTGCTCGGACAGGGGCTCGGAGGGAGATCAGGGCAGAGAGGTTGGGGAGAGTGAGGTTGTGAAGAGCTTTGTAGGTGAAGATGAGGAGCTTGTGCAGAATACGCTCAGGAAGGGGGAGCCAGTGGAGAGAGGAGAGGCTGCACCTGGTCACAGTGATGGGCTAGGTGGATGATCCTGGTAGCAGAGTTTTGAACAGAGATGAGGGAAGAAAGGTGAGAGCGGGGAAGGCCAGCAAGGAGGAGGTTACAATAGTCGAGGTGTAAGATGACTAGGACATGGATGAGATTTTTGGCAGAGGAGACAGACAGAAAAGGGTTTAGCAATGTTGTGGCAGGAGAAGCGTCAGGATTTGGTCACGGAGTCAATGTAGGGTTTGAAAGTAAGGTCTGAGTCAAAGATGAAGCCCAAGCTACAGGCCTGGGGGACAGGGAGGATGGAGACCCTGTCAATGGCAATTGACAGGGAAGTAGGAATGGGCGAACGTGGTTCGGGAGTTCGGAGTTCAGACCAAACTCAACCAGTTTGGTTGACTGAATCGCACTTCTGAACCAAACCGAATTTCTGAACTGAACCGAACCGAATTTCTGAACTCGGTTCTGGTCGCCCATCCCTCCAGGGAAGAGGGAGAGGAAGGATTGGGAGGGAAGATAAGGAGTTCAGTTTTCGCCATGTTCCATTTGAGTTGGCGTGAGACATCCAGGTGGAGATTCATAGAGACAGTTCATGAGACGAGCTTGAACAGAGGGGGAGAGGGAAGGAGTGGAGAGAGAGAGAGTTGAGTGTTGTCAGCGTATAGGTGGTATTGGAAACTGTGGCAGGTTGCCTAGGGATTGGGTGTAGATAGAGAAGAGGAGAGGGCCAAGGACAGAGCCGTGGGGAACCCCGACCGAGAGGGGTAGGGAGGAAGGGGAGGAGTTAGGAAGAGATACATTGAAGGAACAGTCAGAGAGGTAGGAGGAGAACCAGTTGAGAACAGAGTCCCGAAATCCCAGGGAGTGAAGCGATTCAAGCAGGAGCAAGTGGTCAACAGTGTCAAAGGCAGCAGAGAGATCAAGGAGGACAAGAATAGAGTAAAGGCGGTTGGATTTAGTCACAAGAAGATCATTGGTGATCTTAGCCAGAGCGGTTTCAGTGGAGTTAAAGGGGCAGAAGCCAGATTGGAAGGGGTCAAGCTAGAAGTTGGAAGATTGGAGGTCGAGGCAACAGGAGTAGACAACGCGTTCAAGGAGTTTGGAAGCAAAAGGGAGGAGCGAGACAGGATGGTACTAATTAGAGGTAATTAGAGGGTTCAGACAGGGGAAACAGTGGCATGTTTAAAGGCAGAGGGGAAGGAGCCGGTAGAGAGGGAGAGGTTGATGATGTGCAGGAGGGGAGGGGCGACGGTGGAAGCAATGGAGGTCAGGAGGCAGGAAGAAATGGGATCCAGGGGGCAAGTGGAGGGGTTGGAGGAGGAGAGCAGGGAGGAGATTTCCTCAAGGGAGGCGGGAGGGAAGGAGGACAGGAGAGAGGTGAGTGGGGGGAGTGGTAGGGGGAGAGGACTTGGAAACGATTTCCAGGCAGATCTTGACAATTTTAGAGGTGAAAAAGAGAGCAAGATCCTGAGCGGAGAGAGAAGAGGGAGGAGGAGGAGGACAGGAGGATTTGAGAAGGGAGTCAGAGGTGGAAAAGAGGGAGCGAGGGTCCTGGGAGCAGGACTCAATGTGTGAGGCACAGTACTGCTGTCTAGCAAGGGAGATAGCAGAGTTGAGCGATGAGAGGCAGAATTTGAAGTGGAGGAAGTCAGCGCTAGGGATGTGCGAACGCAGTTTGAAGGTCTAGCGTTTGGCCCAAACTCGGGGTGTTCAACCCTTTGCAAACACCGCAAACCTGAACTGCCCCCCTGGCCAAACAAAGTTCGGGTCCCATTCAGGCAGGGGGCGGGGGACAGGGGGGAACCCACTTTTCCCTTCACCCTCCAGGCTGTGCGGGTGGAAGGGGTGCCGGGGCTCACCTCCCTCCCTCCCCCTGCCTAGTGGGTCCAGCAGCAGCAACGGTGGCAGCAGTGGGTCCAGCGGCGCTCCGGAGCGCTTCAGGCCTCTACTAGGCTTTCTGGGTTACATGACCCGGACGGCCTAGTAGAGGTCTGAAGTGCTCCAGAGTACTGCCAGACCCAAACCTGCCGCTGCTGCCACTGGACCCAGGGCTGGAGCCTGACCTACCTGGTGGTGGCGGGGCTCCGGCCCTGGGTCTGGCGGTGGTAGTGGGTTCGGAGGCACTCCAGACCAGAGCACCGCCGGATGCACTGCCGCTGCCACCACCGGACCTGGGCCAGAGCCCCGGCACCATTATTATTATTATTATTATTATTATTAACAAACATTTATATAGTGCCAGCAGTGTACTTGGCACTTTACAAAGTAATAAAATAGACACGGTCCCTGCCCCTAGGGCTTACAATCTGAGAGACAGGAGCTGGGGGAGAGACTTAGGAAGGGGAACAGAGGGAGAGACAAGGGGTCTAACATTCATGAAGATGCGAGGTCTCAAGTGCACGTACTTGGCTTGGTTACGATGAGAATGACAACAGGCAGGTCCATGTTGCAAGGATAAGGGTAAACCGATTGTAAGTATAGGAACAGTGGCTCAGCAGGATAAAGAGTCAGACAGAGCAGAGCGAAAGAGGTGAGTTTTACCACCAGGTAGCCCTACCACCAGGTAGGGCGATCCCTGGTGTGGGGTTAAATTTATTTATTTTAAAAAAAAAAAAAATTATGCATCAGGGGGCGGAGGGGGGTGAGCCCTGGCACCCCTTCCACCCTTGCAGCCTGAAGGGGGGAGGGAAAACCGGGTTCCCTCCTGTCCCCCGCCCGAAAGGGTTTGTCCCCCCCCAAACAGGTTCAGGCCAAACAGCCAGAACCTGAATGGTTTTGGGGGGGCCAAACCCCAAACAGGCCAAACACTAAACCCCCTGGTGTTTGCACATCTCTAGTCAGTTGGTAGTGAAATTTAGGGATGGGTAAACAGAACGCCGTTCGGATGTTTGAACGTTCGGTCGTTCAGTTTGAAACTCGAGTTCGAGTTTGTCTGTTTGGTTCGGCAGAGTTCGGTTTGGCCGAACTCGGCCAAACATTTGAAAATATCGCTATCGATACCGATACCGAAATTGAATATTTTTTTCAGGATCGGTATCATTTGGCCCTGAAACCACCCCTGGTGTCCACCCGTGATGCCAGGAAGTCTGCTCCTCAGCTGCCTCCCCCTTCCACTCACATTTTCCACTCCAGTCATGTTTTTCCTGCCCCCGAACTCATTCAAACTTTTCCGACCTGTTTGACCATTTGAATGTTCAGTTCAGAAGTTCGGTTCGGACGTCCAAACAGGCCGAGTTCAGGCCGAACTCCAAACTTCCGAACCGCGTTCGCCCATCCCTAATGAGATTTGCGCCAGAGGTCGCCTGCAGATTATGGAAGGGGTGGGGAGATGGGGAAGAGGAGGGGGAGCAGTGGGAGAGGTTGAAGGAGGTAAGGAAATGGTCAGAGATGGGATGGTGTTCAAAGGAGAAATCAGAGATAGAGCAGTTCCTAGAGAACACGAGCTCCAGAGAGTGACCATCAGTGTGGGTGGGGGAGCTAGTACAGAGGTGGAGATTAAAGGAGGAGACTAAGGAGAGGAAGCGGGCGATGCAAGGCGGAGAGGGTGCATCAAAATGAATATTGAAGTCGCCAAGAATGAGTATGAGGATGTCGTCAGCGAGGAAAAGGGTGAGCCAGGACTTGAACTTGGAGAGAAAGGTGGAGAAGGAGCCAGGGGGAGGGGGGTAGATAACAGCAACACGGTAGATAACAGCCTTCAGCCCGGGGCTGGTGGGAGAAGGAGAGACCTCCATAGGAGAGGGTGGCAGAGGTGACAGAGTCAGTGGGGGAGATCCAGGTTTCAGTAAGGGCGAGAAGCTGAAGGGAGCGAGAGAAGAAAAGATCATGAATATAGGGGGCTTTATTTGCAAAGGAGTGATAGTTCCAGAGGGAACAGGAGAATGGGAGTTGATCAGGGGGGAGACAGGGAATGGGGATAAGATTAGGGGAAGGGGGGTGATGGGATTGGTCGCAAGAAGTGTGGGGGGAGGAAGATGAGGTGTGGGGATGGTGGAGATTATATATATTATATATATATAATTTGATAGCATATCCTTAGCTGTTGCAAACAATACATCAAATCACTAGCAAAACACTGAAGAACCGTAAAAATTCAAGTACAATAAAATAGTATGATACCAATACAAACACTCATCCAGAATTAGCACATTATACTGCCTATTACATAAGCCAGTGGCACATTAATCAGTTAGGGGCTACAGACCTACAAAATTCTTGTTACTTTATCCCAAAGCAACAAGATGCACTTGAAGTTCATCTATAATTGAGCCGCATGATCCTTGAAACCCCATAGCCCCTTTCAGACCTAATCAGGCAGATTCTCCCAGAGTTGTCATAACCCATCCGGTACTGCTATCACAACCCCGCTCTGAGCCAAGTTCTCCAGGAACCTTTGTCTTAAGCCCATCGCCTGGTAAGCGAACTCTGCAACCTGTCTGGTTAAATCAATGTTCACCGGACACAACAACTTCCTTATTATTTTAAATTCATTAACCTCCTGAAGGCCTGCCAGGAATTTAACTCTTAATCCCTCGAAGAAGGGACAGGCTCGTAAGATATGGGGCACCGTGTCTAGGGTCCCCTTTTCGCAGAGAACACACAGTCTCTGTTCTTGGGGGATTCCCTTATATCTGCCTTCTAGGAAAGATGAGGGAAAGGAGTTACAGTGAAGCCTAGTAAAAGCAACTCTCCTGGATGCATCCAACCAACTAAACAAATAGCTTGGACCAGACTGGAGTGGGTTATAAGGGATATAGTCAGGAACCACTCTCTGGAGATCCAGGAGGGCCCGTTCTGACTGGAGCGCCTGATCTCTCACTCTCCTGTGGGACAGCTTTTTGAATAGGACCACATCGAACATTTTAACCACCTCACTGGAGAACCCCAATGTATAAATTTCCAGTCCGGCCAAGGTAAGCCAGGTATCTTATTTATTTATTTATTTTTATTTATTTTATAGATTTGTATCCCGCCCCCTCCTGCAACGCAGCTCGGGGCGGCTAACAGCAATAATAAAAACAATTAAGATCAATTAAAATATAAATATAAAATACATCAATAAAACAGGGCTAAAGGACAGTAATAAATAAATAAATGGGAGGGGGATTAAAATCACCC